>CM073473.1:42517971-43117971 GCA_037074535.1 Gleditsia sinensis
GTAAGCAATTCAAATAATTTAATCCATTTCAAAAACATATAAAAGTATAAATAACTTATAAACACAATCAATTACACATTTAAAGTTCAAGAAGGATATAGGGCAAGTAATAGAAAGAATCTTCTACTCACAAAGTTAGGGTTCCAAGTTGGAAAACCACAAAATCTATGTTTCCAATCCAAATTTATCCAAATATACTCCAAAAATGAATTCGGAGGGTCTAAAAACCTTGAAAATGACTACGGATTCGTAAAATTTGGCCTCTGGGAGCATAGTCAACATTGGTCAACTATGAGTTACTGTTCACAACCGAAAATTACTATTTACGACAACCGGATTTACTGTTCACGACATACAAAAGTTGTCAGATGGCAACCAAATTTTATAACCTAAGGTTTTTCCACCTTCTGAACCCATCTATGGTGTTAGATTTTCAATTTAAGAATTATAAGTAGGAGATTTAGAACTTACCTTTCTAGGGTTTCTCCTCCACTTTTTGGCAGATTTTCGACCAAATTTCCAAAAACCAATAGGATAGAATTGCAGTCCTCGTCGTTCTGAATTCGTAAGCGATGATGGTATTGAAATTCGAGGTTCAGAAGTATTAGAAATCTAGAGAGAGAAAGTAAATTTTGGGAGAGAGAGAATGCAAAAAATTTTCACACACTTCTGCATCTGATTTCTCTTAAATCATCTGAAGGACCTATTAGCAAAATTCCAATTGTTGAGAGGTGTCATTACCATTTTTGTTATTTACATTTTGACCCCTAAACTTTTAGGAAATTACATGTTGGCCCTAAAACTTAAATTCTCATATTAGCTTCACAATTTCTCAAACAATATGATAAATAAACATATTTCCAATTGTACTTATCTCCATTTTTCAAAATCCTCACTTTTCTTCAAAAAATTTCTTTAATTTAGGACTTTCTTCAATTTTAAGGCTATTACATTCTCCCCCCTTAAAGAAATTTGGTCCCCAAATTTCATCACCATAATTACAAATAAACACTAACCTTATTGTTCAAACAAATGCGGATATCTGGCGCGTTTGTCATCCTCTCTTTCCCAAGTAGCCTCTTTAGAAGAGTGATTTTTCCATATCACTTTCACTGTAGGTATTTCTTTTGAATATAATTTCTTTGCTTGTCTGTCCACTATCGCTATTAGTTGTTCCTCATAAGTTAAGTCTTCCCGTAACTGAATTTGTGGGCACTGTATAACATGTGTAGGATCTGGTAAATACTTCCATAGCATAGACACATAATAATCTGGATGGACATTACACAATTCAGGTGGTAAAGCCAAACGATAAGCTACTGGACCGATCCTATCCAGAATTTCAAATGGTCCTATGTACCATGGACTTAACTTCCCTTTCTTCCTAAATCTTACTACTCCTTTCATGGGAGATATCTTCAAGAAGACATGTTCACCTACAGTGAATTCCAATGGTCGACGTCTATTATGAACATATGCTTTCTATCTACTTTGGGCTACTAATAACCTTTTCTTAATTAATTTTACCTTAACCAATGCATCTTGTACCATATCAGGCCCTAAAATCTTAGCTTCGCCCCTCTCAAACCATCTGATTGGAGAACGACAATGCCTACCATATAAGAAAATTCAACTAGGGGCAAGAATCTTTCCCAACTACCTTGAAAATCTAGAACATAAGCCCGAAACATGTCTTCTAATATTTGGATGGTTTGCTCAGATTGTCCATCTGTTTGAGGATGGAATGCAGTACTGAGATTTAACTTCGTGCGTGCCTAAAGCTTCTTATAAGGCTCTCCAAAAATGAGCTGTGAACTGTGGTCCTTGATCAGAAATAATCGATATTGGCACTCCATAAAGCCTCACTATTTCATTCAAATATAAATTTGTATACTAAGCTACGTTGTATGTAGTTTTTACTGGTAGAAAATGTGCTAATTTAGTCAACCTATCAATGATCACCCATATTGAATCAAATCTTTCTGGTGTCCGCTATAGCCCTATAACAAAATCCATAGTTATTTTTTCCCATTTCCATTCAAGTATCTCTATCTGCTGATGTAGTCCTATAGGCCTTTTGAAGTTCTACTTTTACCTGCTGGCAAGTTAAGCATCGAGAGACATAATCAACTATATATTTCTTCATACACCGTCCCACCAATAAATTTCTTTTAGATTTTTATACATTTTAGTTACCCCAAGATGAATGGTATATTTAGATCTATGAGCTTCCTCTAAAATCTTTTTCTTGAGTTCTTCTTTATTAGGTACATACAATCGCTTGCCCAATCTCAGAATTCCTTCAGAGTCTATAATAAATTCAACATCACTATCATTCTTCACCTTTTCAAATTTCTTGCATAAATAAGGATCGTCTTTCTGTACCTTTTTCATATGCTTAACCAAAGACGATTGAAACTGTATATAAGCCAATAGTATCCCAGGCTCCTTTAATCCCAATATTATCCCATGACTTTCCATCTTATGTACTTTTTTAACCAACGGCCTCCTTACTACTGTGATATGAGCCAAACTACTCATAGACTTCCTGCTTAATGCATTAACCACTACATTGGTCTTACCTGGATGATACAATATTGTACAATCATAATATTTAAGCAATTCCATCCATCGCCTTTGTCTCAAGTTAAGATCTTTTTGTTGGAAAATGTATTTGAGGCTTTTATGATCTATATAGATTTTGCATGTCTCACCATACAGATAATGCCTCCAAATTTTGAGAGCAAAAACCACTGCTGCCATTTCCAAATCATGAGTCGGATTATTTTGCTCATGTGGTTTAAACTATCTAGATGCATATGCAATGACTCGACCAACACACATCTTAATCCAATTCTTGATGCATCACAGTATACCGTGTATCCTCTGGTACCTGAAAGAATAGACAGTACTGACACCGTAGTCAAACATTCCTTGAGTTTTTGGAAACTTCTTTCACATTCATCTGATCAGTCAAACTTTATTACCTTCTTTGTCAACCTTGTCAAAGGATTAGCTATTTCTAAAAAATCTTTAACGAATCTGTGGTAATAGCTTGCTAAACCAAGAAAACTATGAATCTCTGTAACTGTCGTAGGGTGTGGCAATTGCTACATCGCTTCCACATTTTTTGGATCAACTTGAATATCATCTTTGGCAACCACATGCCCTAGGAAAGTAACACTACTAAGTCAAAATTCACATTTTGAAAACTTGGCATACAGTTGGTGTTCTCTTAGGGTTTGCAAAGCTATCCTTAAATGTCGCTCATGCTCCTTTGAACTCTTTGAATATACTAGAATATCATCTATGAATATAATAACAAATTGATCCAGGAAAGGCTTAAATACTCTATTAATCAAATCCATAAATGCAGCTGGAGCATTTTTTAAACCAAATGGCATTACTAAGAACTCATAGTGCCCATACAGAGTCCTAAAAGTAGCTTTTAGAATATCCTCCTTCTTTATCCTCAATTGATCATACCCAAATCTCAAATTAAGGTTTGACAAACATTGGGAACCCTATAACTTGTCAAATAGATCATCTATAGGAGGTAATGGATACTTATTACGTATTGTCACCTTATTCAATTGTCTGTAATCAATACACAGCCGTAGCGATCCATATTTCTTTTTCACAAATAGGACTAGAGCACCCCAAGGAGAAGTAATAGGGTGTATAAATCTCTTATCTAACAAGTCTTGTAACTAGTTTTTCAATTCCTTAAGCTCAGTCAATGCTATTCTATATGGGGGTATAGACACTGGTAGAGTTCTAAGAAGTAAATCAATATTGAACTCAATTTTTCATTTTAGGGGTAACCCTGGCAATTCCTCAAGAAACACATCAAAAAATTTCATAATCACTAGAACCTGCTCTACGCTGTTGTACTTCATATCAACATCTTTGACCGTCGCTAAATACCCTTGGTATCCTTTTTGTAATAGCTTATGAGATGTTAAAGTAGAGATTAAATTACTGGGTACCTCACTTCGATCTCCTTGTATAAAAAAGGATGATTCTTTGAGAATATTAAACTTAATCACCTTAAGTTGACAGTCTAAAATGGCATGGCATGATGCCAACCAATCTATTCTTAGAATCACATCAAAATCTACCATATCAAAAACTATTAGATCCACAAGAGTCTCCTTATCTTCTATCAAAATCTCACATGATTTATACACATCATTTACCAGTAAAAATTCTCCCATTGGAGTAGCAACCATAAAAGAATAATGTAAACTAGTAGGATCTCTATCCAATTTCTTAGCAAAGCAGGGTGATATATAAGAATGAGTAGAACCAGGATCGAACAATACATATGCTCTATAGGAACATACTGATAATGTACCTGCCATCACTGCATTTGAGGCTTGAGCATCCTGTTGTGTCAAGGAAAAAATGCGAGCTGGTTCTCGGCCTCGACCTCCTGATCCCCTACCAAAACCACCATCACTTGTTTGGCCTGAAGCTTCTCTGATTGGTCGTGCTGGTGCAGATGCACAGGTGAAACTAGTTGTACTGATGCTTGACTAGAGCCTAGTAACTGTGGATAATTCTTTACTATATGACTTACTTGTCCACACCAAAAGCATGCAATAGTTTCTCTACGACACTATCTAGTATGAGGCCTACCACAATTGGGACATAGTGGAATTGATCTTGAATCCTGTTGACTAGTAGGTCTCATATCTCTTTGAATCATTCTCTGCATATTGATATTAACGGATGCCTAGCCGAAGCTACCAGATCTTGCTTGAGTCAAACACTGTGGATTTTTAAATCTTGATCCTCTTACATTAGGATTATAACTAGTCTGGATATTACTATCTCAATCTTTTTTTCTTCTCTTTAAACCTTCTATTTCTGCTAACTCTCGCGTTTTCATTATTCTTGCACAATCTACAACCGCTAAATAAGTTATCAAATGGCTCACCTGGGGACCTACCGATTTAAACAATAGACGTATCAACCCTAAAACAAATCTCTTAATTCTATCTTTTTCAATAGGAACCAGATATGGTGCATATCTAGACAACCGATTAAAACAGATATCAAATTCAGAAACTGTCATATTCGATGTCTGTCTTAGTTCTTCAAATTCTTTGGCCCTCTTGTCTCTTTCACTTATTGGTAGAAAATGATTCATAAATGCCTTCTTAAATTCATCCAACTCCACTGGTGGTAAAATAACTGCTCTTCCTTGTACCAGAGTCTCAAACCAAACTTGAGCCACATCTGATAGTTGAAAGGATACTAGTTCAATAGATCTTCTAGTGGAACACCCTAAAGCTCTGAGAACTCGTTTCACAGCATCAATGAATATCTATGGGTCTTCCTGAATATTTGACCCAGAAAAAGTCGGGGGCTTCAGCTTTAAGAATTGCGGTAATGTCACCTCAATCCTTGTAGACTTATCCCCTTGTTCATAAGGTATTTCCAGTTCTTGCGCTTCAAGAGCATTGTCTGTTGGCTGGTCATCCCTTCTGCCCTGTTCTACTATAAATCCAGTCAATGTCTCTAAACTCCTATGTATTCCAACAACCATATCAGCTGTTATATCATGTGGCTCCTGATGGGGTTCTACTCTCTCTTCAGGAACTCTATCAGATACATGGATCTGTTCATTATGTCTCGAGATTCTCATACCTCGTGCACGACCTCTACCTCTGCCTCTTCCTCTAGGTTGGCCTCTACCACGGCCTCTTTGTACTAGAATGACAGATTGTGCAGACTCTTCTGGGGTGCATGATCTACAGCTTCTTTAGCAACCGCTCTAGTTCTAGGAGGCATCATTAACTATACAAAACAAAACTTTTTTTAAGACCATAATATTCAATCAGTCTTGTACTAGGAACTTTAACAAACTTTGAATAGAAAGGAAGTTCATATCCTATAGAATCCCTCAGTAGCACCTAAAGTATAAATATTTCTGGCTTATATCCATCCTATAGGTCCTACTAAAGAAACCTTTGCTCCGATAGCCACAGGGAAACGTAATGCTTTGATACCAACTTTTCACGCCCCTAATTTTTGGCCACGTGAAACACATATACCATGAACATATATTTTCCATAAACGTGCATATTTCAATCATTTATCATGTAAACCGATACATATAGGTTCCCATACATACACAATATACAGATTAAGTCCATAAACATCAGAGTAACAGCAGAAGCAGAGATACTGTCTATGGCATATAGAGCATACTCTAGAATACAAATACAATACAATCCTAATAACGTGAGCCTTGGAAGCAACATAGGCTAACCCAGGGGAGTAAGTGTAATGCCCCCAATTTACGTTACATAAAATAAACATTTTTTTTTCGCAATAAGATAATCTCCATAAATATGCACAATTCAATTCTTTGTCATTTCCCTCATGTATACACAATATACAGACCAAATCTATAAACATCAAAGTACAGCAGAAACGAGGATCCTACCTGTAGCATTCAGAGCACTCTAGAATACAAACACAGTATAATTCAAAGACCGTGAGTTGTGGAAGCAACGTAGACTCGCCTAGAGAATATATCACTTATCTGCCGAATCAGACTCTGATATTCTTATCTGAAAAATGTGGAAATATCATGTAATAACCCAAACCTTTGAAGGTTAAATACAAATCATTTGAAACAAGGAAGTTGAGAACAATGTAAAATTTTAGAGCGTTTCTGACCTTTCTTCTTACCTGTCTTCACTCATATAAGCATAAATCTCTTATATGAAATCCAAATTAAGTGATTCCAATTTCTGTTGAACAATAAGACATAAATCTACAACTTTGATGTTGGGAACTTTTGCTAATTCCGTGAATATTATAGTGATAAGAGGCAAAAACCGAAGCATAGTGTGGTCTGGACCTTTGATCACTATTTTATGCATAACTCCTTCATATGAACTCCAAATTAGGTGATTCAAGTGGCTAATGCAAGCTAAGAGAATGGGCTACAACTTTCATGTTGGATGTTTTGTCAAATTCGGCCATTTACATGAGACACTGTAGCCCCGAAGCACGGCTATGCTCCAAGACATGGCCAGGCCGTGCTTCGGGCTGTTTTCTGCGTTTTCTGCAGCCTTCTCCCTCATTTCCTGCATTCCTCCATATCTGAACCCTAGCTTTCTCTCCCTAAAAATTTTCTCTACCTTCTCTCTAAGATATCTCATCATCCGGACGTCCGATTTGAGCAAGCAAGGTATCGTTGGACTCGTGGGAAGGAGAGCTACAAATCCCACCGATCAGTTTCACCGAAAAACCGCCGGATTGTCACCGGAAAATCGCATGAATAGTAACCTCCAAGGTAAATTCCGTCCAATCGCGTTTTAGGCTTCGTTTTTACCGAAATTCTTTCCATAGATAGTCTTAGAATTAGTTTCTATGCTAGAATATAGGGTTTTTAGGTTTCGGCGTGAATAGTGTTTCCGGCGAGTGAATAGTGTTTTTTGGCATGAATAGTGACGTTTAGGATTTATCTAATTTTTATGTTATGTCTATGTTTTCTAGGTTGTTGAGCCACCACGAGGTGAAATTCTCGTTGTTGGACTCCTAGTACGGTGAGTGGGTTTTTCATACTATAGCGCATGTTTTACGAATTCGGTTTATAACTTTCTCGTATGATTTTAACTAGTTGGAATGTATGCTAAATTGTTTTACCGCTTTGAAAACCAATATGTTCCAACCATGTTAGAAATTATAAATTTCAATCCTAGTTGAACCCTAGGTATGCAGGGCAAGCATCTAGACTGATAATTCTCCATTTGAGCTAGGTTTGTAGAAATGTGAACTTAGTCATAGAAATGAACTAAGTTAGCCATGAAATGATTTGATGCATGCGAACATCTATGCGACGTCTACGGACGATATGTTTAAAGGGAAAGTTTATGATGATAAAGGTCTCCATGGGAATACATGGATGAAACATATTTTTAGAACGAAATTTTATGCATGAAAAGAGCTAGATGGAGAATTATCGCTTTATTATAATGTTATTGAAATGTTTTACTTTAAACTTTTTGAATAGCATATTTCAAATGTTTTCTATTGGAGGGACCCTTTTAGATCACTGTTAGCTAGCCGCAGGGAGTGCTAGCCCTGGTGCACCATGGTCATGCGAAGGCTTCAGCCTAGGATACTGTGACGGGCATATGACTGCCTAAGACACAGGGATTTAGGGTGGACTTATGTCTACGCCTACAGTGATTGCCATACCCTTGCTATGTGCTTGGGGGAATTTAGGGTGGACTTATGTCTACGCCTACAGTGATTACCATACCCTTGCTATGTGCTTGGGGAAGATGATAGATCTGTCAGGAAAGAACTCCAATAAACTAGTGCATTTTTCTTAAAGATTAAATATTTCTAAACAATCTCATTCATCATTATTAATGTATAAATAACTTCATTTATTACTTACCATAAATAATTAATTTGCTTTGCGATTATTGATTTAAATCCTGTTTTATTTTCTGAACATACATTTGAACTGTTTAGTTTTTCTTTCAATAAATTATGATTAAATGCTTAATATTTCTATTATTATCTTTACACTTTGATTTCAATTATTAAACTCATTGCGAAACACTCGTGCTTGGTTTGCCCTGTTTCATTTATAGTATGATTTACCCATTCACTGAGATGTGGTCTCACCCCTCTTCTGTTTCCTCCCCACAGATAGTCAAAGAGACTTTGATCCAGCTACAGCTTCGTAGAAGGCTGAATATAGCGTTGGTGAGCCCCAGTTTGGGCAAGGATCTTTTGTAATGATTGTCTAGTTTAGTTTATGTTTAGAGTATCTCCATGAACTTACAGGCAGGATCCTCGCTTCTTGCATATTTTGATGTGTTGTTTGGAAAATGGTTTTATGTTTTACAACGATGTTGTATTATGAGGCCATGGGCCAAGTTGAATCACAAATGTTGGATTCATGAGATATATATATATATATATATATATATATATATATATATATATATATATATATATATATATATATATATATATATATATATATATATATATATACAGTATTTCCTTATATTGGATGTGGCATATGTGGCCAGTTATATTTATTATGTACTCTGGATTGTGTGCTGGATGTTTGTATGTGCTATGCGTTAGGCTTGCGGCTAGGGGGAAACCCTTATGCCGTGCCGATCATGTGTTCCATCATTTGGGGCCGTGACATATCATGTAGTGAGTTTGACAATTCAGTGAGCAAATAATTCCTCTTATGACCTCTTTGGTCAGCATATAGATGTACTTATATTTTAAAATGTCACATAATAAATACAGTTCAGAAGTACATTTATTTGGGACCCGTATTTCAAATATTCTCAAATCAAAGGATATTTAGATATCTAAAACCATATGCACCATGGTATGATCATTAAACAAATATTGTTATGCTCAACTGTATAAGTTATAGCAAAATATTATGATTTAGAGATAAAATCATCAATTTAATGCTCCTACCTCACTCGGCAATCTGGTCAATGCCATGAAAATATAACTCATTTGCTATACGCATAGTGACCTTGACCACAGTCACAATAAGTGATCAAGGAATGTGAGTACATCACCCTCCTGCCCCCCCAACATTACCACTGTCACCCGGTTGGAGCAGCCCTCCCCCAGCTCACTCAGGCTAATAGGGCGTCCCCTATTCGGTACTGTCACAAGCCATACAACTAGCCTATATTCATTAATACATATAAATACATGTAAAATTATCAAGCAACTCGCCATGAGCTTTACGCTTGCCATTTAATCTCATTTATAATATGACATGCATCATTTTCACAAGTATATAGCTTTACAAATCAATGCATCGTGCACATAATATTCACTTTATAAAATAATGATAAATATATTTAGAACCACATATTCAATGAGTTCCAAAATCCATTTCTAAAACCATACTCTTCTTAAACTATGTGCCAGTTCATAAGTATAACAGATATTTTAACACATTTAATAAACTTATAATAGCATAAATAATTTATAAACAGAAACAATAATACATTTATAATTCAAGTAGAGCATAGGGCAAGTCATAGAAAAAAGTATCTACTCACAGGGTAGGGCTCTTGGTTGGACAGTCTTAAAATATACTTTTCCAAGTTGAATTTGACCAATTAGACCTCAAAAACGTGTCCGGAGGGTCCAAAGACTTATAATATGATTCCGGGAGCTTGATCACTATTCACCATCAGAAAATACTATTCACTCGCCAAAAATCACTATTCACGACGAATAAAAAGTTGTCAAATGATCGAAAATATTCATATCCTAAGGTTTATCTAGCTTCTGAATCCATCTACGGTGTCAGAAATTCAATTGGAGGTCTTTAAGTAAGAGTTTCAGAATTTACCTTTTTCTGAGATTTTTTACTTCAGATCTACAGCGATTCAACGACTGATTTGAAAAATTAATCGGTCAAAACTGTAGTATTCTTCCTCCTGTATCCAGTAGCACCCTCATTTTTGAGATAGAAAGTCAATAGGCACTCCAGATCTAGAGAAAAAGTTAAAAATTACTATTCACTCACTATTCCAGTTTTTAGAAAACTCTCCATCTTCGTCCTCGTAGTATTGTCTCCCCCTTCCCCTTTTATTTTCTTCTTTTATTTTTCTTATTTTCAGCTAATTCTTTTTCTTTATACCAAAGAGTGTTCTCTTTATCATTGTTCATCAACACGAGTTTAAAAGCTGAACTAGTAGTCCACACTCAAGAAACATTGTCTAAGACATACTTATTGGTTCTTAAACATCGCATATTTAAGGAAAAGAGTCAGAACAAAGAAGAGGACGACACCCTATAGAATTTCACAGCAGCACCGTGAGTATAAATATGTCTGCAGTTACATACCCATACTCAAAGTCCTACTACAGAATTCTTTACTCTGTTTGCCACAGGGAAACCTAATGCTCTTATACCAACTTGTAACGCCCCCAATTTACGTTACGTAAAATAAACATGTTTTTTTGCAATAAGATAATCTCCATAAATATGCACAATTCAATTCTTTTTCATTTCTCTCATGTATACACAATATACAGACCAAGTCTATAAACATCAAAGTACAGCAGAAACGGGGATCCTACCTATAGCATTCAGAGCACTCTAGAATACAATCACAGTATAATTCAAGGACCTTGAGTCGTGGAAGTAACGTAGACTCACCTAGAAAATATATCACCTATCTGCCGAATCAGACTAGATATTCTTATCTGAAAAATGTGGAAATATCGTGTAGTGAGTTTGACAACTCAGTGAGCAAATAATTCTTCCTATGACTTCTTAGGTCAGCATATGGATGTACTTATATTTTAAAATGTGTCATATAAAAAATACAGTTCAGAAGTACATTCATATGGGACCCGTATTTCAAATATTCTCAAATCAAAGGATATTCAGATATTCAAAACCATATGCACCATGGTATGATCATTAAACAAATATTGTTATGCTCAACTGTATAAGTTATAGCAAAATATTATGATTTAGAGATAAAATCATCAATTTAATACTCTTGCCTCACTCGACAATCTGGTCAATGCCATGAAAATATAACTCACTTGCTATACGCATAGTGACCTCGACCACAGTCACAATAAGTGATCAGGGAATGTGAGTACATCACCCTTCTGCCCCCCCCACATTACCACTGTCACCCGATTGGAGTGGCCCTCCCCCGGCTCACTCAGGCTAATAGGGCGTCCCCTATTCGGTACCGTCACAAGACATACAATCAGCCGATATTCATTAATACATCTAAGTACATGTAAAATTATCAAGCAACTCGCCATGAGCTTTACACTTGTCATATTTATCAAGCAACTCGCCATAAGCTTTACGCTTGCCATTCAATCTCATTTATAATATGACATGCATCATTTTCACAAGTATATAGCTTTACAAATCAATGCATCGTGCACATAATATTCACTTTATCAAATAATGATAAATACATTTAGAACCACATATTCAATGAGTTCTAAAATCTATTTCTAAAATCGTACTCTTCTTGAACTATGTGATAGTTCTTAAGTATAACAGATATTTTAACACATTTAATAAACTTATAATAGCATAAATAATTTATAAACAGAAACAATAATACATTTATAGTTCAAGTAGAGCGTGGGGTAAGTCATAGAAAAAATTATCTACTCACAAGGTAGGGCTCTTGGTTGGACATCCCTAAAATGTACTTTTTCAAGTTGAATTTGACCAATTAGACCTCAAAAACATGTCTGGAGGGTCCAAAGACTTTTAAAATAACTCCGGGAGCTTGATCACTATTCACGACGAATAAAAAGTTGTCAGATGATTGAAAATATTCATATCCTAAGGTTTATCTAGTTTCCGAATCCATCTACGGTGTCAGAAATTCAATTGGAGGTCTTTAAGTAAGAGTTTTAGAATTTACCTTTTTCTGAGATGTTTTACTTCAGATCTATGGCGATTCAACGGCTGATTTGAAAAATTAATCGGTCAAAACTGTAGTATTCTTCGTCTTGAATTCAGTAGCACCTTCAGTTTTGAGATCGGAAGCCAATAGGCACTCCAGATCTAGAGAAAAAGTTGAAGGTTACTATTCACTCAATATTCACTCACTATTCCAATTTTTAGAAAACTCTCCATCTCCGTCCCCGTAGTATTGTCTCCCCCTTCCCCTTTTTTTTCTTCTTTTTTTTTCTTAATAATTATTATTATTTAATAATTGAATAATAGGATTTTATTTCATATATATTCATATAAATTCCGTTTTTCACCCTAAAATATTCCAAAATTTTCTAAAAATTTACATTCTCATAAACCTTGAATTAAACTCTTAAATCATGATTTTTCTTGATAAAAATCGTAATACAACAAAAAATTATTAAATGCCAATATAATTATTTTAAGAAAAAAAAAATTTTTTAATTAAAAATATACTTGCTTTTAGCAGAACATAATCATTTTTAAACAAATAAAAATATATTTGTTTATAAAAAAACATTATTATTGAAAAACAAAAATTACAGGATGTTACAGTAAGCAGCCTAGCTGATCACCTATCCATAGGACCAGACTCTGTATCCTTATTTGAAAAAGATGTAAATATCGTGTAGTGAGTTTGACAACTCAGTGAGCAGATAAGACCTCCTATAACTTCTTAGGTCAACATATAGATGAACTCATACTTTAAAATTTATCACATAAAAGGTACAGTTCGGAAGTATATCCATATGGAACTCGTATTTCAAATATCCTCATTTCATATTATAGCCCAATATTCAAAACCAAATATAGTGCAATATGATTATAAAACAAATATTGTTATGCAATAAAAGATTTCATATGCTTTAAGAGGTTTCTAAATTCGAACCAATAAATAATCCCAAGCACACAGCAAGGGAGGGCAAATCACATATCATCTATAACACATATATAGGAGGCATCTCGCTTTCCCTAAATAACACATGACTCCCGTGTGTTGGCCGTCACACGAGGCTAGCACCACCCTTGCTAGTTGAGGTATCAAGGTGCACTAGGGCTAACATCACCTGCTATTAGCAAACAATATTTCTAATAGGATTCCTCCACAAAAATTATCATATGCACATATCTCATATCTTTCAAACAAAGCTTTCAGTTTCAATATAGCTCATCTGTCATAAATATCACAATCAAGGTCTATCACATATACATGCCCTTTTTTAAGGCAATCATATATCTTTATAAATTAATGCCACGTGCATAAATATTTACTTTACCATATGATGAGAAATACATTTAGTATCAGATATATAATGAGTTCAAAAATCCATTTTCAAAACCATACTCTTCTTGAACTATATTTCAGATTGTAAGCAAATCAGATAATTTAATCTATTTCAAAAATATATAAAAGTATAAATAACTTATAAACACAATCAATTACACATTTAAAGTTCAAAAAGAGTATAGGACAAGTAATAGAAAGAATCATTTACTCACAAAGTTAGGGTTCCAAGTTGGACAACCCCAAAATCCACGTTTTCAGTCTAAATCTGGCCAAATAGACCCCAAAAATGAATTCGAAGGGTCCAAAAACCTTGAAAATGACTCTGAATTCACGAAATTTATCCTCTGGGAGCTTAGTCAACGCTGAAAATTACTATTTACGATGGTTGGATTTACTGTTCACGGCATACAAAAGTTGTCAGATGCCTGCCAAATTTCATATCCTAAGGTTTTTCCACCTTCTAGACCCATTTATGGTGTCAGATTTTCAATTTAAGGACTCTAAGTAGGATATTTAGAACTTACCTTCTTAGAGTTTCTCCTATACTTTTCGATAGATTTTCAGCCAAATTTTCAGAAACCAATTGGATAGAATTGTAGTCCTCGTCATTCTGAATCCGTAGGCGGTAATGGTGTTGAAATTTGAGGTCCAGAAGTGTTAGAAATATAGAGAGAAGTTTTAGGGTTTTTAGAGAGAGAAAGTAAATTTTTTGAGTGTAGAAAATTTTCACGCCACTTCTGTATCAGATTTCTCTTAAATCATCTGAGGGACCTGTTATCAAAATTCCAATTGTTGAGGGGTGTCCTTGCAATTTTTGTTATTTATATTTTGACCCATAAACTTTTAGGAAATTACATTTTGGCCCCAAAACTTAAATTATTATATTAGCTTCACAATTTCTCAAACAATATGATAAATAAACATATTTCCAATGGTAATTATCTCCATTTTTCAAAATCCTCACTTTTCTTTAAAATATTTCTTTAATTTAGGACTTTCTTTAATTTTAAGGCTATTACATAATCACAGGCATCAAGTAAGTATCTTTCCTTGAAAAAATTTCGAATGCACTCATTTTATTTAAGAAAGGTGCAAAGAGCCAACTACAACTATAGCTTTAAAAGGAAATTTAAGGATGAAGATAAGAATTGAAGATGATGAACTTTGAGATGCAACTACCGTGGACATAGAGGGGAGTGTGAGGGCAGCAAGTGGAACCAAAATTGAGGGGTGAGGGTGAGAAGTATATTAGTAGAGGATAACTGGGACTTTGAGTGGCAAAGTTGAATATACTTGATGTGGTCCATTCCTTAATTAAACCTTTCCCTCATCACTCTTATTATTGAGCTAAACATCCCATTCACCTTCAAAAAATTTCGTGGCATTGGGTTATGTAATGTCACGTACAAATTAATCTCCAAGGTTCTAGTGAATTAATATGTACAAATTGGATATTTGTTTAAGTGCAATCTCATTTTGTCATTATTAAGTACTAAAAATAAAATCTCTATAAACAAGTAGAGTTTCAATTCTACGAGAATAAATATTATTAATTACTATAATAATTTAATCTTTATCTTAATTGAATAATTTAAATATTAAATTGATTAAGAATACAAAAATAAAATAAAATTGTAAAATTTGAAAGTAAGAATATTTCAAAATTAGTTAGAATTTTAGGGATTCTAATTTCATTGTAATTAATCTACTTTACATTTATCTATTTCTTTAATCTTAAAATTATAATTTATAATTCTAATTGAAATACCCTAAATTATTCACTAACTTCTCTCGAGGTCTAACAAACACATTTTTCGAATGATAACCCACTATATCTCCATGTGAATTATAATAAGTAAAGATTCATTAAAATATATTGTTTTCAATTAAGAATACACATACAATATAAATGTATATCTACCTTACATGTAATCCATGATTCCTACACACTGCTCTAGATACATAAATTTCCTCTCAATCTTATTATAATTAACATATCATTTGATTGGTTACAAACAATTAGAAGCATTATATATAATATAAAAACTTAATTAAAAAATGACTCATTGATTAAATTGAGTAGACAATACAAATTTTCATAATTAGGTTATATTGTAGTCCTAAAAAATAAACTCGTTTATAATTAAAGATATGAAAACAAAGAAGAAAAAGAAAAATCAAATGAAGATGGAATTAAAGTTGTTGTCCAGAAAGAGCCGAAGTTCCTCTCTTTTCCTAAATTCTTAGCCCAAGGGTTATTTTAAAGATGAAATATATCTTTAAATCCTTCTCAAACTCTATTTTTAAAATATTTTTCAATTTAACTCAAACCCTGTCTTTTTTTATTATTTTATTTTTAAAAAACTACATTATCATATTTGGATTGTGACACGAATATCCACCTTTTTGGCACCAAATATCTCAAAACGGAAAATATAAAAATTATAGATATTTTTCTTAGCTTTATGTAGCCATTTGAATAATCTTAGTTAGAGATTAAATTAGAGTTATGCTCAAATTATTGAAGTAACATTGAAGATGTCCAAAATTTGTAATTCTTTCTCTTTTTTCTTTATTTTCTCCAAATTTCACTTAAATCTGCATCTTCTCTCTACCTATAAAATAAACATATTACCACATATAAATTTGAAAATAAAATAGTAAATATCAACGAAAATCTTAAGCCAAAAGTATCTTAATTATGAGTATAAAACACACTCATCAAATACCCCTAAACTTTGTTTTTTGCTTGTCCTCAAGCAAAACAATAAAATTAGGAAAAAAAAATTCAAAACTATGCATTGAGTGCTAAGTTATTTTGACTTATTAAATTTTGTCTAAGACATTTCATAGAATCAATAGCTTAAGAAAAATTTCAAAAAATATAATAATGTATAAATCAACTTAAATGCAATTTATATTTCACCTTTTGAATCTTGAGTGTGTGTGAGTGAATAACCTTGTGAAACTTAATCTTTAGTACTTAGATGAGTTTACACAACCCAATACTTTAAGTGAAATATCTAGATATTAAAGTTTTAAGAGATCCATAGGCTTATGTTTTATGTCACTTTCTACTAATGTAGGCTAAGCTTCACACCTAGGATCAATAGAGTTTCTTTAAGCTTATAATGTGGCTTGAGCTTAAGGTAGGATAAGAGATATTAAACTAGGCTCAAGTAACCCAAATACTCATTCTAAATTCTTTTATAGAACTTGTAGAATTTATCAATGATTCCCCCCCCCCCAAACTTATTTTTCAACTCCTTTTTTCATTACATTACTTCATTATATTTTTCACTTTTTTTCCTTCATATTTTGTTTCTAAATTTTTTTTCTCCTTTTCTTCTCATTCACAGATTTCATTTTCTTTTGCAAATATTTTTTTAGCTTCCTTCTTTTTCTAATTCCATGCTCTACCCTTCCATCCTTTAACAATATAGCTTTTAATATAATTTTCAATAATAATAATGCATATGAGTGAAAAAGGTAAAAGATACGAATATCTTTATTTTTTGACTCAATTAATAATTTAGGCATAAAAAAAGATTCAATTAAACTCAAAGTAGAGATATTAAGGATATAAAAATTTATAGGCAGATTTGAAAGACTTAATCTACCGAAAATGCCTAAATCATCTCGTAATTGATGTGTTAGCCTAGGATTTCACCTCAAGTAATAATCAAATAAGTTTTAGAGTCCAATGAGATCATATATAATATTAAACCATATCATCCTTCTCTAAGTGTTAAATAAGTCAAATACCCAAGGTTTAGGTGCTCAAAATTTTTAGAATTCTTAAATAAAAATATAAATTACAAGAGAATTAATTCACCCATAAATATAATTTTTATCCAATTTTTGAAAGCTAAAAAAATTTAAAACCAATCAAATCCTAGACTTTTAATGTTATTTACTCCAACAAGTCAATCAAAACATAAATTTGAAACATGCAATCACACAACTTGCTTGAATGCAATAAATAATGCATGCATTGAGGAGAATAAGAATATTTAGTACAAAGCTCAATTATTCATTCACAAAATTCACCCTCAACTTTAAGATTTACATTGTCCTCCATGTAAAAATATAAGAAAATTTAAGTGTAGATGACTTCCTTGAATTTTGACTCATTGGTGGTTTATTTTTACAGGAAATGGTTGGTCAAGTCCTTTATTTTTACTTATTATGTTGGTGTCTTAGTAGTAAAAGTGCAGTGTCAAGATGCTAAGTTGAGAATTTTCTGACTCTTTTTTAATGGCTAGGTTGCCTCACTGGAAGCATTTTAATAGCCAAATTTTTAAATTACATAACTCCAAGAAGGATCAATGCAGCATACTCTTTATAAAGCTCCATATTCTCATAAGTATATCCAAAAATACAAAGTGAAGATATTCAAGTGAAAAATTTAATTTTGAAGGACTATACATACCTTATAGTGTTGCTACATAAATTTCAAATTCTAATTTGGCTTTATTATGTGCAATTGTCCCTTCATCTTTTCCCATTGTTGCTTAACACTCTTTTGCTCCTTACTCTAAATGATCAGCAAGTGCATTCTCTTGAAATATTTCTTTCCAACACTTCTCTACAACTTCATCCTTAAAGCAAGTGCTACCCTTCTCTATTCTAGGCTCAATTATCTCTATGTTAATCTGAAGGGTTTTATTATTCACTTAATCTTCTAGTTCTTCCTCAATATTACCAGGTAAAGAATTTCGAAATCTTTCATTAATAAGTTCAACAAGCTTACCTACTTGGGGATCTAAATTTTTGATAACAGCTCCTTAGCTCTCAAAAGGCACATTTGTGCTTGCCATAAATTGCTTAGCATCCTCTTATAATTGCTTAGTATTTCTTGTAAGCTGGGCAAGAGCCTCTTTTAGAGAAACCATAAGTGGCTGGGCCTAATATTGATTATCTTCTCATGAAAAGTCTGGTTAATTGTGTCATCCTTGATCATAATTATTAGAATAAGAGTTGTTTGGCAAGAAAGAAATTCCAACCAAATGGGACTGCTCTATTTGGAATGGAGCATATGGATTATCATAGTGGTATTCATAATTAGAATAGGCCCCATAATTTGTGAGAGGGGTATAATACTGAGGTGTACAATTATTTTAGCTATTCATATTTTCTGTATTCTCTTTAGCAGCATATTTTTCTCTTGATATATAACCTGAAAATTCACACCAAAAAGCACAATTAATAAATATAAATAAAATTCAATTAGGATTAGGACTTTTTAGTAACAATATTAATCAATCTTTGGCAATAGTGCCAAAAACTCGATATATACAAATTAGATATTTGTTTAAATGCATGTATATATTGTCATTGTCAAATAAAAAAAAAAATTATATATGCAAGTATAGAGTGTCGATCCCATGAGGATAAATGTTAATAATTACTGCAACAATTTTATCTTTATTTCAATTAAATAATTTGAATATTAAATTGATTAAGAATACAAAATTAAAATTATAAAATACGGAAGTAAGAGTAACTTAAAATTGATTGAGATTATAAGGATTCTAATTTCAACGTAATTAATCCACTTTGCATTTATCTATCTTTTTAATCTTAATTGTCAGTCAAGATACCTTAACTTATCCACTAACCTTTCTCAAGATCTAACAGACACACCTTTCAAATGGTAAACCATTATAACAAGTAAAGATTCATTAAGACTATACAAACCATATAATTGTGTCTTTACCTTATATGTAATCCATAGTTTCTACACACTGCTCTAGACACATAAATCTCCTCCCGGTTTTCTTATGATTAACAAATCATCTAATTGGTGATGAGGCAATTAGAAGCATTATACAAAGTATAGAAACTCAATTACAAAAATAACTTGTTCATTAAATTGAATAGGCAATAGAAATGTTCATAATTAGGCTACAACATAGTCCTAAAAAATAAACTGATTCAGAGTTGAAGATATAAAAACAAAGAAGAAAAGAAAAAGAAAACTCAGATGAAGATGAAATTGAAGTCGTTGTCTAAAGAGAGGCAGATGTCACGGATTTACTCTTTTCTCCCCGAGTAGTGATCGTGCAGAATTTAGTTAAGACACTCCCCTTTATGCTTAACTAAGTCAACCTTCCTCAAGACACCTTTCTAAGAGGCAAAGTGACTAAAGAGAGCAAGAGAGAAAGTATGAGAACTTGGAGAACTCAGAGAATTCTTAAGAACTTGTATTGCTTCACATTTTCTTGGATGCTTTAAAAATGAGGGGGTGAGGGGTTTATATAGGCCACTTCCCCTTGAATGAATGGTTGGGATCAATTTGATCCAACGGTCTACCTTAAGCTTCTAGAGAATTCTAGCTTATAAATATTTACATGATTTCTCTACACCATTCTAGATAATTCTAGGACCTAGAATGTACAAAGGGTTTTTACTACATTCTAAAATATTCTACTATATTTTAGAGTATTCTACTATATTTTAGAGACTTTCAGAATGTACAAGAATTGCCTAAAATTTTTAGAGCATTCTAGAACCTTCTAGATGCTCACATGGAAAGGTTGCTTACTGGGTGTCAAATCATTTTCACGTCGTGCCTATGTGGCATTGATGTGCCGAGATGTGACACTTTCTCCCACCTATAGTACAGACGTCCTCGTCGCACTCATCTTGTGAAAGCCCTTTAGGTGGTCTTGGAATTTCCAAAAAAATTCTCTGCTTCCCAACTAGCCTTACTTTCTGGCAATCCCTTTCATTTAATGAGATATTGGGTACTTGGTGGTACCCCTCTCCTTCTTTGGACTCAGCTAGCTAAAACTTCCTCCACTTTTCGATCAAAAGAATTGCTAAGAATAGGAGGCGCTCGCCTGGAGTATTTTCTTCCTTGATCTTTCTTGTCCTTAAGATATGACTTGAGCATATTGACATGGAAGACCGGCTGTATCTTCATCCTGGGAGGAAGATGGAGCTTGTAGAAAACCTTTCCTACTCACCCAACGACCTCAAATGGGTCTTCACATTTACGAATTAAACCTTTACCCACATTTCTGAAGGCCTTAAATTATTATGGGAAAAGCTTCACCATGACCATGTCTCCCACTTGATATTCCATGGCCAGCCTCTTTTTATTTACCCATTTCTTCATCCTCTTCACTGCTTTATTAAGGTAAGAGTGTGCAACATCAGCTTACTCTTGCCAAGACTTCACCACATGGTAAGCTCTTAGGCTTTTCCCTTGATAAGAGTTTGAAAGAGTGTGGGGCATGAGTGGTTGTTGCCTAGTCACAATGTAACATCCCTAATTTTTTTTTCTTTTATTAATAAAGGTACATAAATATTTAATTAAGGAAATAAAATATATTAAACAATTCTTTTAGATATCTAAGGAAATATAAGCCTTAGAAATTCTTCACCTTATGTGTATGCATAGAAAATGTTTCTAACATTAAAGGAATAAATAAAGAGAGAAAACCTAATAGGAAAAATTAGAAATAACATACTAAAGAGAGGAGAAATTCTTGTGTAAGGAAGGTAAATTTTTGGGAAGTAAAGGTCTTAAAATTTCAAGAAATTTGGATTACTGTACTTTTTTCTAATTCAAGAGCTAGAGTTATTAAGTTTAACATCTCCACCCATACATTAGGCCTTCACCTATAGACACTTCATATAGAGTTTTTCCACTTCACATGAGTTTCTAGTAAACCAATTGGATAGCCCAAGCAAGAAATAAAACATAAACTTGGACTAGGATATAGAAGTTGGATCGATAGCCCAAAAATCATGAAAATGTGACCAAACCCTCTATGAAAGGTAGAATTTTAGCTAATGCAAAGGAAATGGGCAAGAATGAACCCAAATCCAAGAGAGAAAAATAAGAACCATGTGAGAAAATAGTAGTGTAATAATAATAAAAATTAGGTCACGTGGCATTAGAACAAAATATCTATATCTTACATTCATAATTTCAACAAGTAGGTAATAATACATGGCATTATGAAAAAACATTTTTATCCTACACAAATAATTTCAACCAAGGAAGAGAAACTCAAGGGCTAAAAATTTACCACCTAGAAAGGCAAACCTATCATACTTGAGTGAGACAAAAGAAAAAAGAAATAAATCCCTAAATCAAAGAGACCTTGTCCCTTGTCTTAAGAACATTTTATCATTATTTTCAAAATACAAATCTCCTTTTGCTATGCATATCTTGACTAAGGAAGAGGAAGACAAGAACATGAGTTGTCTTCTCCCAAAAAACAACCAAGTGCATCCTAATTGTGATAAGGTAGACCCATGATTATGAAAGGTGAACCACTTGATAGGTTATTTAAGCAAAACCCACCCTTATAACATTATAATTTTGTCCAAGTGAGGGAGATAAAAAACATAAGCAAGGTAGAGTGAGGAAAGGAGAGAAAGAGAGGAAGGAGAAGTCTAGAGGATTAAGTATTCAAGGTAAGTTAGCTTAATCTCCACTTGAATCCATCTTTTCTCTTCATCCTTGGGGTTCAAAAATCAACCTCATTCTCTTATTTGAGTTGCTAGAAAAGCTCAGGGAAGGGAGGAATCTTGCTACTTCCTTTAAGAGGAAACAAGAAAAAGAATTCACTAAGTGAGTTAAGGAGATCTTTAGGTAAGTTTAACAATATCTCTTTTTGAAGAAAAGCTTTGAAATTTGTAACATTTATATGGGATTTTGATCTTATAAATCTGATAAAATTTATAATATTTGCTACTTTGATGATAGGTCATGGATTTTGTTATATCATGTTATATGTTATCTTCCAAATAATGGATGTTTTGAACATTTCAGTTAGTGTAGAAAGTTCTGCATAGGTATGGCTATGGGTGGAAAAATTTTAGAATTTTTATGCTGCTATTTTGTATATTTGAATGTGGTGAAAAATTGATGGAATATGATTAGATGTAAATTATGAAAAAAAATGGAAGAGGACGTAATAAAATGATGAACTAAAATCTTAGGAAAGGTTTGGTTAGGAAACTGGATTTCGGAGTAACCGAAGCTTCTGTTTTGAAATTATGGGAAGAATTAGTCAGGAATTAAAAGAACTAGTTAACATGAAAAATATAGATATATGTCTCACCAACTTTTAGCCACTGGAATCACTTAATTTTGAGTCCAGATGAAGGAGATATTGTCTGATTAGTAAGCAGTGGTATGAAAATGGTTAACCAGGGAAGAATCTATTAGGTAAGCTTCTGGAATCATTCAATTGGGAATCCATATTAAGAAGATATGGTCAGATTAATAAGTAGTAGTCAAAAACTAGCTAACCAGGGAAGAATCTATTAAGTATGATTCTGTGTTTGAATTTTTGGGCAAATTCAATAAGGATTCCAAATTGAATGATTCCAGTGGATAAAAATTCTTGAGACATATATATGTCTCAAGAATTTTTATCCACTGGAATCATTCAATTTGGATTCCATATTAGGAATATATGGTCAAATTAATAAGCAGTGGTCAAAAACTAGCTAATCAGGAAAGAATATGTTAAGTATGCTTCTGTGTTTGAATTTCTGAGCAAACTCTTTAGGGAATTAAAGAAAATTTTTAAAATAATAAATATATATATATATATATATATATATATATATATATATATATATATATATATATATATATATATATCTCTCATGGATCTATAGGCTTTGAAATTACTTAATTTGGAGTTTATATAAGGAGATATGGCTGATTAATGAGTCGAGGTCAAAATTGATCTTAAATCTAGGGTGGTAAATATAAGCATTTTGGTTTTCAATTTTTTGAAAATAATTCGTAAGGAATATAAAGAAATAATAAACATGAAAGTTGTATATAAGTATCTTAACTATTTATAAGATTTAGAATCACCTCAATTGGAGTTCGTATGAGGGAAATATAGTTAGATTAGTAAGTAGAGATCTGAACTTACCTGAGAAGAAATAACAATGAATTTGAGGGAGTAGTAACACCACGATTACTTAAGATTTCACTAAAATGTTCAACATAAGGGTTTTAGAGGATTGTCTTTTCTTTTAATTGACCTTAAGATCACCTCAATCGGATTTAAAATGAGGGTGTTATGCTCTATTTAGTGAGAGAGAAAAATAATATTTTAAAAAGAAGAATCTTATAAATGAAAATAATAAATGACTAGTGTATGCCATAGCCATTGCCATTGCATGAACTCCTTACCATCTTAAGTGTGTAATTTTGACATGGAAATATTTTATAAAGTGATATTTGAAAATGATTATGTTCATGGCAAGAATGTATTTTACCAATAATTTTTCGTAATGATTATGCTTTGATGATAAATTATGGCATGTGAGTATAATGAACATACTTGTTATTGAAATAATAGTTTTGGCTATTAACGTGAAAAGAAAAGGAAAGAAAAGAGACAAGCACGGTCACATGGCAGTCGGTATGGTGAACCAATAGGGAACGCCCTGCTCACGGCTATGATTACATTAATGAGAAAAGAAAGAGAAAGTGTTCCATGTCGGACGAAGCAAGAAAAGTCTGTACCAGAGAATAGAAAGTACTCACCCTGATCGGGGTAGCTTGATATGAAATAAGTTGATAGCCATCATATGATATTCTGAAGATAGTTACCCATGACATACATATCATTATTGCATGATTTTCATGTGCATAGATAAAGTGCATTCATGTGACCTAAGATATTTGTTATAGCTTATACAGATGAAGATGACGTGACGATCATTATTGATTATTATTATGATTTATTGTTGAACCTACTGGGATTTAATTTTCACTATATTTCCATATCATGTTCAGAAAACTAGTTATGCTAATTTTTCTTTGGCTCTAGCTCTTAGTGTACGTTGGATCAAGTTACTCTATGTTGGGCAGATCCCAAAAATTAATAAGGTGTTTGTGGTCGAATTGGATAAGATCCCGGTGAAGGTGCAACCACCCGCACCCTTATCTCTGGAATTGGTGAACATGGATGAATAAGAAGTAATGACTTTATGGGACTTTACGAATATGTATATTAAAAAAATAATAGAGTTGTTACACACAACTTTAAAAGGACTCTTCCCCTTAGACTTGCTTTTCTGAAGGTTGTAAGAAACTTAAGCCACATCTAAGAGCTTTACCCAATCCTTTTGGTTGGCACTCACAAAATGTCTTAAATAACATTTGAGCAAGGCATTCACCCTCTCAGTCTGCCTATCGGTTTGTGGGTGAAAGCTTGTAGAAAAGTGTAGCTCTAAACCTAAGAGTCTGAACAACTCAGTCCATAGGTGGCCAGTGAAGCGGGAATCCCTATCACTGATTATTATTTTAGGAAATCCCCAATACTTAACCACATTCTTGAAAAACAAGTAGGTAGCTTCCTCGGCTGTACAATCTATAAGGGCGGCTATAAAATATGTATACTTTGAGAATCTGTCCACCACCACCATGGTGGATCCATACCCTTCAAACTTAGGCAATGTAGAGATGAAGTCCATAGATAGGCTTTCCCATGGTTGTCCTGGTATTAGTAATGGCTCCAATATTCCACTCAGAGCTTTGTTCTCTACCTTGGCTTGTTGGCATACAAGACAAGTCTTAACATAACTCTACTTTAACTTGCATATGAGGACAATAGAAGGTAGAGTCTAATAAGGCCAGTGTACGTCTCTGCCCTAGGTGACCAACCCATTTAGTGTCATAGCATTCTCTGATGATGCTTTTCTTCAAATTGTTCCATTTCGAAACATAAAGTCCCCTCCCCTTTGTATAGAGAAGACCATCCTCCAACCAAAACCTCTTGGTCTTACCTTCTCTTACCAACTCCTTTAATTGTGTTGCCAAGGGATCATGAGACATTCCCTCCTTTATATGCTCCATAATATTCCCCTGGACTTGAGAGACAGCAGCTAGTTCAACCTTCCAGCTTAATGCATCTGCTACAACATTTTCTTTTCCTATCTTATACTCCAATCGGTAATCAAACTTAGCCAAGAAGTCTTGCTACCTCGCCAACTTTGATGTCAACTTTTTCTGAGTCTGCAAGTAACTAATAGCCACATTATCTGTCTTGATGAGAAAATGTGACCTTAGTAAGTGTCACCAAGTCCTTAAGCAATGCACGACTGTCGTCATCTCCTTCTCTTGAACTGTATAATGCCACTCCACATCTTTAACTTGCGACTTTCATAGGCTATGATGTAACACCACTTTTTTTTCCTTTTTATCACATTTCTCATAACATCTTTAACTTGCGACTTTCATAGGCTATGATGTAACACCACTTTTTTTTTCCTTTTTATCACATTTCTCATAAATATATATATATATATATATATATATATATATATATATATATATATAAACACTCATACATGTATATTACAAATCCCGCATAAGTATTCATGATACAATACAAGTTATAAATACAATACATATACAAGAGTCTCCATACAGCACACCATCCTTGAAAGACAAAGGGCGAGGAGGTGGTGCTGACATCAGGATCTTTACCGGCAACGCTGTCCACGGAAGCAACTTACTTCCTTTTATCTGAACATAATACCACAAAATAGTGAGAACAGAGTTCCCAGTAGACTCAACATTTTATAATAAAATGTGTAAAAGTAGATATTATGTTCAGCTGTATAAATTACAGAAAATATCAAGATTTTACGATAAAATCATAACTTTTAATACACCTATCTCACTCGATGATCTGGCACACTCAATTTAAAATGACCAGTCTCACTCGGCGATTTGGTCAACCCACATACTTAATGTAAAATGACTGCTTCAATCGGCGTTTGGTCAATGCAATGAAGAACATAGCTCTTCTTGTTGCGCAATGCTCATCGCATGCCATAGCTATAAAAACACACATTTTCACTCATTGCTTCTCTTTTATTCTCATTTGGTTGGGTGGCCTCATCAGCTCACTCAGGCTAGTAGGGCGTCCCCTACCCGGTACCCGTCACAACCATACAATCCACCGATATTCATCGATGTCCACTCATTTCAAATGCAATACATATGCATTAAGCAACTCACTACAAGGTTTACGCTTGTCAATCAATAACAAATGCAATGCAAAATCATCATTTTCATGCTCAATGAGTTATATAAATATACATCACAACTCTTACCATTATCATATTTCAAATAATGTATTCAATAGCTATTTCCAGCCATACCACTCTTTCAAACTATCTCAAATCAATATTCAATGTAAGCCCTTTGAAATCAAGTAAAGAAAATAATGTTTTGGTGATATAAAACCATCACTTTAAAAGTATTTCTCTTAGTCATTTGGTTTCTAAAATCCCTTCAACAAATAAGGTTCTTTTTCATATAGAAAATAGTGAAAAATAGGGTTTTCCAGCACTAAACACTACCATGGAACTCAAAACACGGATTGACCGTGTTCTGTGATCTTCCTTCACTAATCAGACTATAACTCTCTCATTTCAACTCTGAATAAGGTGATTTCAGTGTCTATTTAAAGCCAAGACAATTGCCTACAACTTTTATGTTTACCATTTCTTTAAATACCTTACAGATTATTCCCATAAATTCAAACACTAAATCACTCATATTTACTATCCTGGATTCCAGACTCTTCATTTTCTATGACTTTCCCTCACTAATCAGACCATAAATCTCTCATTTCAACTCCGATTAAGGTGATTTTGGTGTTTATTTAAAGCCAAGAAAATTACCTACAACTTTCACATTTACCATGTCTTCAAATTCCTTACAAATTATTCCCAGAAATTCGAACACTAAAGCACATATTTACTTTCCTGGATTCCAAACTCTAATTTGACCTCTGCTTACTTCTTAGGCCATATATCCCTCATATTGACTCCAATTTAGGTTATCTTAGAGTCTATAAATTCATGAGACAAATATCTACAATTCTTATGTTGAAACTTTCTTTAAAATCATTACTAATTTTTCTCAAAAATTTGAAATAATCAGAATAGAAAAATCCACATAATATACAGCCCACATGTTGCACAATTTCACATTTAATCACTTGTAAAACCTAGAAATTGCATCAAAATTTGTGGAGAGTAGGTGTTAAGCCTACCTTAACAAGCTTCCTAAACTTTGTATACCAATTTCTCACCACCAAAACCTACATCCATATCTTGAATTAGGAAATCCATTGAAGAAAAGATAATCATAGAAGAATTTGGATCAAGAAAACCTACCTTGATTTCCTCCTCTTGCACTTTCTCTCTCTTCTTTCTCTCTCTTCTTCTTCTCTCCTTTCTGATTTTTTTTATCACTCCCCTCCCCTTTAATGGTCAAGACCATCATCACCTCTCAAGTGTCTTAGAAACACTTCCAACCTACCACTCAAGTGTTTTAAAAATACTTTTAGCCTACCACTCAAGTGTTTTAGAAATACTTCTAGCCTACCACTCAAGTGTTTTAGAAACACTTCTAGCCTACCACTCAAGTGTTCTAGAAACACTTCCAAGCTACTTGGTTGGAATTACCAAAATGCTATTCTATCAAAAATCGTATGAATACCAAAATACCATTTTAAAGTATTTACAACATTACTAGTCCATTGAAATTACACAATTGCCACTCTCTAAAAGCATTACAATACGACCCTTACATTAAAGAATACGCAAATACCAATTAGTATTTTAGGGAAAAATCAAGGATGTTATATATGAGATGCCCTTTTACATAAGAACTCATCTAATAGCAAAGTCAGAGGCATCGGTGCGTACTTCAAATAATTTTGAGTGGTTCAGGAGAGCTAGCACTGGTTCCTTCATCATCACAGCTTTTAACTCTTCAAAGGCTTGTTGACACCACTCACTCTATTTCCATGCACAATTCTTCCTCAAAAGGTTAGTGACAAGTGTGGTTATGGCAGAATAACCTCGAACGAACTGCCTATAATAATTCACCAACTCAAGAAAAGATCTTAACTCTAAGACTTTGGTCAATGGCTCTCATTCCTTGATAGCTTTCACCTTGGCCTGATACATCATCAGGGTCCCATCCTTGTTTATGTGCACCAAAAAGTGTACCTCATTCCTAGCAAAGAAGCACTTCTCTTTTTCGACATATAGAGAATTCTCCCTCAACACCTTAAATACAATCTAGAGGTATTCAAGATGTTCCTCTAGAGTACTGCTATAGATGACGATATCGTCTAAGTACACCACCATGAACCGATCAAGGTATGGATGGAAAATCTCGTTCATTAAGGTGCAGAATGTGGCTGGTGCATTGGTTAAGCCAAAAGGCATTACCAACCACTCATAGGACCCGTATCGTGTGACATAATTGGTCTTGGGTTCATCACCGTCGGTAATCTTCACTTAGTGATAACTTGACCTTAAGTTTAGCTTTATGAACCACTTGTCCCCTCTAAGTCTATCAAATAAATCAGCTATAAAAGGAATAGGGTACTTATTTTTTATAGTTACCTTATTGAGAGCCTGATAGTCAATGCACATCCTCGATGATCCATCATGCTTTTTTTGAAACAAAACCGAAGCTCCATAAGGTGCTTTTGATAGTCAAATATATCCGGCATCCAGTAGTTCCTTAAGTTGTCTTCTAGGTTCTTCTAACTTTGGGGGTGCCATCTTGTAGGGTGCCATAACAAGTATCTTAACTTTCAGTTCTAGTTCCATTTTGTGATCCACTTTTTTTTAGGTGGAAGTTGCTTTGGTAGCTCTTGTGGCATAACATCTTTGTTCTCCTTTAGAACTTTCCTTATACACGGTGAGATTTCCCCTTCTTCCACCACTGTAGACTCCTCCTTTTGTAACAACTCCATTTATATATATATATATATATATATATATATATATATATATATATATATATATATATATATATATGTAAAGTCTTATAAATTCATTACTTCTTTACTTCTAATTACTTAACTCATAATAACATTTGATTAATTTAACCAAGCATAATTCAAGGTTTAAGGTCTACCGTTAACACTGATACAATTCTGAGTTCACATACACAATATTAATCAAAACGTCATTACAAAAATCAAACACATAAATATCTACATCTTATTCATCCATGTTGACCAATTTCGGGATAGGGGTGCGGGTGGTTGCACCATCATCGGGATCTTAGCCAACTCAACCACAAACACCTTAATAATTTCGAGGATCTGCTCAACATAGAGTAACTCAATCCAACGTACACTAAAAGCCAGAGCCATACAAAAATTTGCATAACTAGTTTTCTGAATATGATATAAAAATATAGTGAGAATTAAATCCCAATATGTTCAACAATAAATCATAATCATCATCAATAATGCTTATCACGTCATGTTCATCTGTATAAACTATAGCAAATATCTTAGGTCACATGAATATACTTTATCTATGCACATGAAAATCATATAGTAATGACATATATGGCATGATTAACTAGTTTGAGAATATCATATGATGGCTTCCAACTTATTTTCATATCGAGCTACCTTGGTCAGGGTGAGTACTTTCTACTCTCTGGTACAGGATTTTCTCACTCCGTCCGACATGGCACACTTTCTCTTTCTTTTCTCATTAATATAATCATAGCCGTGAGTAGGGTGTCCCCTATTGGTGCACCACACGGAACGCCATGTGACCGTGCTCGTCTCTTTTTTTTTCTTTTCTTTACACATTAATAGCCAAAAATATGATTTCAATAACAAGTATGTTCATTATACTCACATGCCATAATTTATCATCAAAGCATAATCATTACCAAAAATCATTAGTAAAATACAATCTTGCCATGAATATAATCATTTTCAAATATCACTTTATAAAATATTTCTTTGTCAAAATTACACACTTAAGATGGTAAGGAGTTTTTGCAATGGTAATGGGTATGGCATAAATTAGTCATTTATTATTTTCATTTATAAGATTCTTCTTCTTTTTTAAATATTATTTTTTTCTCTCACTAAATAGAGCATAAAACCCTCATTTTAAATCCGATTGAGGTGATCTTAGTGTCAATTGAAAGATAAGACAATCCTCTAAAACCATTATGTTGAACATGTTAGTGAATTCTTAAGTAATCATGGTGTTACTACTCTCTCAAATTCAATATTATTTCTTCTCGGGTAGGTTCAGACCTCTATTTATTAATCTGACCATATCTCCCTCATACGAACTCCAATTGAGGTGATTCAAAATCTTATAAAAAGCTAAGGCACTTATATACAACATTTATGTTTTGTCATTTCTTCAAATTCTTTACGAATTATTCCCAGAAAATCAAAAACAAAAACAATTATATTTACCACACTGGATTATAGACTGATTCTAACCTCACTAATTAAGCAGACATATCTCCCTCATATGGACTCTAAATTAAGTGATTTCATAGCCTATAGATCTGTGATACATAGTTGAAAATTTTCTTTAAATCCCTACAGATTTTGCGTAGAAATTCAAACACAGAAGCATACTTAACATATTGTTCCCTGGTTAGCTAGTTTCTGACCACTTTTTACTAATCGGACCATATCTCCCTCATTTAAACTTCAAATTAGGTGATTCCAGTAACTAAAAATCTGTGAGACATATATCTACATTTTTCAAGTTAATCATTTCTTTTAATTCCTAACCTATTCTTCCTAGAATTTCAAAAACCAAAGCATCCCTGGTTACTCCAAAATCTAGTTTCCTAACCAAACCTTTCCTAAGGTTTTAGTTCATCATTTTATTATGTCCTCTTCCATTTTCTTCCTAATTTACATCTAATCATATTTCATCAATTTTTCACCACATTTAAATATACAAAATAGCAGCATAAAAATCCTAAAATTTTGCCACCCATAGCCATACATATGCAGAACTTTTCACACCAACTGAAATGTTCAAAACATCTATCATATGCAAGATAACATGTAACATGATATAGAAACATCTATGACCAATCATCAAAGTAGAAAATATTATAAATTTCATCAAAGTTCTAAGATCAAAATCTCATATAAATGTTACAAATTTCAAAGTTTTTCTTCAAAAAGAGATATTGTTAAACCTACCTAAAGATCTCCCTAGCTCACTTAGTGAATTCTTTTTCTTGTTTCCTCTTGCAAGAAGTAGCAAGATTCCCCCATTTTCTTCGCTTTTCTAGCAGTTTAAACAAGAGAAGGAGCGTAAGTTTTGAACCCAAGGATGAAGAGAAAAAATGGATTCAAGTAGAGATTAAGCTAACTTACCTTGAGTATTTAGTCCTTTAGACTTCTCCTTCCTCTTCTTTCCTCTCTTCTCCTCTCTTTCTCTCCTTTCCTCACTTTACCTTGCTTATGTTTTTCCTCTCCCTCACTTGGACAAAATTATAATGTTATAAGGGTGGGTTTTGCTTAAATAAACTATCAATTAGTTCACCTTTCATAATTATAGGTTTACCTTATCACAATTAGGATGCACTTCATTGTTTTTTTGGGGGAAGACAACTCATGTTCTTGTCTTCCTCTCCCTTACTCAAGATATGGATAGCTAAAGGAGATTTGTATTTTAAAAATCATGATAAAATGTTCTTAAGACAAGGGACAAGGAACCTTTGATTTAGGGATTCATTTCCTTTTTCTTTTGTCTCACTCAAGTATGATAAGTTTGCCTTTCTAGATAGCAAATTTTCAGCCCTTGAGTCTTTCTTGCTTGGCTGAACTTATTTGTGTAGAATAAAGATGTTTTGTCATAATTTTATGTATTATTACCTACTTGTTGAAATTATGAATGTAGGATATAGATGTTTTGTCCTAATGCCATGTGACCTAATCTTTATTATTATTACACTACTATTTTTTCACATGGTTCTTATTTTTTCCCTCTTGGATTTGGGCTCATTTTTGCCAATTTCTTTTGCTTTGGCTGAAATTCTACCTTTCATGGAGGACTTGCTCACATTTTCATAATTTTTGGCCTATCGGTCCAACTTCTATATCCTAGTCCAAATCTATGTTTTATTTCTTTCTTCCTCTCTTCTCCTCTCTTTCTCTCCTTTCCTTACTCTACATTGCTTATGTTTTTCCTCTTCCTCACTTAAACAAAAGTATAATGTTATAAGAGTGAGTTTTGCTTAAATAAACTATCAAGTGGTTCACCTTTCATAATCATGGGTCTACCTTATCACAATTAAGATGCACTTGATTGTTTTTTTGGTGGAAGACAACTCAAGTTCTTGTCTTCCTCTCCCTTAGTCAGGATATGCATAGCAAAAGGAGATTTGTATTTTAAAAATCATGATAAAATGTTCTTAAGACAAGGGACAAAGAACCTTTGATTTAGGGATTCATTTCCTTTTTCTTTTGTCTCACTCAAGTATGATAAGTTTGCCTTTCTAGGTGGCAAATTTTCAGCCCTTGAGTCTCTCTTGCTTGGCTGAAATTATTTGTGTAGAATAAAGATGTTTTGTCATAATTCCATGTATTATTACCTACTTGTTGAAATTATGAATATAGGATATAGATGTTTTGTCCTAATGCCATGTGACGTAATCTTTATTATTATTACACTACTATTTCTTCACATGGTTCTTATTTTTTTCCCTCTTGGATTTGTGCTCATCTTGCCCATTTCCTTTGCTTTGGCTGAAGTTTTACCTTTCATGGAGGGCTTGGTCACATTTTCATGATTTTTAGGCTATTAGTCCAACTTCTATATCCTAGTTCAAGTCTATGTTTTATTTCTTACTTGGGCTATCCAATTGGCTTGTTAGAAATTCATGTGAAGTGGAAAAACTCTATATGAAGTGTACATAGGTGAAGGCCCAATGTATAGGTGGAGATGTTAAACTTAGTAACTCTAACTCTTAAATTAGAAAAAATTACCATAATAGAATTTTCTTGAAATTTTAAGATCTTCACTTACTTTCCAAAAATTTATCTTCCTTACACAAGAATTTCGCCTCTCTTTAGTATGTTATTTCTAATTTTTCCTATTAGGTTTTTTCTCTTTACTTATTCCCTTAATGTTAGAAACATTTTCTATCTATACACATAAGGTGAAGAATTTCTAAGGCTTATATTTCCTTAGATATCTAAAAAAAATTTTAATAGATTTTATTTCTTAAATTAAATATTTATGTACTTTTATTAATAAAAGAAACAAAATTAGGGATGTTACACCTTTAGCGCAGCCAAATAGGTGACTTTGCCTCTCTTAAGTCCATTCTTCAGCTACATGGCTAAGAGCTACTGATTCTCCTTGGACCAAGAGAATGTGGGAACTCTATAAGGAGACCCTTTCTCCATGATGCACGCCGAGTCACAAAATGGTATAAGTACCACATTTACCTTCCTCAAGATTATCTTAAAGTCATCCATACAGGCAACAAAGAAGTCCATAACTCCCTTCCAAGAACCAAGTGTCATGTCTACCCTGTGAGCTGTACCAACAATAACGTGCCCACTGGCATTGACAGTCTTGAGCCACCTTATCTTTGGAGAGAACTTTAGATTGAGTCTCTTAACTTTCTTTTGCGTGATAAAGTTATGAGTAGCCTCAGTGTCCATCATTGCCTCAGTGGGCTTCCCGTTTAGATAAAAGTCTACGTACATCAATCCCTTCTTCTCCTTCGAGAGTGATGAGTCTATCACCTTTACAACATTCAATAGTTAGAGATATCCTATATTAGCAACTTCTTGGGATTCTTACTCCTCTGTGATTGAGGCTAACGTCCCTCACTTAGGAAATTCCTTCATCAAGTGTGGTCCTTTACATACGAAGCAGCCAGTCTTGGGTACAAAGACCTTCTTTTTTTCCTCATACTCTTTCTTTGAAGAGTATTTATTCTCCTTCTTAGTAATACATTTCCCTTTATCTCCCCCACCTTTTCCATAGTTATTTTTAGACGAGGGTTTAGTCTTAAACTCACTTTAGTGGTACTCGATACGTAACTCTACCACGGCAATGGCTTCCTTAACATCTTTAACTCCTCATCATTGTAACTCCTACTTAGCCCACGGTTAGAGTCCATCGACGAAGAAGAAGAGAGCATTTTCGCTGGCTATGTTAGGTATTTGAAGTGTAAAAGGGATGAACTCCCTAACATAGTCACTAATGGTGGTCTTGTGTTTCAGCTCCCTCAACTTTTTCTTAGCCTCGTAGACTACATTTTCTAGGAAAAATTGCTTCTTCAACTCTTTCTTGAGTTCCTCCCATGTGTTGATGGTGCACAAACCTTTTTCCATGTATGTGTGCTTTCTTCTCCACCATAGAGTTGCATTGTTAGTAAAAGGAAGCAATGAGTACCTTCATGGGTTCCTCCTCAATACCCATGCACTCAAAATACCTTTCCATTTGCCAAAGGAAGTTCTCCACCTCTTTGGAATATCTTACGCCTTTAAAATCCTTCTACTTTCGGATATCAATCCTTGGTTCCTCTAGTACCCTGCTCGTGCCTGCATGATTGGCAGACTACACCTTTATCTCATAAAGAGATGCCCTAAGGCTATCAAGTTGTCTTATGACCATCTCTATCTTACTCTCCAGAGTGTTAAGGTATTTTTCCCTCTTTTCTTCACCCCTTTAAGCACTAACGGCGTCCTTCTTCAGCATATCGAGTTGTCCTAAGATAAGAGACTCCAACATCTCCCTATCATATTCACTCCTTTGAAGGAATATATCTATATCACCCAAGGTGTTCTTCAGTAGTGACACCCTCTCCTCTAAGACAATGAGATCTTCACTCCTTGGCTTGCTTACATCACGAGACTTCTTTCAACCTGCACATGGAAGCATCCCTTCCCCTTATGCATTCCACTTGCTCTTCTATCACGTTTGACATTATGCTAGTAGAGTCATTTATGCCCTTCGCAAACCGTGCTCTAATACTACTTGTCATAGACTTACTCTTTTCTCCCCGTGTAGTGATCGTACGACACATAGTTAAAACACTCCCCTTGATGCTTAACTAACTCAGCTTTCCTTAAGACACCTCTTTAAGAAGCAAAGTGACTAAAGAAAGGAAGAGAAAAAAGTATGAGAACTTGGAGAACTTGTATTGCTTCATAATTCTTGGATGCTTTACAAATGAGGGGGAGAGGGATTTATATAGGCCACCTTCCCTTGAATGAATGGTTGGGATCAATTTGATCCAACAGTCTACCTTGAGCTTCTAGAGAATTCTAGCTTATAAATATATACATGATTTCTCTACGCCATTCTAGATAATTCTAGGACCTAGAATGTACAAAGGGTTTCTACTATATTCTAGAGTATTCTACTATATTCTAGAGACTTCCAGAATATATAAGAATTTTATAGAAAGTTCTAGAGCATTCTAGAACCTTCTAGATGCTCGCATGGCAAGGTTGCTTACTAGGCGCCAAATTATGTCCACGTAGTGCCTATGTGGTGCTAATGTGTCAGGATGTGACACAGAGCTCCTTTCTTCTCTTTAATTTTTAGCCCAAGAGTCCTTTTTGAAGATGAAAAGATCTTTGAATCTTTTTTCAACTCTATTTTTAAAAGGTCTTTCAGTCCAACTTAAACTTTATCTTTTTTTATTTTTCAAAAACTATAGTATCGTGTTTGGATTTCAATGCCAATATTGAGCTTTTCAAAAACAAATATCTCAAAACTCAAAACATAAATTAGTGAAGTAACATTGAAGCTACCCAAAATATGCAATTCATTCTCTTTTTTATTTATTTTATTCAAATTTTACTCAAATCTTCAGCTTTTCTTTACCTATGAAATAAACATACAATTACAAGTAAAATTGAAAATAAAAGAATAAAGATAAACAAAAATATAAGCCAAAAGTATCTAAATTATGAGTATAAAATCCATTCGTCATGAATCAATTGCAAAGCATTGTGAATCAAATTATTACTACACATAAAAATGCATTTGTGAAAGGTCAATTGATATCTGATAACATTTTATTGTCCTCTGAGTTGATGCACTATGTTCACTAAGCAAAGAGGTTAAAGACCTGATCATGTGCATTAAAGATTAATATTAATAAGGCATGTGATCGTATTTTTTTATAGAAATTTTTAAGTAGTTGTCCTAATTCATATGTCATTTCCACTTATTTAGAGACAACTAATTCTTCAATGTGTAACTACAATCTCATATCAAGTTTTGCTCAATGGTCAATTATTACCACATTTTAGCCTATGGATTAAGATAGGGAAATCCATTATCACCCTATTTGTTCTTCTTGTGTTCTAATGTTCTTTCCTACCTATTGAAGAAAGAATAAGAAAATTTTATCAAGGGTGTTTGTTTTCCTTGTTATCTTATTTCCAATTGAATGTCATTCAGTTAAAAAGGTGTTGGATAAACTTTGCATCATAGGTGGTAAATCCATTAATAAAGTGAAATCTATAGTTATCCTTAGTCCAAATACCTTGAGGTTGTTTCAAAGACAAATGTATGCTATTTTGGGATCAAATCAACTTTCAAGCTTGGTAAATATTTGGGTACATATGTGGATGACTATTAGGTAGAGTGATGACTTTCAAAGAAATTATTTCTAGAATTTCTTAAAGGATGGAAATCTAAATTGCTTTCATGCATTGGGAGTCTTACTTTGATACATTCAATTTTAAATTCCTCTTCCAATTAACAAATGGCATGTATAGGAAAATTTTGCATGACCCAAAAAAGCTTAGGGGGCTTAGGATTGAGAAACACCTATCTATTAAATCAAGCCTTATTAGGTAAGCAACTTTAGTGACTATGATTAGCATAATCTCTTGTATAGTAAGTGGATGTGGTCTAAATATGGGATCGATGGGCTTGAATGGCGGTTTTGGAAAACAACCTAGCAAACTAGAAAGTGACATGGTATTGTTGATATGAAGTATTTTATATTTAATAATCTTTGTTGAAGAGTTGGCTTGGGTTTATAGGTTGTTTTATCTAGCAACTTTTGGTGGTCTCCTAGTATAGAAACTCCTCAACATTTGCATATGATTTAAGATTTTAGAGCAGATAATTTTTTTTTTTGGCACCTTAATTAGTTACCCAAATTATATGATCACGAAGTGGTACTCCTCACCCCAATATCCTTTTTAGGGAGGCAGATAGGCTAAAATGGAAACTTACAACTTTGAGTAGATATACTATGAGGGATGGCTATCAACACTGACAAGTAAGCCAGGCCTTCATTCCCCCTCTAGGCAATATTTTTTTAACTAGAAAGTTTTATGAAAGTTTAAAATGCCTTAAGGTTGATTCTTCTTCTATGGAAAGTGAGACAAAAGGGTTTTCCTTTAGCTAAGGTTTTTGGTAGACATCACTTTGAGGTCCCTCATTTATGCAAATTATGTTATTAGTATCCAAAAAAATTGGATCTTGTTTTCTTCACTATGATTTTTCAATTTCCATGTGGTTTGGCTCAATCCTATCTATCTGAACTGAAAGGATTTAGTAATCATCTACATCAGAATGGCTTGATATTTGGTTACAACAATTAAAGAGGCATTGGATCAACTTTATGATTTAAATTTTCTAATAGCGATTATTATTGATATAATTTAGAATACAAGGAATAAGGTTTTCTTTGAATTCATTAAGCCAAATACACATTAATGTTTAGTTCAAACTTAATTATGGAAGGAGTACACTGCATTTTGGAGGTAGAATGATCACCTATCATATACCAAGGTCTTACTATTAGCAACCCAAGTAGGAATTGAAATCCCTATGCTCTCTTAATGGTAGTTTTATTTCTAATGGTTAAACCTTGTACTTCTTTCATACTAAGGTAAGATCTGGAGTTCAATTATCATAATTAGTCTATAGGGTGAAGTGTTCACTTAGATAGATGTGTTTAATCAACCTATACAACAATCAAGGTTAGTTTAGGGTCTGGTGGCTCTTCACATGCATTTAATGGAAATATTTCTAAAATCCAAGCTATTTTTCTTCGAGTAGGTTTATACATAGCATTGATGATTCTTCTGCCAAGAATTCTAATCTGTATCCCATATGTGGTGTTTGGTAACAAGCAGGTTTTAAGACTTTTGGAAAATTGAAATGGGAATAAAATTATTCCAAGTTTGGTACAAGAGATAAATATCATTCCTAAGCATAAAGGATAACTGGGAAATAAAATTTGTAAATGGAAGTTGAAAATTTCATTCTCATCTATAAGGGTAGGAAAGAAAGATTCCCCTAGAAATGGAAAAATTTTGGGATGCTAAATTACTTAATTACCCTTAATTTCTTTAAAACAAGATCGATCAAGAAGCCTTCAATCATTCATGCTTGAAAGCCTCTGTTGCTTTATGTTCTTTGTCTCCATTCTCCCTTTATGTTCTAAGTCTCAAAATCATTGTGCCTTCTCCCTAGTAAGATTTTTTTCTTCTATCTTCATTCTCCTTCACTTTGTATGCTTTTGTTGATACAAATTATTTGTTCAATGGTTCTCCCAAAAATAAACCCTTTCACAGTTATATTCGTGCAATTCTTGCAACCTAGATAATTAGTTCTCATTTGTGCTCCCACTACCAAATCAACCACTTATCCTTTTTTCCAGTCCTTCTTGTCCATGTTCCTATTGCTTTTGAAGCCTATCTTTGATTGATTCTTCCATGACTACCACACTTTACTTTTTGTTACATACATATCTTTTCTTTTGCTTCTAGTCAACTTTTTGTTTAGGTCAAAGTGAATAATCTGGCAGAGATAGTAAACAATCAATTCTAGGTTTTAGGTGAAATTTTGAATTGTAATGAAAATGTGTATAGAAGGAAGTAGTTTTTAGAGGCTAGAAAGTTATGACCAAAGATTGAAACTCAACCATGTAAATTTTTGATATGCCAAGAAGAAAAAGTAGAAAGGTTCAAATTAGTATACAGTATTTGTAGTAGGAAAATAAAGGATAATAAACAAAGACTATATCATATCAATTTTGATAATTTGCAAATGAACTTGAACCTAGCTAGATAACAATTGTAAAAATCAAAAAATAATTGGTTCAATTTTTCTTTTTCTATTTTCTTGCTTAAAATTTTAGAATCTTTCTTTAAGGAAAAATCTTACAATAGTTGCAGTGCTACCAAAAGAAACAATAAGAAAGCATTAACAAATATAGAATTTGGAAATTTGTTTTGGTTGTCTTTTAAAAATTCAAAATTAGAAGGGGTTTAATGATTTTGTGGCAACTTGTGAAATTCAGGATCATTTGCAATAGTTTGGATCTAATAGTTAAAATTCAAGTTGTATGTATTGTGACTTTCCATATTATGGCACCTGGTAGAATTCCATGGACAAAAACCTCAGTCTTAAATTCTCTCAGTGACATGCTCTTTATGAGTATATTAGAAAGTTTAATTCTAGGACCTAGTAGAATTACATGACATACATCTATTAAAAGAAATACCTCAGTTCAATTCTGCATGTATAGAACTTGTAAATATATAAATCTCTAATTGGGGAAGTACAAGAATGGCTTTATATATATATATATATATATATATATATATATATATATATATATATATATATATATATATATATATATATATATATATATATATATATATATATATATATATATATATATATATATATCGTTTTTATTGCAATAAGTCATTATCTTAGTTTTTATGCTTGCTCTGTGTTTTTATGTACGAGATGTGCATAAGTTGTACTTATGATTGTGTTCTAGATGTATTGTGAAAAATAATTATCTTTGTGTAGTTTTTAATTTGATTTTTTATGCGCAAGTTATTTATTTGGCTTAACAAATCATGGATCAATTGCAAAATACAAGGAAGATGAGGATTATTGCAATTTTAGTTTGTATTAAAAAATACTAAATTATTTTATCATGATATTGATGTTAGTTTGCATATATAAGACTTGGGATGCGTACAGTCAGCATCTAGTGAGGGAAGTTAATTTTGATCGGGTGCTTTTTTTCGTATGATTTGGCATGTGTAGAAAACAGTAAGATGGATAGGAGGGGTTTCCATTTCTTATGCCATACATTGAGAGTGGTAGATCAATTAGAGCCATTTAAAAATATGGGAGTGGAAGAGATGGTGGCAATTTTTTTTACATAAACTCTCTCATGATATCAAAAATAGAATAATCAAAAGAAAATTAATAAGGAGTGGTGAGACAATTAGTATGAGATTTATTTACATTTTGCATGCCATTCCAAGATGCCACAAAGAAATTCTTAAAGAACCTAAGCCAATTCAAGAAAAGTACACTGATCAGAGATGGAAACATTCAAGGTAATTTTTATAATTTTTTATTAAGAATAGCAGTAAGGTTCTTCTTTATTTTTTGGAACTCTAGTGATTGTGGGTTTCTTTCCTTCTATTCAATGTAGAATTGTTTAGGTGCATTAGATGGAACTTATAGCAAGGTTAATGTATTAGAAGTGATAAACCTATATATAGAATAAGAAAGGAAGAATTAGCAACCAGTGTATTGGGAGTTTGTTCTTAAAACAAGCAATTTATTTATGTCTTGGCTAGTTGGGAGGGTTCAACAATAGACTCTAGGATCCTAACATATGTTATCTCTCGTAAGAATGGCCTAAATGTTCCTTAAGATACTTTATGTAATTATATAATATTTATATAATTTGTGTAAATTTTCTATGACTTGAATTTAATTTAAATTTGTATATATTATAATAGGTTATTACTATGTATGTGATGCTAAATATATGACAGAGAAGAGTTTTTAACCTATTACAAAAGAAAAATGTATCAATTAAATGAGGGGAGGAATGGGTTGCAACATACAACCTCACAAAAGTATTTTAATATGAAAAATTCTTCTGGTAAAAATGTAATCGAAAGATGTTTTGGGTTACTGAAAGTGCAAGGCAATTTTAAGGAATAAGTCATTTTATCCAATTAAGATTCAAGTAAAAATAATTACAATATGTTGCTTATTGCATAATCATATCCGAAGAGAGATATCTGTGGATCCATTGGAGAGGGAAGTTGACAACAATGAGGATACCATCCTTGGGGAAAGGATTAGGCTTGTTGAGGCAAGTAATGCTCAGAGTTTGTGGAAAGATAATTTTACAACAGAAATGTTCAATACTTGAAGATGAGAACAATACTAAAATTTAATTTAATTTTGAGCTTTTATTCAAATTCAATTGTTATTTATCTTTGTAATGAACTTGAGTTGATTTATTCCTCTTTGACATTATTTATCTATCTGTTTTAGTGGATATTTATTTTTATAATGAACTTGAATTATTATTTATTTGTATATTACTATTGATAATTTTTATGATGTAAATATTTGCATTTTTTTTCATCATTTGTATGTTGTAAAAAAGCATGGAGGAATCAAACTAACCAACTTTGATGGGAAAAAAATAATCAATGGACAATAAATAAAGATACAAAATTTGTGGAGTGTTTATTGGAACTTGTAACTTATAGAAAGTGGACTAGAGACAATAGAACATTCAAACCTGAATATACAAACAATTAAAGTAGTTGCTTCATCAAAAGATGTCGGATTGTGGCTTAAAGATGATTCTATATATTGAATCAAGAGTAAAGTAACTTATGAAGTAATATTGTGTTATAGTTGAAATGTTAAAGGCAAGTGGATTTGGGTGGAGTGACAAAGAGAAAATGATAGTCATGAAAAAAAATTATTTAAAGTTTGGATAAAGGTAATGATACAATTATTTAACTTGTCTTGATACGCTAGCTTCTTTTATTCTATTATTTATGCATTTCTTGAATGTTACATTTGTTTCTTACTTATTTAATTTATTTATTTCTAATAGATATTTTAATTTTTATTTCTATTACATTTTGTGTCATTGATGTAACCAAACATAGGAGAATATAAGGTGCTATTGGGAGAATGGTAGCATCATTTATGCTGTAAATTAGTTAAAAATGAGTTGTAGTGAATTCTAGTAGCATTGAGATCCATCAACAATATCTTTTTATATTAGTTTCTGTTCGATAAAGACAACGTAAATTTCTGCATATAAGGTTAACTTATTTGTTTGCAACTTTATATATGCCCTTCCTTGCCTCTTGAAAAGAACTAAGGTCCCGTTAGGTTGTTGGAAAAAAAAAAAAAGAAAATGGAAATGTGAATGAAAATTAAGAATGGAATAAAATAAAATATTGTTATTAAAATTATATTTGATATTATATAAAAAGAAATTGAATAAAAGTTGACAAAAAGGCAAAAATATCATTGAAGAATAAAATTATTAAAATAATATTTTTTTAACTTATAATTTTATTTTAAATATTATAAATAAAAAATAAATTAAATTATTAGTAATACACAAGTTTAAATTAAATTTTTTAAATAATATTGAAAATTTTAATTTAAGTATATATATTTTTAATTATAGAAACATTTATAAATAAATAAAATGATCAAATCTATTTTATTCTTTTTAATTTTTTTTATTGTATTGTTCACTTTTCACCTGTTTTATAAAATAATGTCAATTATCTCATAGGAGATAATCAATATTTTATGAAACCTATATTTTTCACCCAACTAAATAAGAGAATAAAATGTGAATTCTCATTCTATCACCCCAACTCCATCAACAAGGGGACCCTAACCCTTCATAAATAGAGTAGGCACTTAGGCATTATATTATTACATGAATCATAGCTCTTTGCAACTGGATATCGTTTAGTCTTGCTTGAAATTTATGTAATTAGGTGTGACTAAGTCATAGGACATCAACCTTAATGATTCAGTTTAACATGTTTAATCAATTTAAGACATTTTCGTTTGTCAAAATATGGCATTCAACAATTTATGGATTGCTCTTAGATCAAGCATTATATTATGACATGAATCATGGTTCTTTGCAACTGGATCATGTTTGGTCTTCCTTCAAATTTATATAATTAGGTGCGACCTTAATGATATCAGTTTAATATGTTTAATCAGTTTAAGACAATTGTGTGTCAAAATATGGCATTCAACAATATATGGATTACTCTGTAGACTCTTTTAAATGATAGGGGTAAACATCAATAGCGCATTCACATATCATCAGAATCCTCTGCATTCATGTTTTGCACCATCTATAATAATAAAGGTTAAATAATGTACATATGACAGTATCAATTTTGATATGATGTATATTTGTATATTTTAAAATTATTTAGAATACTAACAGTTTTTCAGCTCTTATAGATCATAAGCTTTTCTTCTATAAAATTATTTATTAAAAATTTAATTATATTCTTAAAAAAACACAAAAATAAAATTTGTATAGAATAGAACATTATTTTTATAAAAGTAGAGTAACAACTAAACATATTTTGCCAATTTTTTTTATATATTTCATTCAAATAAAATACCCAAAAATATAATTTATTTAAAAGATAATAAAATATTACATCAATTAATCACCAACGTCTCATCAATTCCCTTCCCATTAGGAGTTGCTGCGTAGCCCAGAATGTAAGGCTTTGTTTAATTATATTAGGACTTTACACTACGTATTTCTAGGCTGTGGTAGGTTTTCTATTATCTTGTGATGACTTATGATAAATCAAAAAAAGAAAAAAATCGTGGGCTATTTAATTCAAAACTAGAAAGATATTTTAAGAATGAAATATCATTGTTAATAGTGGATCGCTTGGAGAGTTTTAACAGAAAAATCTGGAGGCTCGCTTAAAAGGAGAAACTTCTCTTATCATACGATTTTATTTTTTTTCCTTTAAACACATGTTTGGGGGAATCGTATTTACACTTTATCATCTTCATATTGACCATCTAAGACATGAATACCCTCTTTCAAGTCAAATAAATACGAGCAAATATAAAACTTTAAAATACAAATAATCGAGTGACAGCTACTTTATTTGTTGAAGATTCATACTAGCGAATTGTTTATGTTTGAAGACTGACTAAATTATTAAAAAAAAAATTAAAAAAAAATCAGAACAAAGAAAAAAGTCCACGACACCATGTGTATGACCGAAAGAAAATTATGAAACCAAAATAACCAAGATGAAGACAACTTCTTCCTTCATGCATCTCAAAATCCCTAATAGCAAGGAGGGCCTTAGAATAGCAAATGATATTAATTTGAATGCATAAGTTAAATGCCAGATACCTCTAGTATGGTCTTAATCCAAATGCAAACATTCTGTTCACACTAATAACCACCTCCCTCTTGCTGAAGAATAAGAAGATAATATTCTCATACAGAACACATGGCTCCAACTTTGCATGGAATAAAAGGAATGGACTCTTAAGAATCATAACATTACCATTGAGAAAGAGAAAGCTTCACACTATGTTACATAAATATATGATGCAACCGCAGATAGGCACTGAAAAGGGGACAGCTATGTGTACTCCGCTTGGATAGCTCCTAAGCTTGAAATGAAGGCCAAAAAAAAAGAGTATCTCTAATGTTTGTGTAACTTTAAAATGCCATATGGACAATCCATCCTTAATTTTCATTTAAAAGTATGCATAATTAAAAGAAAGATTTTTACATGACTTATACACATCAACTTCCTATTATATGAAGCCATTCGCATGAGACTAATAACTAAAATGACATGAGACAACTAATTATGAACGATTCTCACTGGTTGGGTGCTGGAACATTATCATCAAGTGCCATTGACTCCATTGGAGAAGATTTCTTTGTAAGAGACTTGGGTATGTCAAGATACTCTTGCAAACATCGCTGTTGAGGATGTGACAAGAGTAAGCACATGTGACGGAAAATGATGCGTGCTAACCCTTGTCCACTCTCCAAGATATAGCCCTCATATTCACTAACATGTTCAAGAGCTTCCACAAGGGTATCATAGACCTCCTGGGGGCAATTGTCAGGTCCAGGTTTGTCATGGAGGTACATCACATCCAAAGTGAAGAGCTTTTGGTTCACAGGCCACTGATGGTGTGGCTGCACTGATGATCTACAGTAGATAAGAATCTGGGAGAAGATATTGCATATTAGCATTCATAGTAAAAGTAGCACCCAAATATTTCATGGTATCAACAAATTATAAGAACTTTGGACACCAAGCACACATGACAATAGATGAAATTACTTTCTATGCTAACAAAGAAATGTGTAATAACACAGACAATGTCTTGAGGTCAGCCACAACTTACCACTCTGAAAATGCGATTCTGCATACGAGATTTCTTAGCTTCATGAGCAGCAACTCTGAACAAATTGGTAAGATCTGGTTGGCCACTAGATAAAGTAGCTGAAAGCCCCCGTACAGCAGCAATTGCAGACTCAACTTCATTGCTAAACTCTTTTCTTAGCTGTAAGTTATTAGAATATATTTTAAAAAAAAATGCTTAAATCCTGCTTCAAACCCAATCCTTAAAAAGAACAAATAATAATAAGGTTTAAATGATCCATATTTACATGGGAAAACCAAATAAAGCTGTTATTTATTATTTTCTATATAGATGATCCAGTGCACAGATAGCACATCAAACTTCTTCAACAAGAAAAATTGAAGAGACATTGTTATAAGCAGGCATACAAAGGTAGAATATAAAACTAAAACAAATGTCATCTCTAAGAGAGTTGTTTGTTTATTTTAATAATACAATACTATAGAATCTACCAGTCAGTGGGCCGGAAAACCAATTTTTTCAATACAGAAATTATCATCTTGGGTTTCCAACAAGCAATAGAAGTGCATACTTAATGAACCATAGGAGTTTCAAGGATATAGTGACCAATGAAGACTTTAAAAGCACTCATTAATCATGATAATATGAATCAATGTCTCCAAAATTAAAGCACTACAAGTAGTTGTGAGAATAAAAAAAAGCTTGTTCTTCACTTTTAGCATGCAGAGTTACAGAAAACTTTAAGACCTTTTTCAGTTAATAATTTTGTAAGAGCATCATTCTAATTTTTTGCCCTCCTTCACACTATTTCAAAATTCATTGGTTCTCCTTTAGGAGATACCCTTTTGCCTCTCTCTAGTTTCTCCTTTTCATTAAATTGTGAGCTTTTACCTTTTTTATTGTCTGCGGTTAGGGTTCCTTCTGATTGCCTGCAAGTGTGTGTCTGTGTATATCATTAGGAGTAGAATACAACAAACAAACAAACAACACACAAAGAAAGAGAAAAAAGGGAATGAACACAGCATATTTGAATTTGCTACATAAATTTTGGAGTCCTCCAGTGAGAATATAGGGCCAAACCCCAATAAACACCTTTCCACTTTGACCATGTATGTTGAGCATTTGCAGGTTGACTAATAACACCTAAAGTTCATCCTTACAATAATTTAGCACAAACTTATCACTGAAGGTCGGTTCACTTTAACAACGCAAGAATGATTGTCTCAGGTTGATAACACATAAAAATCTAAAAAGGATGCATCAATCCAAAAACAAAAAAATCATTCATAATATTACACAGCATACTGCCAAATTTAAATTTTTTTATAGCATTATCGGGTAATCCAAATTTTAAACTTTAAGCAGGGGCTGCAAATGAACCTTATCTGAGTAAACAGAAAAACATATCTGAAAGCAAATGAATTGTTTTCCTTAAACTTATATACCAAGACTAAACTCTTAATTTACTCTTAAATAGTTAAATCATCGTATAAACTCGACAAAGAGCTTGCAAATGTAAACATCGAAAGATTAATGCCCCTCCTCACCCTTATTTTCCTTGAACCTCCATATCTCAGGTACCATATGATGTGAGCACGGCTAACGAATAGAAATGGAGTGTAGGCCGTCTTCAAGTTCCACTTGGATTTATGAAGAGTTTGGATTAAAAGATTCAAAGAACTTCTTAATGGTTTAATTCTAGAGACCCATCAAGGAGATGCATGCATTACTACAAAAGAAGAGCCTAAAACTGGTCCATGTCATTAAAACCCACTTAAATATAGGTCAAGATCAGCCAATTTGAATATGGACCTAAAGTGCAAGAAAATTGAAGGTTAAAGACTAAATATAGGCCTAAAATAATTGATTTATTTAATGGTCCAATTTAAACTACGTTTTTTCTTATTTATTTATTTTTAATGATTTGTTTATTTGACTAAGAAAATTTCCTATTTGATAGTTTCTAAAAGAGTTTCCTATTTGTATTTTTCCTTACTCTATAAGAGTTTCTTATTTGATAGTTTCTAAAACAGTTTTATATTTCTAATTTTTCTTGTCCTATAAGAGTTTCCTATTTAGTTTTTCTTGTTAGTTTAGGTTATTGGCCTATAAATAAGCATGTATGCATATGAACAATTCAATTTATCATTTATAATATTGAGAGGGTTTTCACTTTGATTCTTTAAAGAACTTTTCTGAACTTACCAAGATTTATCTTGTGACATTCAAACAAGACTTTTCACTCACAATCTTCTTCCTTTTTCTTGAGTGTGGCGTCTGCAATATTTCTTATACATTTGGTTCTTATCTCCTTATAGATAACGGGTCAAAATCATTTTTCTTTAATTTGTTTTGTTATAAATCTGATTAGAACATGATCCTTCCAATGGAATCCCATATTGATTTCGGGTCTCACTACTCTTTGTGAGGTTCATATCAGGGGTTCACATCATTTAGTATCAGAGTCTAAGTTCTAAATTAGGTTTGATCTATTCTATTTGTTTTCTTATTATTATTCCATCTTACTATCTTGTATCTTCTTCTTTTTCGTGTTCTTAATTCTTCTTATTTTCTAATTTTCGTTTTATTTCTAGTGTTCCTTGTTCAAGTGCATATCTGGAAAAGAAAAAGAAAAAAAAATCAGAATTAAAAAAAAAAGTGTAGAATTCTAAAAAAAAATTCAAAAAAAAATAGAACCCATTTTTGTTGAAATTCAAGTTTTCCACCTAGACTTTGCAATCTGATCTTTTAAAAAAAAAAGTGACCTAGTAATTCTAATTGCATCAATTATTTTTTTCTTGTTTTGATCTTTTATTTCATTTGTTTTTCTTACTTTGGATATTCTTCCTATCTCAATTATTTCTTTTTCTCTAGTAATTGATTTCTTTCTATTCTAGTTGCTTCTTATTGTGATTTTTCTTATTCAATTGCTTATCTTGTCTTTAATTTTGTTTTTTTTTCTAAAGTTCTATTGCTTTGTTCCTTTGCTTCTTAAAATTCTGTTTGTTTTTCTTCCTTTGTTTCTTAAAATTCTGTTTGTTTTTTTTTTCTTCCTTTGTTTTTCTTCCTTTGTTTCTTAGGTGGTGGTCTTTGAAGAATGAGCAACAAAGGAATTTTCAAAGAAGAGTGGAGGAAGAAAGGCTTTGGGAAGTCCAAGGAAATGTTAATGATATGTGGGACAAGATGGCCAAAGGGATTAGGAATATAGCAAGAGAGACACTTGGAGAATCAAGAGACGTTGGACCTAAGGGTAAAGAATCTTGGTGGTGGGATGCGGAGGTGCAAGATAGAGTGTTATAAGGAGTGGCACTTATGTAAAGATAAGGCAATTTGGGATAAATATAAAGCGGCTAAGAAAGACGCTAAGAAGGTTGTGAGTGAAGCAAGAACTAGAGCTTTTGAGGGATTATATCAATCTTTAAGAATTAAGGAGGGAGAAAGAAAAATTTACAAGCTTGCGAAGGGTAGGGAAAGAAAGACAAGAGACCTAGATCAAGTGAAATGTATTAAAGATGAAGAGGGTAATGTTTTGGTAAGGGAGCATGATATCCAAGCACGATGAAGGAGTTACTTTCAAGGACTTTTTAACGAAGGGCATGAGTTGACCTACAACTCTGACAGACTTAATACTACAGAAGAAAACCGTAATTATACTTTTTATCGTAGAATCCAAGAGTTTGAAGTAGAGAAAGCTCTGAAGAGAATGGAAAATGGCGAAGCAATAGGACCTGATAATATACCTATTGAGGTGTGGAAAAGTTTAGGAAGGAAGGGTATAAGTTGGCTCACTAAGTTGTTTAATGTGATAATGAAATCTAAGAAAATGCCGGATGAATGGAGGAGAAGTACTTTAATTCCTATATATAAAAATAAAGGAGACATACATAATTGTTCCAACTATCGGGGGATTAAATTCATGAACCACACTATGAAGTTATGGGAGAAGATCATTGAGCAAAGATTAAGACAAGAGACTCAAGTTACAGAGAACCAGTTTGGATTTATGCCAAGAAGGTCAACTATGGAAGCAATTTATTTACTACGGAGATTGATAGAAAGGTATCAAAGCAGACGAAAAGATTTGCACATGGTTTTTATTGATCTGAAAAAGGCATATGACAGAGTGTTAAGAGAGATCCTATGGAAAGCTTTAGAAAAGAAAGGAGTACGTATTGCGTACATTCGAGCAATCAAAGACATGTACGACGGGATAACGACTTGCGTGAGAACACAAAATGGGGATACAAAGGATTTTCCCACAACTATTGGACTACATCAAGGGTCTTCTCTGAGTCCGTATCTTTTTAACTTGATTTTGAACGCAGTTACTGAATATATACAAGAGTTAGGGCCTCAATGCATGATTTTTGCAGATGATATAGTCTTAATTGGTGAATCGAAAGAGGAAATAAATATGAAGTTAGAGTCATGGAGACAATTTTTAGAAACACACGGTTTCCGGATAAGTAGAAATAAAACAAAATATATGGAATGTATGTTTAGTAAGAGACGAACAAATACGAATGTAGACGTGAAACTTGGAGACTATATATTAAAACAAGTTACAAGTTTTAAATATCTTGGGTCCATTATACAAAATGACGGTGAAGTAAAGGAGGACGTAAACCACAGGATTCAAGCTGGATGGATGAAATGGAGAAAAGTTTCGAGTGTCATTTGTGATAAAAAAGTGCCGCTCAAAGTTAAAGGAAAATTCTACCGTACGGCTGTAAAACCTGCTATATTGTATGGTACGGAATGTTGGGCGGTTAAAAGATAACATAAAGATAAACTCAACGTTGCAGAGATGAGAATGTTGCGTTGGATGTGTGGACACACCAGAAGAGATATGATTAGAAATGAGTGCATTAGAGAGAAAGTTGGGATAGCATCTATTGTGGAGAAGATGGTTGAAACTCGCTTAAGGTGGTTTGGCCATGTGTAGAGAAGACCTGCAGAAGCCCTAGTGAGAAGAGTTGATCGGATGGAGAATAGTCCAATAATTAAAGGTAGAGGGAGGCCAAAGAAAACAATAAGCGAAACTATTAAAAATGATTTAATAGTTAATAAATTATCTATTGATCTCATCCATGATAGGCCACTATGGCGCCGTTTGATCTATGTAGCCGACCCCACCTAGTGGGAAAATGCTTAGTTGTTGTTGTTTGCTCTTTGTACTCTATTAGTTAAGTTTGAATTGTTATAAGAAGATTTTTGTGTGAATTTGTTTGAGTTCAATAAAGAACTAAAAGAGGGGACTAAGAGAGGAAAAAGGCAAGAGTGTATGAGCTTATAAGAGGGTAAAAGCCAAAATTTGAGTAAACACGAGTGTGAGTGCCATTAATCGTGAGAGACACACGTGAGCTAGTGTTGTGAGATTTTTTTTTTTAATCTAGCATTGTTTTGCATGAAAAATTATGTCACACAACAAAGACAAAAATACTTCCGAATGTGTGTCGAGAATGGAGAATCCAAAGTTGATGATGGAAACTTTAGTGAGTGAGATGAGATGAGTTTTGAAAGAGGAGATAAAACAAGTTCATGAACATTTAAATCGGGTAGAGAATTCACAAAATACTCCCCAATATACATAGGAGAGAGATAGTTCAACTAAGGAAAGTAAGTTTTGAAGGTAGAGAGTATTATAGAGACGATTTTGATGAAATTGATAGAGATTTGAGTAGAAGATATGGTGGGAGGTTTAGAGAAGTTAGGAATTGAGAAAATAATAACTTGGATAGTTTTAAAATGAAGGTTCCGTTGTTTCAAGACAAAAATGACCCCGAAGCTTATCTAAATTGGAAGAGAAAGATGGAGGAGTTGTTTGGTTGTCACAACTATTCTGAGTTGAAAATGGTAAAATTGGCTATCATGAGATTTACTGACTATGTTATTATTTGGTGAGTTCAATTGATTTTAAACAGGAGACGAAATGGAGAAAGGTATATTAAGACATAGGAGGATATGAAAACAGTTATGAGGAAGCGATTTATTCTAAGTCACTACTATAGGGACTTATTTAAGAAGTTGCAAAACCCTACTCAAAGTTCTAAAAGTGTTAGAGACTACTATGTTGATCAAGTGAGGTTACAAAAGAAAGAGAGTAAAGAAAAGAAAATGAGTGAAAAAATTAAGAAAGAAAACGAGAGAAATGCTGAGAAAATTAAGAGAGAAAAAGAGAGAAGTTGAGAAAATTATGAAAGAAAAAGAGATAGAGACCGAGAAAATTAAGAGAGAAAATGAAAGAGAGGTTGAGAAAATTGACAGAGAAATTAAGAGAACAAATTTGGTCATTGAAAAAAAAAATTGAGAGAAAACAAATGATTTTGTATGCAAGAGAAAGTAAGATCGAAAAAAGTTTTCTTTTCAAATATGCCAATAATTGTACTAATGTGCTTCACTCTTATTTACCTAATATTGAAGTTTTTCTTTTGCAGGGTAATGTTCTCAATGCATATGAGAAAGTAGCATTTGATAAGTTATTTGAGCATAATGAATTTAGAGAAAACAAATTGTTTATGCCTAAATATTCATTGCATGACTTGCTTGTTAAGGAAGCACAAGGAGGTAGTTTGATGAAGAATTTTTACATATCTAAGAGTTTAGATGATTTGCATATGAAACATGATGTGGAATGAATATATGAGCAGTTTATCACTTGTAGACAAGCTAAGTCTAAAATGAAGCATAATGGATTATATACTTCTTTACATATACCTAGTGAACCTTGGATTGACTTATCTACAGTTTTTATGTTGAGTTTACCTAGATCAAAATGGGGTGGAGATTCTCTCTATATGTGATTATTAACAAATTTTCTAAAATGACACATATCATACCATGTCATAAAACTGATGATGTATCACATATTGGTAATTTATTTTTCAAGAAAATTGTGAGATTGCATGCCATGCCTAGGAGTATTGAGTCTAATTTATTTTTGAAACATGTCAAGTTTGTATATAATAAGAGTGTGCATTTTGCAACTAAGTTTTCACATTTCGAAATTGTGCATGGTTTTGATCCATTAACTCCTTTGGATTTAATTCTTTTACCGATGGATGATTGTGTTAACTTAGATAAAAAGAAGAAAGTTGATTTTGTTAAACAGATCCATAAGAAGGCAATACAAAACATTAAGAGAAAAATTGAACTTTATGCCAATCAAGCTAAAAAGAGACACAAAAGAATTGTATTTGACCCAGACAATTGGGTTTGGTTGCATACGAGGAAGAAAAGATTTCTAGATCAAAAGCATTTTAAGCCACTTCAAAGAAGATATGGTCTGCCTGAAGTAAATGAAAGAATCTATGACAATGCCCGCAAGTAAGATCTTTTAGTTAAGTAAAATGAGAGTGTGTGTTTCAAAGTTATTGATTTAAATTTTTTTTATGTAGGAGCTGATTTGAGGACAAATCCTTTTCAAGAGGAAGAGGAATGATGTGAGTACGGCTAACGAATGGAAATGGAGTGTAGGACGTCTTCAAGTTCCACTTGGATCTATTAAAAGAGATTGGGCTAAAAGATTCAAAGAAAAACTTAATGGTTTAATTCTAGAGGCCCATCAAGGAGATACATGCATTACTACAAAAAAAGAGCTTAAAATTGGTTTATGTCATTAAAACCCACTTAAATATGAGTCAAGACCAGCCAATCTGAATATGAACCTAAAGTGCAAGAAGATTGAAGGTTAAAGACTGAATATAAACTCAAAATAATCGATTTATTTAATGGCCTAATTTAAGCTACGTTTTTTTTTATTTACTTTTAATGATTTGTTTATTTGATTAGGAAAGTTTCCTATTTAATAGTTTCTATAAGAGTTTCCTATTTGTATTTTTCTTTGTCCTATAAGAGTTTCCTATTTGATAGTTTCTAGAAGAGTTTCCTATTTCTAATTTTCCTTGTCCTATAGGAGTTTCTTATCTAGTTTTCTTTATTAGTTTAGGTTATTGGCCTATAAATAGGCATGTATGCTTATGAACAATTCAGTTTATCATTTATAATATTGAGAAGGTTTTCTCTTTGGTTCTTTAAAGAACTTTTCTGAACTTATCAAGATTTATCTTGTGGCGTTCAAACAAAACTCATCACTCACAATCTTCTTCCTCTTTCTTGAGTGTAGCGTCTGCAATATTTCTCATACCTTTGGTTCTTATCTCTTTGTAGATAATAGGTTAAGGTCATTTTTCTTTAATTTATTTTGTTATAAATCTGATTAGAACACGATCTTTCCAATCAAATCCCATATTGATTTCGAGTCTCACTACTCTTGGTGAGATTCATATTAAGGGTTTATGTCACTATAGACAGGAAAATGTATGAAAATAAGGCAAAACATATAATTCATGAAGAAAAAAAATTAAAAATTTTAGATAAAGTGGAAAAAGGGAATACCAAGGCCACAGGTTGAATAACAAACCAATTAAAAAATAGATTATTTTTTTTGGATGGGGGAAGGGAAGGGTGAAGATGCAGAGATTTTTGTGTGTCTATTCTCTACGTTTTTCATCAACCAAACAGTAATGGGGGTCGCAGATGGGAAAAATGAATGTTACCCAAGATGCAGACTTCCCGAGTGTGGCAAATGCAAAACGATGTTCAGGATTGATGGCAAGTTTGGCATTGACAAAGAGAATGATGGCTTGCTTGATGGAGTCCAACCTGGTGAGTGGTCGCCCATTAGAACCGGTAGCCTTCAACTCTACAAGAGATTCAGGGTCCACATCCACACAAAAGAGTATATCTTCATTACTGATCTGTGCTGATGTCAGCACATACCTGCTTGGCCCAGTGGCGCTATCTCCCTTTATACCCTCCATCTCTGCTTTCCTTTCTCCAGTGCCTTATTTGTGAGATTCTTCCTAGTACCTTCTACTTAGTTTAGTAGACCTCTGTAAAAATATAGCATCAAGGTGATTATTTGATTTATTGATAAGAGTGGAAAAAGTATAGCAATTTAATCAAGTCTAGAGGAATGTGTAGCCATGTATATGACAAATGCATGGAAAAATACAAGTAAATGAAGTTCATTCACTGTTTGAACAAGCTAAATGTATGACTAAACGAATCCTTTAGGAAAATAATTCGACCAACCACAACTGCCCACTATATAAAGCACAGACAAGGACTAAAGTTGCTCTCATTAACACACAAAACATGAATGATTACATCTTAATCTAAATATTCTTCCAGAATAAAGCAGGAAATATTATACAGGCGTAGAACGGAAGACAAAATCATGATGACAAATTCATAGATTTCACATATACTACATACCGTTGACAACATTAATAATATGCTACATAGGCTACGGGGGACAAAATTGTTATACTAAGGATGAATCTAAGGATTGAGCGTTGGCATAATAAAGCATCGAGTTCCTCTATCAAGAAAGTAAGAAATAAATAAGTGGATAAAGCAAAACTACAGTCATCATGAAACTCTTTCAATCAACCATATCCAAAATGGTGGTGTTGCTAGCTAATTTTCAAAATAATCACTTCGAATAAATGAGAGGTTCATGACCTAGTAATTAAAATAAGTCAGATGCATATCAATACCCGCTCCCTCTTTAGGACTTTGCTGCTGTAATTGAAATATATTTATGTCATAATAGAGATGGAAGAACACTTTCAAGTATTTAGAAGTCGTTTTAGCAATTCTAAGATTTTATTGAGTTATAGACTATAAGAACATAAATCAGAAGAGCAAAGTTTGAATCTTCATTAATTCAAATTCCTCAAATTAAAACATTCTGGTATCCAAATGACTCTGTGGGATAAATTTATATAAATCAAAACTTTGAATATCCTACAACTTTCCCAGAGTCCAAAACTATAATTCATTATTAAGAACAGAACATTATAATTGTAACAATAGAACGCACACACCCAGAAATAGAAGGGTCTAAACTTTGAACCAAAGAACCAGCACCGTAGCCGACGTCGATGACAGAATGGGGCCGGCGGCTTTCATAGGTTTAACTTTAGGTTTAGTTTTGTCGTGGCTTTGATGGGATTGGGTGTGGCATGGGAAACTTTATAATAAAGATGAAGCCGAGAACGATTCAGAGTTTTTAACTTTGGGTTTTAATGTAGTTTTTTATTATTATTTTTAATCAAAGTTTTAATTTTCAGATTGAATTAAGCACGAAAATATCAAAATAATTTTAAAAAATAAAAAATAAAAATTCAGAATTATTAAAATAATATAAAATAAAAAAATTAGATATGAATTTAAAAATTTTAAAGTTAAATAGATTTTGAGATGAAACTTTTCAAGACTCTGTCAATTTTCAATTTAAAAAATTTATATTTTTGATGAATTTGAAAGGGAATTTTCTTTTTTAAACATGAAATTTTTTCCATAAGGACATTAAATTGTATATACATCATAAAATAAATATAATATACGCGCAAAAATTACTATACATAAATATTTTCAACTCTCTTTGTTCTATCATGCGGATACCATTTTTTTAAAGGGATTATAACATTAATTATATAATTATTAATAAGAAGATAAATTAAAAATATATATAAATCATTTAAATATTATGAAAAGATAAATTAAATAGGTATCTAAAGAGATTGAATTTGTTAATAAGAATATAAATAAAAATTAATATAACCTATATAATTATTAATCAAATAATAAATAAAATATAAATTATTTAATTATTAATAATAAAATAAGTAATAAAAAGATAAATAAAGATAATATAAAATACATAGTCATCAGCTCTAATGGCGCAATGATATCTCTCCATGTCGTAAGTGCCGGAGTCAGCTAGGCAGGGAGTTCTATCCCACATCACTCTCCCTTATTCTCTAAATAGGTCTTTAAGCTTCCTTGATCATCAAAACAAAACAAAACAAAAATGAGATATAAAGAAATTAAGTTTCTCATTAAGAAGATAAAAAAAAAATTATAAATTATCTAACTTTTGATAAGTAGATAAAAAAATATAAATTATCTAAGTAAATATATAAAAGAGAGATCTATAGGGATTAAATTTGTTAGTGAAAAGATAAATAAAAATAAAATAAATTATTTAATTATTGATAAAAATAAATAAATAAATAAATTATAAATTATTTAATTGCTAATAAAAAGATAAATAAAATGAGATATGAAGAGGCTAAGCTCTTAATAATAAGAAGATAAATAAAAATTTTGTAATTGTCTCAATATTTAATTTTTTTTGTTATTTCTATTCTTTTTGTCTTCATGAGATAATATTATTTGCATTAAAAAAATTTTAATATAAATTATAACAAAAATATATACTTTATTTTTCTTTTCGTACATTTTTTTACTTTTCATAAACAAGTAAGGAGGGTAAAAAAGGACGAGGAAGGGAGGGTTCTCCAACACTATAATTTTAAGTCTACACAGAAAAGTAAAAAGAAAAAAAAATCGTAGAAAGAGAAGCCAATGATATTCTAGAAAAATATTTTCAATCTCATACACATATCTACTAAATTTAAAACACTTATATTTAGCATTTTGATATAAAGATCAATATAGGAACACAACCTATCAATGGGTAAATAGAAGACCACCCAAAAGGGTGGTAGAGAATATTTTCGGAGAGAATTGAGTAAACACACACCCCTAATATTAAGGTAATAAAATTTGCACAACGACTGATTATAAAAATTTTATCTAATCTTTTTTGGTAATTATAATCTAATTAAAAGAAGACGTTACATCATTAATTTAAAAGTTGTTACACCATTAATTTAGCAATAATATTCACATATAGAGTTTTAAATATTTTTATTAAATATTGTAGCTATATATACTTTTAAATTTATTAATCAAAATTTGAAAAAAAAAAAAAAGTCTAAAGCTCATCTGGTGAACGTAAGCTGTACTCTTCAGTAAGCTCTTGAAAGTTCTCAACTACATCAATATCGGCGAAAGTAAAGCTGGAATCCATGAAGAAACTCTTGGGAGAATAAGAAAAATCATCCATGTAGAAGAGTTGAAGGATAAAACGTTTATAATCAATACAAATGCAAGGTGTTAGCTACGTTATTGATAAATTGACATTATTAGGGGGCAATGGATATGACCTCTACTCTAAATCTAAGCTAACCATTGTGACTTTTTCCCTATATTTGGAGTAAATATCTTCAACCTTAAATTTGCTATCACAACCTTTCAAGTGACTGTTGTTTCCATGTGCTTTCTAACTTGGTTTATAGTGTATTTGGAAATGGTGAGATTAAATGTTATAGTTGAATATATGTGGAATGCATTATTATTATTATTTCAAAGACTTCAGAAGAACTATAACAACTATATATGCCCACCCTGTACACCACGTTGGTATTTATAAAGTCAAGAATGTGACCCCCCCCCCCCCAATATTTATTTTATTGATTTATAATTTTTAAAATAGAAATCTTTGTGTTCTTAGTTTTATGGTTAAATTCAAACTGTTTAAAATTAATGTAATTTTGAAATGTAGAAATTTGTTCCAAAAATAATAATTTTAAATAAAATTTCCAAGGACTTTGAACAGTCAGTCATTGGTTGTTCAAATATTTGAAAAACTTTGTGGAATTATAATTAAAACAAATAGCATACTGCCATTGTTGATTTAAGAGACCCTTCAGTGGTTTTTTCCCTTTTCAATTTTATTAGTATATCAAGGATCAGCTTGTAAAGCCATAAACATCATCTTTGATTTTTTTTTTTTTTATCAAAATAAGCCTATAAGTATATTATTTGCTCTCTTTTTTAATTAAAGATACAATGAATAAATGCCACTATGAAAATTAATTCTTTAAATTCTAATTTCATAAATGCTAATTGCTGTGTAATTTTAAATATCTTCATTGAATATTGTCAATATATATATATAAACAAGATGACAACTGTGACAGTTTTAATTTTAAATTTTATTAAATACTTCTAAATTATTATAAATTTTTATATATTGTCATTATATATATTTTTTAATTTATTAATCAGAATTTTAATATGACTCTAGTAGCTTCTTCTTTACTAAATATAATATAATAAATAATAGATTATATAAAAAAAAATTGTGTAAATAATTTTCATTTTTAATTATATTTTTATGTATCTCATTATGGTTTTAATATTTTTATATGTTTAATTTTTTATTTATTTATCCATTTTTAATTAATTCAATAATTAAATTCATAGTTTTTGTAATATTAAATCTATACAATTTTAAAATATTATTTAGTGCATGACACAAGCCTTACACAAAATACAGCTCCACAAAGAAAAATATACAAAACCAGAAGCAACACACTATCATAAATCAAGTATGATTCATGAAACCTCAAACACAACCCAAAAAATTGCAACAGAAATGGATTAGGATCCTCTAAACTCCTTGAAAACTTTACCTTATAAATTGACATCTTGCATGACAGTCCAACTCTATACGTTTTACATCCACCATTAATGGGATACCACGTGAGCATTTTAGATCTTTAACCCAAATTCATAGTAAAAGTCAAGTTCTTACTTTTGTTTCTTCTTTTCAATTTACAATTCGCATTATCCTAAAAATTTATCATCATTCATCTGCTAGGTAGATTAAAACTACAATAGATAAAGCAGAATAATGAATCGTCTATCTTAAAATTTGAACCTCATGTTATTTATCCTAACTCATGTTATACGAACAAACATAAAAAAATTTTAAGTATGTGAATGGATAAAAATTGAAATTGTACAAAGCATGTAATCATGTTAGAAAATTTGCTCCGGAGAAAACCATCACCCAAAATACAATATCATTTATATTAAATCATTAAAAAATAAAGATAAAGATGTGAAAGCGAACCTGAATATATAATATTTAATCGTTGTTTAAAGTTGTGCAATCAACACGTATTAACTAAAGAACCTTTTAACTTTTCTATGTGACCTATCTCTGATGATGAAATATCAAAAAATAGAAATTGAAATATATGTAATATGTTACGTATGATCTGGAGACCATAACCACTATATATATATAGATAACTTTCAGTTATCTTTAATATTTCTATTTTGTCCATCATAAAATAAAAATTACCTTTTAGATTTTTATACATTAAAGGCTTACAACCTATTAGATACATTAAAGTACAAACTACTAAAAAATTAATTCATCACTTTTAATTAAGTTCAACCTTATTTGACAATCCACATCACATAATTATTAACAAATAAGCCCAACGTTGAATTAATGATCCAACAATATCTCACTTAGGCTATATGTGTAACATTATAATCATGTTTTGCAAAAATAACTAAATGAGCTCAACTTTGCTGTCATTATCAAAATGTATCTTTTAATCAATCTGGTCTATCAATCATACCAACATAGAATCGAAGCGGCCTTTGTTACATCTATTGTAACTCAACCCATCAATGGTCATGTATGTCGATACAATTGAATGATATAGATCATGATGTGAATGTGTAGTATGGAAATTTCATGTAATATGATATTTAACATGCCTATTTCCAACTAATCCACCCTTAAACCTTAGTGAAATCAAATTACACCAAAATCAAAGTGTGAATAAATCAAAACTTTATTTCTACAAAAAATAACCTTAAATATCCATAAACTGAAATAACTAAAAAATGTCTATAAAAACATTTAAAATTACAAAATTCCACTAAAATTGAATATCATTAATAGATATAACACCTATACAAGTAGTGTATTCATGAAATTGTTTGGGTGATAATCCCTTAGTAAGCGGATCCACAACAATAGAGTCTGTGCAGTGTGCTCTATAGACAACTATCCACTCTGAACTCTTTTTTTTAACAACTAGGAACTTGATATCTATATGTTTTGACTTCATCGAGCTTCTATTGTTAATAGAATATAGAACTGCTGCCTTATTATCACAAAATAGATATAGCATGTAGATTTCATATTAGTTTGGTATCTAGCAAAATCAGAGTCAGTATAGTAAACGATCTAAAGCTAATCCAACATTTGATATGTGAGCATGTAGCCTTTTGTTCTCTTTAAATATTACAAGACCCATTTAGCTGCTTTTCAATGGTCTATGATCAGATTAGTTAAGTATCTGCCTAACATTCCAGTAACGTATGCAATATCTGGACACGTACAAACCTGTACAAATCTGAGCATACATTAGACTCCCTCCCTATTATTGAAGCATAAGGAATCTTCCACATTTCATTGTCCTCAAAATCATTCTTAGGGCACCGATTGAGATTAAACTTGTCTCCCTTAGTTACAAGGATACCACCTGGTTTATAATCCTATATGCCATATATCTTAAGAATATTTCCGATATAGTTCTTTTGTGACAATCCAAGAACACCTTGAGAAAAATCCCAGTGTATCTAAATGCCTAATAAAAAAGAGGTGTCACCAAGATCTTTCATCTCAAAATTCTTAGCTAAAAATCTCTTGTTTTCATATGATAAGCCTATATTGTTGCTAGTAAGTAGGATGTCATCGACATACAAAACCAGAAAAATATGTTTTCTCCCACAAAACTTATGGTATATCCAATCATTGAATAAATTCATCTCAAAACCAAATGAGATAATCACTTGATGAAACTTGAAATACCATTATCGAGGTACTTGATTAAGTCCATAGATAGATTTCTTCAGTTTTGAAACCATATTCTTTAGGTCTCCTGACACAGTTTTCTGACTACACCATATAAATCGCCTCACCAATGTTACCATTGAGAAACGTTTTCACGTCCATATAATGTAACTTAAGATCAAAATGTGTCACTAATTCCATTAAAATCGTGAAAGAGTCTTTCAAAGAAGCAAAGAGAAAGTCTCTTTATAGTCAATGCCTTCTTTCTATGTAAAGCCCTTTACAAGAAGACGAGCCTTGTACCTTTCCATATTACCTATTAAATCCCTCTTGGTTATAAATATTCATTTGCAACTAATGGATTTTGTACCTTCTGGTAATGGGACAAAATCCCACATCATTGTCCTTCATGGACTTAATCTCCTTATTTATGGTGTCAATCCATTTTTGACAGTCAGTTCTTTCCATGGCTTGATGGAAGTTGATTGGATCATCTTCCATCACTCCAATGTTTACCTTTTGTTCTTGAATAAATACAATATAGTCATCTAGTATTGCACTTCTCCTTTCTCTAGTGGATCTTCTTAATGTCATAAGTTCTTGAAGTGTTAGAGTTTGTTCTTCTAGAATAATTTTTTGAACTAGAAGTTTTTTGACATTGTCTTGATTTGTTGTATCTTGGACATAGTCAGGAATGTGATCTTGATAAATGCCAATGATACCTGTGGGAATATCAACATGTTCCTCTTCAAAGACAAAGTCCTTAACCATATCTCCCCCGGTAAATTTGCCATCCTCAAAGAATCAGGCATTTTCCAACTCAAAAATCAACTTAGTTATAGGATTATAAAACTTATACTCCCTGGATTTCTTGTAACAACTCCATTTATGTAAATGTAACAAAATTTTTTTCTTTTTTTTTATATTTGTAAAATTCCATGAAGTTATTACTACTTTAATTCTAACCACTTAACTCGTAATAATAATCACTTTAACCAAGCATAATTGTTATTAACAGTGATACAATACTGAGTTTCCATACACACTATTATTTTACAAACTACACACCATTATTTTACAAACATTTGTACAAAGATACATATTAGCTCTAATCATCTATGTCGACTACTTCCGGGGACACTGGTGTGGGTGGTACGTCCACCAAAATCTCAGTCACATCTACGACAGATACATCTGAAATAACTGGAAGTTGCCCAAGGTAGGGCACCTCGATCCAACGTACAGAAATAATAAGTGTCATAGAGAAAATCTGCATATTTATTCTTCTGAACATGATATGGAAATATAGTGAAAATTAAATCCCAGTAAGTTCAACAATAAATCATAATTTACCATCAATATAGTTCATCATGTCATGTTCAGCTGTATAAACTACAAAAAATATCTTTGGTCACATGAATGCATTATATCTATGCACATAAGAATCATACAATAATGATATGTATGACAGGATTAATTATTTTCAGAATATCATATGATGGCCATTAACTTATTCTCATATCAAGCTACCCCGGTTAGGGTGAGTATTTTCTACTCTCCGGTACGGGCTTTTCTCACTTTGTCCGACATGGCCCACTTTCTCTTTCTTTTCTCATTGACATGATTATAACCGTTGGTAGAGCATCCTCTACTGGTGCACCACACAGATTGCCATGTGACCGTGCTCATTTCTTTTCTTTTCACAATGATAGCCACAAATATACTTTCAATAACAAGTATGTTCATCAAAATATAACTATTACCATAAATCATTGGTAATCATGCTATGAACATAACCATTTCCAATATCACTTTATAAAATATTTTCATGTCAGAATTTCACACTTAAGATGGTAAGCAGTTCATACAATGGCAATGGCTATGGTATATACTAGTCATTTATTATTTTCATTTATAAGATTCGTCTTCTTTTTAAAATATTAATTTTATTTCTTTATTTTCTTGATGCAGGTTTCATCATATCTAACATTTTCTTTATGCTTGGCCTTGAGTAATTTTTTTCTTATTTATATCATTTCCAACACATGTTCTTACAAATTTATAGAGCATTGTTCTCCAATTTGATTTCTACTATTACCCTATAGTTAAAGAGGTTCATCTAGGGTAGAAAAATGTTGAAAATAGGCTGAACCAGCTTCCAACACGGTCTGGCCATGTTTCAGGACACGGCCATGCTTTAAATATACTTCAAATGTACTCAAAAACAGCTCCAAACACGCCTAGCCCGTTCTTGAAGCACCCAGAACACGGCCTGGCCGTGCTCTGTGACCTTTGCTCACTAATCAAATCATAACTCCCTCATTTAAACTTCGATTGAGGTGATCTTGGTGTCTATGGAAAGCTAAGACAATTATCTAAAACTATTATGTTAATCATATCAGCAAAATAGTAATAAATCTTGGTGTTATTACTCCCTTAAATTCAATATTATTTGTTCTCGGGTAGGTTCTAACCTTTACTTACTAATCTAACTATATCTCTCACATTCCGATTCCAAATTAAGTGATTCTAGTGGCTAAACATCCGTGACACATAAATATATAATTCATATGTTAACCATTTATTTTAATTCCTTATATAATTTTCCCAGAAATTAAAACACCGAAGCTATCCTAACATATTCTTCCCTGATTAACCATTTTCTGACATTTGTTTACTAATCGGAACATATTTACCTCATATGAACTCTAAATTGAATGATTCCAGTGACTAAAACTTTGTGACATACATAGCTATAATTCTTATGTTAACCATTTATTTTAATTCCATACAGATAATTCCCATAAATTAAAATACAGAAGCTATCCTAACATATTCTTCCCTGATTAACAATTTTCTGACCTTTGTTTACTAATCGGAACATATCTACCTCATATGAACTCTAAATTGAATGATTCCAATGGCTAAAAATCCTTGACATACATAGCTATAATTCTTATGTTAACCATTTATTTTAATTCCATACAGATAATTCCCAGAAATTAAAATACATAAGTTTAAAATTTTGCCACCCATAGCCATACCTATGCAGAACTATCTACACCAACCTAAGTATTCAAACATACATCATATGAAAGATCAATATGTAATATGATATAGCAACATCCATGACCAATCATCAAAGTTCTAAGATCAAAATCTCATATAAATATTATAAGTTTCAAAGGTTTTCTTCAAAAAGAAATATTGTTAAACTTACCTAAGAATCTCCCTAGCTTACTTAGTGAATTGGTTTTCTTGTTTCCTCTTTGAAAGAAGTAGCAAGATTCCTCCCTTCCTTTAGCTTTTCTAGCATCTTAGGTAAGAGAAGGAGGGTGAATTTTTGAACCTCAAGGATGAAGAAGAAAAATGGATTCAAGTGGAGATTAAGGTAACTTACCTTGAGTATTTAGCCTTCTAAACTTCTCCTTCTTCTTCCTTTCTTTCTTTTCCTCTCTTTCTCTCCTTTCCTCACTCTACCTTGCTTCTATTTCTCTCTCTTCCTCACTTGGACGAAATTAAAATGTTGTAGGGGTGGGTTTTACTTAAATAGACCACCAAATAATACACCATTCATGATCATGGGTCTACCTTATCACAATTAGGATACACTTTGTTGAATTTTTGGAAAACAAACAACTTATGTTCTTGTCTTCCTCTTCCTTAATCAAGATATGCATAGAAAAAGGAGATTTTTATTTTGAAAATTATGATGATATGTTCTTAAGATAAAGGACAAGGTCCCTTTGATTTAGGGATTCATTTTCATTTTCTTTTGTCTTAAACAAGTATAATAGGTTTGCCTTTTTAGGTGGCAAATTTTTAGCCCTTGAATCTCCATTATTTGGTTGATATTATTTGTGTGGGATAGGAATGTTTTGTCCTAATGCCATGTATTATCATACCACTTGCTAAAATTATGAGTGTAGGATAGAGATGTTTTTGTCCTAAAGCCTTGTATTATCATGCCACTTGCCAAAATGATGAATGTAGAATCACACCACTTGCTAAATTTTTGTCTTAATGACATGTAACCTATTCTTTATTATTATTACATTATTATATCATCACCTACTTTATTTTATTTTATTTTTCCTCTTGGATTTGGGCTTATTCCTACCCATTATGGGCTTATTCCTACCTATTTTCTTTGCTTTGGATAAAATTCTACCTTTCTTGGAGGGCTTGGTCATATTTTCATAATTTTTGGGCTAATGGTCCAATTACTATATCCTAGTCCAAGTCTATGTTTTATTTCTTGCTTTGGTTATCCAATGGGCTTACTAGAAACTTATGTGAAGTGGAAAAACTCTATATGAAGTGTCCATAGGTAAAAGCCCAATGTATGGGTAAAGATTTTAAACTTAGTAACTCTAATTCTTGAATTAGGAAAAATTACCCTAATCCAATGTTCTTGAAAATTTAAGACCTTTACTTGTTTCTACAAATTTATCTTCCTTATCAAAGAATTTTACATCTCTTTAGTATGTTCTTTCTAATTTTTTTTTCCTATTAGGTTTTCCCTCTTTATTTGTTCTCTTAATGTTAGAAACATTTTCTATGCATATACATAAGGTGAAGAATTTCTAAGGATTATATTTCCTTAGATATCTAAAATATTGTCTAATAAACTTTATTTCCTTAATTATCAATAAAAGAAACGAAATTAGGGATGTTACATTTCTCTCCCCCTAAAAGAAATTTTATCCTCAAAATTTCAGAAATTAACTAATAAGAACAATTGCGGATATTTCTTCCTCATGACTTCTTCCAGCTCCCAAGTTGCTTCTTCCGGAGTCAAACCTTCCCAGAACACCTTAAAAAAGGGAATGGTTTTATTTCTCAGTTGCTTCACGTCAGTGTTCAATATGGATGCAGGTACTAGCTGGTATGTCATGTTCTCCTTTATTTGGATTGGTTCATCCTGTATTACATGTGATGAATATGGAAGATATTTCCGCAGCTGTGATACGTGAAAAACATTATGCAGGTTGGATAAATTAGGTGGGAGAGCAACTTGATATGCTGATGTCCCTACTTTCTTTAGAATTTGGTAGGGTCCTAAAAATCACGGATTTAACTTTTTGGTCTTGAAAGACCTACCAACTCCGGTGGTCGAAGAAAGTTTTAGAAATACGTGGTCTCCTTCCTCAAACTCCAGAGGTCTATGTCTCTTATCATAGTAACTCTTTTGTCGACTTTGAGTTGTGAGTATTTTATCTCGTATCATCCTGATTTGTTCAGTGGTTTGTTGAACTAGATCAGGACCTAGCAAGTTCTTTTCTCCTACCTTAAACCAACATAGTGGAGATCGGCACTTCCTATCGTATAAAGCTTCGAAGGGGGCCATCTTAATACTGGAGTGATAACTATTATTATAAGCAAACTCTATTAAACGTAGGTACTTATCCCATCCTTTACCTTGCTCTATCACACATGCCCTCAACATATCTTCTAAGGTTTGAATGATGCGTTTTGTCTGCCCATCAGTCTGAGGATGGTAGGCAGTACTAAACCGCAATTGAGTACCAAAAGCTTCCTGCAACACCTTCCAAAACCTCTATGTGAACCTCGGATCTCTATCAGAAACGATATTTAAGGGAATTTCATACAGTCTAACTATTTTCTAGACGTACAATTGGGCTAATTTATCCAGTGAATAATTAATTTTTATGGGCAAAAAGTGAGCAGATTTGGTTAATCTATCAATTATTAACCAGATAGAGTCATGTCCCACTGAAGTCTTAGGTAATCCCATAACAAAGTCCATTGAGATACTGTCCCATTTCCATTTAGGGATCTCAAGAGGTTGTAGAAATCCCGCTAGCTTTTGATGCTCAACCTTCACCTTTTGACAAATGAGACATTTCGCCACAAACTCAGCAATGTCCTTTTTCATCCCTGGCCACCAATACATCTTTTTTAAATCCTGGTACATTTTAGTGCATCCAGGATGGACTGTGTATTTACTCTGATGCGCTTCCTACAGGATCTTAGTCCTCAACTCTCATTCTTGAGGGACACAAATCCTTCCCTGATACATGATTGCTCCATCTTCCATGACAGAAAAATTACCTTGGTCTTTATGATCCTGTAAGTATTGGTCATGAGCTTGAGCCTCTTTGATCTAGGCTCTGAGGTCACACCCTATACTTAAACCATTAATGACTAGATTTTTTGGAGTAAGAGTAGTGGCTAGCTTCAAATTTTAAAACTCCTCTGGCATCTGCATCTCATACACCATTATCTGACCCATGTGCAGAGATTTTCGACTCAAGGCATCTGCTACAACATTCGCCTTTCTGGGATGATACTTTATCTCAAACTTGTAGTCATTGAGGAATTCTACCCATCTTCGTTGCCTCATATTTAACTCCTTTTGATCAAAGAGGTATTTAAGACTCTTATGATCACAATATACTTCAAAGGTTGCCCCGTACAAATAGTGTCACCAAATCTTTAAGGCAAACACCAGTACTGCTAATTTAAGATCATGGGTTTGATAGTTTCCTTCGTGGGGTCTCAGTTGCCTAGAGGCGTAAGCAACTACTTTCTTATCTTGTATCGGCACACATCCTAGCCCTTTCTGTGAAGCGTCACTATACACTTCAAAATGTCCTGTAGGGTCTGGAATAATTAAAACAGGAGGAGTGGTCAATCTTGTCTTCAGCTCCTAAAAACTAGCTTCACATTGATCAGTCCATTTGAAAGGACTTCCCTTCCTGGTCAATTTAGTCAATGGCAAGGCTATACGAGAGAAGTTTTGTATAAACCTTTTGTAGTATCCTGCCAATTCTAGGAAAGTTTTGATTTCCGTAACCGTCTTTGGTCTCTCCTACTTAATCACTGCTTTCGTCTTACTAGGATCTACGGCTACTCCTCTATTAGAGATGACATGTCCGAGAAACTTCACCTCTGACAGCCAAAATTCACACTTTTCCAATTTGGCATATAAATTTTTCTCTTTCAGCACTTGCAGTACGATTCGAAGATGTTGTTCATGTTCTTTCTCACTCTTAGAATATATCAAGATGTCATCAATGAACACTACAACAAATTGATCTAGGTAGGGTCGAAAAATGCGATTCATATAATCCATGAAAATTGCAGGTGCATTCGTCAACCCGAAGGGCATTACGAGAAACTCATAGTGCCCATACCTAGTCCTGAAGACAGTGTTTGGTACGTCCTCATCCTTGATCCTAATTTGATGATATCCTGACCTCAAGTCAATTTTAGAAAAGATGGAGGCTCCCTTCAATTGGTCCAATAAGTCATCTATCCTAGGGAGAGGGTACTTATTTTTTATAGTCACCTTATTCAGCTGTCTGTAATCTATGTAACATCCCGTAATTTTTAAATATTTTCCTTATAAATTCTTCACCTTACATATATGCATAGAAATGTTCTAATATTAATAGAATAGGTAAAGAAAGAAAATCTAAGAGGAAATATTAGAAATAAACATGCTAAAGAAATGTGAAATTCTTAGGTAAGGAAGATAAATTTTTGTGAATTAAAGGTCTTAAAATTTCAAGAAGATTGGATTAGGGTAATTTTTCCTAATTTAAGAGTAAAAGTTACTAAGTTTAGTATCTCCACCCATAAATTGGGCTTTTACCTATGGACACTTCATATAGAGTTTTTCCACTTCACATAAGTTTCTAGCAAGCCCATTGGATAACCTAAGCAAGAAATAAAACATAGACTTGGACTAGGATATAGTAATTGGACCAATAGTCCAAAAATTATGAAAATGTGACTAAGCCTTCCAAGAAAGGTAGAATTTTATCCAAAGCAAAGAAAATGGGTAGGAATAAGCCCATAATGGGTAGGAATAAGCCCAAATCCAAGAGGAAAAATAAAATAAAATAGGTGATGATATAATAATGTAATAATAATAAAGATTAGGTTACATGGCATTAAAACAAAAATTTAGCAAGTTGTGTGATTCTACATTCATCATTTTGGCAAGTGGCATGATAATACAAGGCTTTAGGACAAAAACATCTATATCCTATACTCATAATTTTAGCAAGTGGTATGATAATACATGGCATTAGGACAAAACATTCCTATCCCACACAAATAATATCAACCAAATAATGGAGATTCAAGGGCTAGAAATTTGCCACCTAAAAAGGCAAACCTATCATACTTGTTTAAGACAAAAGAAAATGGAAATGAATCCCTAAATCAAAGGGACCTTGTCCCTTATCTTAAGAACATATCATCATAATTTTCAAAATACAAATCTCCTTTTCCTATGCATATCTTGACTAAGGAAGATGAAGACAAGAACATAAGTTGTTGGTTTTCCAAAAATTCAACAAAGTATATCCTAATTGTGATAAGGTAGACCCATAATCATGAAAGGTAAATTATTTGGTGGTCTATATAAGAAAACCCACCTTTACAACATTAGAATTTCTTCTAAGTCAGGGAGAGGAAAAATAGAAGCAAGGTAGAGTGAGGAAAGGAGAGGAAGAAAGGAAAAAAGAGGAAGGAGAAGTCTAGGGGACTAAGTGCTCCAGGTAAGTTTAACAATATTTCTTTTTGAAGAAAATTTTTGAAACTTATAATATTTATATGAGATTTTGATCTTAGAACTTTGATGATTGGTCATGGATGTTGCTATATGATGTTACATATTGATCTTGCATGTGATGTATGTTTGAATACTTAGGTTGGTGTAGATAGTTCTGCATGGGTATGGCTATGGTTGGTAGAAATTTAAGCTTCGGTGTTTTAATTTTTGGGAACAATCTATAAGGAATTAAAATAAATGGTTAACATAAGAATTAAAGATATATGTGTCATGGAGTTTTAGCCACTGGAATCATTCAATATGGAGTCCATATGAGGTAGATATGGTCCAATTAGTAGTCAAAGGTCAGAAAATGGTTCATCATGGAAGAATATGTTAGGATAGTTTCTGTATTTTAATTTCTGAGAATTATCTGTATGGAATTAAAATAAATGGTTAACATACTAATTATAGCTATGTTTGTCACAGATTTTTAACCACTGGAATCATTCAATTTAGAGCTCATATGAGGTAGATATGTTCCGATTAGTAAATAAAGGTCAGAAAATGGTTAATCAGGGAAGAATATGTTAGGATAGCGTCGGTTTTTTAATTTCTGGGAACATTCTATAAGGAATTAAAATAAATGGTTAACATATGAATTATATATTTATGTGTCATGGATGTTTAGCCACTGGAATCATTTAATTTGGAATTCTTATGTGGGAGATATAGTCAGATTAGTAAGTAAAGGTTAGAACCTTCCCGAGAAGAAACAATATTGAATTTAAGGGAGTAATAACACCACGATTTATTACTATTTAGCTGATATGATTAACATAATAGTTTTAGAGAATTGTCTTAGCTTTCCATAGACACCAAGATCACCTTAATCAGAGTTAAAATGAGGGAGTTATGCTCTGATTAGTGAGCAACGGTCACAGAGCACGGTCATGCCGTATTCTGGGTGCTTCAAGCACGGACTAGCCGTGTTCAGGGCTGTTTTTGAGTACATTTGAAGTATTTTTAAAGCATGGCCATGTCCTGGAACATGGCCAGACCGTGTTGGAAGCTGGTGAAGCCTATTTTCAACATTTTTCTACCCTAGATGAACTTCTTTAACTATAGGGTAATAGTAGAAATCAAATTGGGGAACAATGCTCTATAAATTTGTAAGAACATGTGTTGGAAATGATATAAATAAGAAGAAAATGACTAAGGCCAAGCATAAAGAGAAGGTTAGATATGATGAAAATTTGCATCAAGAAAATAAAGAAATAAATTAATATTTAAAAAAGAAGACGAATCTTATAAATGAGTAGTATATGCCATAGCCATTGCCATTGTATGAACTTCTTACCATATTAAGTGTGAAATTCTGACATAGAATTATTTTATAAAGTGATATTTGAAATGGTTATGTTCATAGCATGATTACTAATGATTTATGGTAATAGTTATTGTCACGACCCTAATTTTAGGGCACGTGAAATCCAAATACCATACACATGTATTTTCCATAAATGTACATAATGCCATTCTTTATCATATAAACCAATACATATAGGTTCCCATACACATATACAATATACAGTTTAAACACCAGAGTAACAGTAGAAGCAAGGATCCTGCTTGTGGCATATAGAGCATACTCTAGAATACAAATACAAATACAATACAAATAACGTGAGCCTTGGAAGCAACATAGGCTCACCCAGAGAGTAGACAGTCTAGCTGATCACCTATCCGCAGGACCAGACTCTGTCTCCTTATCTGAAAAATATATCCACAACGTGTAGTGAGTTTTAAAACTCAGTGAGCAAATAAGACCCTCTATAACCTCTTAGGTTAGCATATGGATGACTTATACTTTAAAGTTTCTCATATAGAAAGTACAATTCAGAAGTACATCCATATGGAACCCATATTTCAAATATCCTCATTTCACAATATAGCCCAATATTCAAAACCAAATACAGTACAATACGATTATAAACAAATACTTTGATGCAATAAAAGATTTCACATATTTTAGGAGGTTTCCATATTATAACCAATACAATAAATAATCTCAAGCACACAGCAAGGGAGGGTAAATCACATATCAATAATAGGAGGCATCATGCTCTCCCCGATAACAATAATAGGAGGCATCCCACTCTCCCCGATAACAATAACTCCCGTGTGTTGGCCGACACACGAGGCTAGCACCACCCCTGCTAGCTGAGGTATCAAGGTGCACTAGGGCTAACATTCCCTGCTGTTAGCAGACAGTGATTCCAATAGGATTCCTCCACAAATACTATATGCACATATATAATAGAATTCAGTATAAATTTCTCAATATAATACAGACTTTCAGTCTCAGTATATTCCTCTGTCAAAACTTCCCAATCAGGGAATCACATATATATATGCCCATATCCGAGGCAAACATATCACTGTAAAGATCAATATCATGTGCATAACACATTTTATTTGCCATATAATGAAAAATACATGTAAAAATCACATGTTCAATGCATTTCAAAATTCATCTATTAAAAATTACCCATTCAGGGTTTATCATATATATATATGCCCTCTTTCCAAGGCAATCATATAACTTTATAAACCAATGCGTCGTATACAATAAATTTCATTTACCATGTGGTAAGAAATGTATTTAAAATCACGTATTCAATGAGTTCAAAAATCTCATTTTTAGAACCATACTCTTCTTGAACTATATTTCCGATAGAAATCAATTCCAGATACTTTAATCCATTTCAGATACATAGAAAAGTATAAATCACATGTAATCATAATCAATAATTCATCTTAAATTCAAGAAGAGCATGTAATAAGCTATAGAAAGAAATATCTACTCACAGTGTAAGGGCTCCGAGTTGGACAGCCCTAATATGTACTTTTCTAAGCCAAATTTGATCAAATGGACCTTAAAAACATGTTCGGAGGGTCTAAAGACTTGAAAAATGACTTCAGGAGTTTAGTCACTATTCACCGCGCAAAAATCACTATTTATTGCCACTATTTATCGTCAAAAAACACTATTCACTGTCACAAATTTTTTTACCGAATCAACAAAACGAATTCATATCCTAATGTTTATCTAGTTTATGAATCCATCTACGAAGTCAGATTTCTAATTAAAAGTCTCTAAGTAAGGTTTTTCAGAACTTACCTTTTACCGAGATTTTCTACTACAGATCTACGGCGATTCAACAGTTGATTTGAAAAACTGATCAGTCAAAACTGAAGTACTCTTCGTTCTGAATCCAATAACACGTCCAGTTTTGAGATCGGAAGCCAATAAGCACTCTAGATCGAAAGACAAAGTTTGAAGTTACTATTCACTCACTATGCAAAATTCTCGATTTCTCTTTCTCGAACCTGACTCTCCGCCCACGGTTTCGTTTTATCAATTGCCTTCGCTTTTTTTTTTAATATAATAATAATAATTAATTAATTAATAATAGGATTTTCCTTTATAAAAATTCATATAAATTCCATTTTTCATTATAAAATATCCCAAAAATTTCTAAAAATTTCCATTCTCTTAAATCTTTAATTAAACTCTTAAATCATGATTTTTCTTGATAAAAATCTAATAAAACAAATTTTAAAACAAATATATTTATTCATATTAAAAGAAAGAATATTTCTAAAAATACCATAAAAATTCATTAGAAGCCAGTATAATTATTTTAAGCAACACAATACTTCTTTTAATGAAAAGGCTACTTACTTTAGCAAAACAAAATCATTTTTAAACAAATAATAATATATTTGCTTATAACATAATACTATTATTGAAAAATAAAAATTACGCGCCTAAACGTAAATTCTCATATTCCTTTTATTATTCTTTAATTCATGTAATAAATAAATTTATTTCCAACGGTTCTTATCTCCATTTTCAAAATTATCTCTATTATTCAAAATATTCTTTACTTTAGACTTTATTAAATTTACGGCTATTACAGTTATATTTTGATGAACATACTTGTTATTGAAAGCATATTTTTGGCTATCATTGTGAAAAGAAAAGAAAAGAGCACGGTCACATGGCAATCCATGTGGTGCACCAGTAGGGGACGCCCTACCAACGGTTATGATTATGTTAATGAGAAAAGAAAGAGAAAGTGGGCCATGTCGGACGGAGCGAGAAAAGCCCGTACCGGAGAGTAGAGGATACTCACCCTGACGGGGGTAGCTTGAAATGAGAATAAGTTGATGGCCATAATATGATATTTTGAAAATAGTTAATCCTGTCATACATATCATTACAGTATGATTCTTATGTGCATAGATATAATGCATTCATGTGACCAAAGATATTTTCTGTAGTTTATACAGCTGAACATGACGTGATGAGCTATATTGATGATGATTTATTGTTGAACTTACTGGGATTTAATTCTCACTATATTTTCATATCATGTTCCAAGAAAGGTAGAATTTTATCCAAAGCAAAGAAAATGGGTAGGAATAAGCCCATAATGGGTAGGAATGAGCCCAAATCCAAGAGGAAAAATAAAATAAAATAGGTGATGATATAATAATGTAATAATAATAAAGATTAGGTTACATGGCATTAAAACAAAAATTTAGCAAGTGGTGTGATTCTACATTCATCATTTTGGCAAGTGGCATGATAATACAAGGCTTTAGGACAAAAACATCTATATCCTATACTCATAATTTTAGCAAGTGGTATGATAATACATGGCATTAGGACAAAATATTCCTATCCCACACAAATAATATCAACCAAATAATGGAGATTCAAGGGCTAAAAATTTGCCACCTAAAAAGGCAAACCTATCATACTTGTTTAAGACAAAAGAAAATGGAAATGAATCCCTAAATCAAAGGGACCTTATCCCTTATCTTAAGAACATATCATCATAATTTTCAAAATACAAATCTCCTTTTCCTATGCATATCTTGACTAAGGAAGATGAAGACAAGAACATAAGTTGTTGGTTTTCCAAAAATTCAACAAAGTGTATCCTAATTGTGATAAGGTAGACCCATGATCATGAAAGGTGAATTATTTGGTGGTCTATATAAGAAAACCCACCTTTACAACATTAGAATTTCGTCCAAGTGAGGGAGAGGAAAAATAGAAGCAATGTAGAGTGAGGAAAGGAGAGGAAGAAAGGAAAAAATAGGAAGGAGAAGTCTAGGGGGCTAAGTGCTCCAAGTAAGTTTAACAATATTTCTTTTTGAAGAAAACTTTTGAAACTTATAATATTTATATGAGATTTTGATCTTATAACTTTGATGATTGGTCATGGATGTTGCTATATCATGTTACATATTGATATTGCATGTGATGTATGTTTGAATACTTAGGTTGGTGTAGATAGTTCTGCATGGGTATGGCTATGGTTGGCAGAATTTTAAGTTTCAGTGTTTTAATTTTTGGGAACAATATATAAGGAATTAAAATAAATTGTTAACATAAGAATTAAAGATATATGTGTCACGGATTTTTAGCCACTGGAATCATTCAATATGGAGTCCATATGAGGTAGATATGGTCTGATTAGTAGTCAAAGGTTAGAAAATGGTTCATCATGGAAGAATATGTTAGGATAGTTTCTGTATTTTAATTTCTGAGAATTATCTGTATTAAATTAAAATAAATGGGTGCTTCAAGCACGAGCTAACCGTGTTTGGAGCTGTTTTTGAGTACATTTGAAGTATTTTTAAAGCATGGCCGTGTCCTGGAACATGGCCAGACTGTGTTGGAAGCTGGTGAAGCTTATTTTCAACATTTTTCTACCCTAGATGAACCTCTTTAACTATAGGGTAATAGTAGAAATCAAATTGGGGAACAATGCTCTATAAATTTGTAAGAACATGTGTTGGAAATGATATAAATAAGAAGAAAATGACTAAGGCCAAGCATAAAGAGAAGGTTAGATATGATGAAAACCTGCATCAAGAAAATAAAGAAATAAAATTAATATTTAAAAAAGAAGACGAATCTTATAAATGACTAGTATATGCCATAGCCATTGCCATTGTATGAACTTCTTACCATCTTAAGTGTGAAATTCTGACATGGAATTATTTTATAAAGTGATATTTGAAATGGTTATGTTCATGGCATGATTACCAATGATTTATGATAATAGTTATATTTTGATGAACATACTTGTCATTGAAAGCATATTTTTGGCTATCATTGTGAAAAGAAAAGAAATGAGCACGGTCACATGGCAATCTGTAACATCCCCTAATTTTTAGATATTTTCCTTAGAAATTCTTCACCTTACATATATGCAGAGAAAATGTTTCTACCATTAAGAGAACAAATAAAGAGGGAAAACCTAATAGGAAAAACATAAATTAGAAATAACATACTAAAGAGATGCAAAATTCTTGGATAAGGAAGATAAATTTTTAGAAACAAGTAAAGGTCTTAAAATTTCAAGAACATTGGATTAAGGTAATTTTTTCTAATTCAAGAACTAGAGTTACTATGTTTAAAACATTTACCCATACATTGGGCTTTTACCTATGGACACATCATGTAGAGTTTTTCCACTTCATATAAGTTTCTAGCAAGCTCATTGGATAACCTAAGCAAGAAATAAAACATAGATTTGGACTAGGATATAGTAATTGGACCAATAGCCCAAAAATCATGAAAATATGACCAAGACCTCCAAGAAAGGTAGAATTTTATCCAAAGCAAAGAAAATGGGTAGGAATAAGCCCAAATCCAAGAGGAAAAATAAAATAAAATAAATTAGGTGATGATGTAATAATGTAATAATAATAAATATTAGGTTACATGACATTAAGACAAAACTTTAGCAAGTGGTGTGATTCAACATTCATCATTTTGGCAAGTGGCATAATAATACAAGGCTTTAGGACAAAAACATCTATATCCTACGCTCATAATTTTAGCAAGTGTTATGATAATACATGGTATTAGGACAAAACATTCCTATCCCACACAAATAATATCAACCAAATAATGGAGATTCAAGGGCTAGAAATTTGCCACCTAAAAAGGCAAACCTATCATACTTGTTTAAGACAAAAGAAAATGGAAATGAATCCCTAAATCAAAGGGACCTTGTCCCTTATCTTAAGAACATATCATCATACTTTTCAAAATGAAAATCTCCTTTTCCTATGCATATCTTGACTAAGGAAGATGAAGACAAGAGCATAAGTTGTTTGTTTTCCAAAAATTCAACAAAGTGTATCCTAATTGTGATAAGGTAGACCCATGATCATGAAAGGTGAATTATTTGGTGGCCTATATAAGAAAACCCACCCTTACAACATTAGAATTTCGTCCAAGTGAGGGAGAGGAAAAAATAGAAGCAAGGTAGAGCGAGGAAAGGAGAGGAAGAAAGGAAGAAAGAGGAAGTAGAAGTCTAGGAGACTAAGTGCTCCAGGTAAGTTTAACAATATTTCTTTTTGAAGAAAACTTTTGAAACTTATAATATTTATATGAGATTTTGATCTTAGAACTTTTATGATTGGTCATGATGTTGCTATATCATGTTACATATTGATCTTGCATGTGATGTATGTTTGAATACTTAGGTTGGTGTAGATAGTTCTGTATGGGTATGGCTATGGGTGGCAGACTTTTAAGCTTCGGTATTTTAATTTCTAGGAATTATCTGTATGGAATTAAAATAAATGGTTAACATAGGAATTATAGCTATGTGTGTCATGGAGTTTTAGCAACTGGAATCATTCCATTTGGAGTTCATATGAGGTAGATATGGTCCGATTAGTAGTCAAAGGTCAAAAAATGGTTCATCGGGGAAGAATATGTTAGGACAGCTTCTGTATTTTAATTTTTGGGCATTATCTGTATGGAATTAAAATAAATGGTTAACATAAGAATTAAAGCTATATGTGTCATGAATTTTTAGCCACTGGAATCATTCAATTTGGAGTCCATATGAGGAAGATATGAGCTGATTAGTTGTCAAAGGTTAGAAAATGGTTAATCAGGGAAGAATATGTTAGGACAGCTTCTCTATTTTAATTTCTGGGAATTATCTATATGGAATTAAAATAAATGGTTAACATAAGAATTATAGCTATGTGTGTCATGGATTTTTAGCCACTGGAATCATTCAATTTGGAGTCCATATGAGGAAGATAGGAGCTTATTAGTAGTCAAAGGTCAGAAAATGGTTCATCAGGGAAGAATATGTTAGGACAGTTTCTATATTTAAATTTCTGGGAATTATCTGTATGGAATTAAAATACATGGTTGACATAAGAATTATATCTATATGTGTCATGGACTTTTAGCCACTGTAATCATTCAATTTGGAATCCATATGAGGAAGATATGAGCTGATTAGTAGTCAAAGGTCAGAAAATAGTTCATCAGGGAAGAATATGTTAGGACAGCTTCTGTATTTTAATTTATGGGGATTATCTGTATGGAATTAAAATAATGGGTTGACATAATAATTATATATATGTGTGTCGTGAATTTTTAGCCACTGGAATTACTCAAGTTAGAGTCCATATGAGGTAGATATGGTCCGATTAGTAGGTAGAGGTCAGAACCTATCCGAGAAGAAATAACCTGTACATTTAGGGAGTAATATCACCTTGATTTCTTAATATTTCGCTACAATGTTCAACATAATAGTTTTAGATAATTGTTTTATCTTGAAATTGTCACTAAGATCACCTACATCGGAGTTCAATTGAGGGAGTTATGCTTTGATTAGTAAGAGAAGGTTATATATGATGAAAACCTACATGAAGAAAATAAAGAAATAAAATTAATATTTAAAAAAGAAGACGAATCTTAAAATGACTAGTATATGCCATAGCCATTGCCATTGTATGAACTTCTTACTAACTTAAGTGTGAAATTCTGACATGAAAATATTTTATTAAGTGATATTTGAAATGGTTATGTTCATGGCATGATTACCAATGATTTATGGTAATAGTTATATTTTGATGAACATACTTGTTATTGAAAGCATATTTTTGGCTATCATTGTGAAAAGAAAAGAAATAAGCACGGTCACATGGCAATCCGTGTGGTGCACCAGTAGGGGACGCCCTACCAACGGTTATGATTATGATAATGAGAAAAGAAAGAGAAAGTGGGCCATGTCGGACGGAGCGAGAAAAGCCCGTACCGGAGAGTAGATGATACTCACCCTGACCGGGGTAGCTTTAAATGAGAATAAGTTGATGGCCATCATATGATATTTTGAAAATAGTTAATCCTGTCATACATATCATTACAATATGATTCTTATGTGCGTAGATATAATGCATTCATGTGACCAAAGATATTTTATGTAGTTTATATAGCTGAACATGACGTGTTGAGCTTTATTGATGATGATTTATTGTTGAACTTACTGGGATTTAATTCTCACTATATTTCCATATCATGTTCAGAAAATTAGTTATGCAGATTTTCTATAACTCTGGCTTTTAGTGCACATTGGATCGAGTTATTCTATGATGGGCAGATCCTAAATAAAATGTTTGTGAGCGAGTTGGCACAGATCCCGGTGAAGGTGTAACCACCCGCACCTGTATCTCCGGAATTGGTCAACCAAAATAAACAAGATGTAAATATATATGTCTTCGATATGTTGCATGTACGTTTTGATTAATGACGTGTATGTGAACTCAATATTGTATAATAATAAAAAAAAAGAATGTTACACAATCCGTATGGTGCACCAGTAGGGGACGCCCTACCAACGGTTATGATCATGTTAATGAGAAAAGAAAGAGAAAGTGGGCCATGTCGGACAGAGTGAGAAAAACCCGTACCGGAGAGTAGAGGATACTCACCTTGACCGGGGTAGCTTGAAATGAGAATAAGTTGATGGCCATTATATGATATTTTGAAAATAGTTAATCATGTCATGCATATCATTACAGTATGATTCTTATGTGCATAGATATAATGCATTCATGTGAACAAAGATATTTTCTGTAGTTTATACAGCTGAACATGACGTGATGAGCTATATTGATGATGATTTATTGTTAAACTTATTGTGATTTAATTCTCACTATATTTCCATATCATGTTCAGAAAATTAGTTATGCAGCTTTTTTCTATGGCTCTGGCTTTTAGTGCACATTGGATCGAGTTACTTTATGTTGGGCAGATCTCAGAATCAAATAAGATGTTTATGGTCGAGTTGGCTCAGATCCCGGTGAAGTTGCAACCACTTGCACCTGTATCTCCAGAATTGGTAAACTAAAATAAACAAGATGTAAATATCTATGTGTTGCATGTACGTTTTGATTAATGACGTGTATGTGAACTCAATATTGTATAATAATAATAAAAAAGGTTGTTACAATCTATGCATAGTCTCAAGCTCCCGTCTTTCTTCTTAACAAACAATACAGGAGCTCTTCAAGGTGATACACTCGGTCTAATGAATTGCTTGTCTAATAGTTCCTCCAACTGCTTCTTGAGTTCCTGTAGTTCCTTCGAGGCCATTCGGTATGGTGCAATAGAGATAGGCCCTGTCCCAAGTAGGAGATCAATAGATAACTCTATCTCTCTCTTGGGAGGTAAGCTTGGAATATCTAATGGAAATACTTTAGGAAACTCATTGGCTATTGGGATTTCATCAAATTTCGATTCGACTTCTAGGTTTGATAAATACAAGAGAATGTATCCAAGTACTCCATTCTTCAACTCCCTATTAACTTGATTGGCATTTAGCATCAATAATTAAACCTCCTCTTTCAGAGTAGGAGGTAGAAATTCAACGGTCTTGTTACAATAATTCAACAAGACTCGATTTCTAGACATCCAGTCTAACCCTAGAATGACCTTAATACCTCTTAAAGGTAAATAAACGAGGTCTATAGAAATTTTTTTGTCCTAGATGGTGACTTGATAGTCTTTACATACAGAGGAAGTTAATACCCGTTCCCCTATAGGGGTTACTACGGATAGCTCATAGGGAGTTTCAGAAATAGGAAACTGAAACTTCCTAATACATTCTTTCGATATGAATAAATGACTAGCACCAAAGTCAAATAACACCATAAGAGCAAATCCATAGATATAGCATGTACCTTGAATCCTTTCAGAAGATTGAGCTGCCTCTTGGCCGCTCAGGGTGAAAACCCTTCCTTTCACCTGAGGCCTCTGTTCTGGCTGCTTCCCCACATTCTATGGGCAGTTCCTCGCAAAATGTCCCTTCTGTCCGCAATTGAAGTAGACATCTTGTCCTATGTAGCATGGCCGGTTATCATGCATGCGTCCGCACTTAGCGCACTTGACTGGGGCGAGGTCTTGTTGAAAAGGTCTAGGACCCGCAATCAATGGCCTTTTACCAGCTCCATATCCACTTCTTCTCACGTTCTTTCTAGGGCTGGGAAAATTTTTCTTCCTCTTCCATAGGTTTCGCCTTTACTTCTCGTCTTCCACTGCCCTTAAACTCTTTTCCAGGAGTCTGCATTTATTTATCAGAGGTACAAACTCCCTGATCTCCATAGCTATAACAGCATTCTTTATCTCCAGGTTTAGTCCCACTTCAAGCTTAACCGCCTTCTATGCTTCATCTGGGTTATATCGCAGATAAGAGGAGAACTTAGACAGCTCCTCGAACCTTGTGATATACTGGTCTACGGTCATGCTGCCTTGCCTGAGTTGGAGAAATTCGATCTCTTTCTCTGCCTGTACAGTACTTGGAAAGTACTTTTCAAAAAATATGTCCTTGAAAACTTGCCAGGTGATCTGTCTTCCCTGATGAGCTAAAAGTTCTCTAACTCCATGCCACCAGTATTCTGCTTCATCCTTTAACATATATGCAGCAAAAATAATTTTTTGCTCTTCAGTACAGCCCATCACTTCAAAGATTTTCTCTAATTCCCTTATCCACCTTTCGGCTACCGTTGGGTCATAGCCACCTTGGAAACAAGGTGGTCTAGTCCTCAGGAACTCGGATATACCATTATCTTTTACAGCCATTCGGTTGTTAGCACCATTCTCAACATTTGTGTTATTAACATTCTGGAGATATTGTAAAATTTGGTTGGTGGTCATGACTTGGTCTCAATTTGCCGTGGCCAGGTTGTGCAGGGTTTCCTCTGCATTGGTTGCTGGATTCCTCCTTGGTGGTGCCATTTCCTACTATGGCAAAAACAAAGTTATGCTGCTATTGAGGTGATCAAGCCCAATAGTAAGTTCAAAAATATTTAATAGCAGTCATAACACCACCTCGGCATATAGATAGGAAACACTAGTAATTTCTTACCTATATGAATCACTGATCCCCTACACAGCACAACCACAACATACTCAAGACACTATAAGATTGATTCAGATAACCATCTACCTACTGGCCATCTAGGATCGACTTGCCCTGATACCAATTATGTAATAACTCCATTTATGTAAATGTAACAAATTTTTTTTTCTTTTTTTTTTATATTTGTAAAATTTCATGAAGTTATTACTACTTTAATTCTAACCACTTAACTCGTAATAATAATCACTTTAACCAAGCATAATTGTTATTAACAGTGATACAATACTGAGTTTCCATTCCCACTATTATTTTACAAACTACACACCATTATTTTACAAACATTTGTACAAAGATACATATTAGCTCTAATCATCTATATCGACTACTTCCGGGGACACTGGTGCGGGTGGCACGTCCACCGGAATCTCAGTCACATCTACGACAGATACATCTGAAATAACTGGAAGTTGCCCAAGGTAGGGCACCTCGATCCAACGTACAGAAATAATAAGTATCATAGAGAAAATATGTATATTTATTCTTCTAAACATGATATGGAAATATAGTGAGAATTAAATCCCAGTAAGTTCAACAATAAATCATAATTTACCATCAATATAGTTCATCATGTCATGTTCAGCTGTATAAACTACAGAAAATATCTTTAGTCACATGAATGTATTATATCTATGCACATAAGAATCATACAATAATGATATGTATGACAAGATTAATTATTTTCAGAATATCATATGATGGCCATTAACTTATTCTCATATTAAGCTACCCCGGTCAGGGTGAGTATTTTCTACTCTCCGATACGGGCTTTTCTTGCTCTGTCCGACATGGCCCACTTTATCTTTCTTTTCTCATTAACATGATCATAACCATTGGTAGGGCGTCCCCTACTGGTGCACCACACGGATTGCCATGTGACCGTGCTCATTTCTTTTCTTTTCACAATGATAGCCAAAAATATGCTTTCAATAACAAGTATGTTCATCAAAATATAACTATTACCATAAATCATTGGTAATCATGCCATAAACATAACCATTTCAAATATCACTTTATAAAATATTTCAATGTCCGAATTTCACACTTAAGATGGTAAGAAGTTCATACAATGGCAATGGCTATTGTATATACTAGTCATTTATTATTTTCATTTATAAGATTCGTCTTCTTTTTTAAATATTAATTTTATTTCTTTATTTTCTTGATGCAGGTTTTCATCATATATAACCTTCTCTTTATGCTTGGCCTTTAGTAATTTTCTTCTTATTTATATCATTTCCAACACACGTTCTTACAAATTTATAGAGCATTGTTCTCCAATTTGATTTCTACTATTACCCTATAGTTAAAGAGGTTCATCTAGGGTAGAAAAATGTTGAAAATAGGCTTAACCAGCTTCCAACACGGTCTGGCCATGTTCCAGGACACAGCCATGATTTAAAAATACTTCAAAGGTACTCAAAAATAGCTCCAAACACGGCTAGCCCGTGCTTGAAGCACCCAGAACATGGTTTGGCCGTACTCTGTGACCTTTGATCACTAATCAGAGCATTACTTCCTCATTTAAACTCTGATTGAGGTGATCTTGGTGTCTTTGGAAAGTTAAGACAATTATCTAAAACTATTATGTTAATCATATCATCAAAATAGTAATAAATCTTGGTGTTATTACTCCTTTAAAGTCAATATTATTTGTTCTCGGGTAGGTTCTAACCTTTACTTACTAATCTGACTATATCCCACATTCGAATTCCAAATTAAGTGATTCCAGTGGCTAAACATCCGTGACACATAAATATATAATTCATATGTTAACCATTTATTTTAATTCCTTATAGAATTTTCCCAGAAATTAAAACACCGAAGCTATCCTAACATATTCTTCCCTGATTAACCATTTTCTGACCTTTGTTTACTAATCGGAATATATTTACCTTATATGAACTCTAAATTGAATGATTCCAGTGGCTAAAAATCCGTGACATACATAGCTATATTTCTTATGTTAACCATTTATTTTAATTCCATACAGATAATTCTCAGAAATTAAAATACATAAGCTATCCTAACTTATTCTAACCTGATTAACAATTTTCTGACCTTTGTTTACTAATCGGAACATATCTACCTCATATGAACTCTAAGTTGAATGATTCCAATGGATAAAAATCCGTGACATACATAGCTATAATTCTTATGTTAACCATTTATTTTAATTCCATACAGAGAATTCCCAGAAATTAAAATATAGAAGCTTAAAATTTTGCCACCCATAGCCATACCTATGCAGAAATATCTACACCAACCTAAGTATTCAAACATACATCATATGAAAGATCAATATGTAACATGATATAGCAACATCTATGACCAATCATCAAAGTTTTAAGATCAAAATCTCATATAAATATTATAAGTTTCAAAGGTTTTCTTCAAAAAGAAATATTGTTAAACTTTCCTAAGAATCTTCCTAGCTTACTTAGTGAATTTGTTTTCTTGTTTCCTCTTGAAAGAAGTAGCAAGATTCCTCCCTTCCCTTTGCTTTTCTAGTAGCTTAGGTAAGAGAAGGAGGGTGAATTTTTGAACCTCAAGGATGAAGAAGAAAAATGGATTCAAGTGGAGATGAAGGTAACTTACCTTGAGTACTTAGCCTTCTAAACTTCTCCTTCTTCTTCCTTCCTTTCTTCTCCTCTCTTTCTCTCTTTTCCTCACTCTACCTTGCTTCTATTTCTCTCTCTTCCTCACTTGGACGAAATTAAAATGTTGTAGGGGTGGGTTTTGCTTAAATAGACCACCAAATAATACAACTTTCATGTTCATGGGTCTACCTTATCACAATTAGGATACACTTTGTTGAATTTTTGGAAAACAAACAACTTATGTTCTTGTCTTCCTCTTCCTTAGTCAAGATATGCATAGGAAAATGAGATTTGTATTTTGAAAATTATGATGATATGTTCTTAAGATAAGGGACAAGGTCCTTTTGATTTAGGGATTCATTTCTATTTTTTTTTGTCTTAAACAAGTATGATAGGTTTGCCTTTTTAGGTGGCAAATTTCTAGCCCTTGAATCTCCATTATTTGGTTGATATTATTTGTGTGGGATAGGAATGTTTTGTCCTAATGCTATGTATTATCATACCACTTGCTAAAATTATGACTGTAGGATATAGATGTTTTTGTCCTAAAGCCTTGTATTATCATGCCACTTGTCAAAATGATGAATGTAGAATCACACCACTTGCTAATTTTTTTTCTTAATGCCATGTAACCTATTCTTTATTATTATTACATTATTATATCATCGCCTACTTTATTTTATTTTTCCTCTTGGATTTGGGCTTATTCCTACCCATTATGGGCTTATTCCTACCCATTTTCTTTGCTTTGGATAAAATTCTACCTTTCTTTGAGGGCTTGGTCACATTTTCATAATTTTTGGGCTAATGGTCCAATTACTATATCCTAGTCCAAGTCTATGTTTTATTTCTTGCTTTGATTATCTAATGGGCTTACTAGAAACTTATGTGAAGTGGAAAAACTCTATATGAAGTGTCCATAGGTAAAAGCCCAATGTATGGGTAAAGATTTTAAACTTAGTAACTCTAGTTCTTGAATTAGGAAAAATTACCCTAATCCATTGTTCTTGAAAATTTAAGACCTTTACTTGTTTCTAAAAATTTATCTTCCTTATCGAAGAATTTTGCATCTCTTTAGTATGTTCTTTCTAATTTTTTTTCCTATTAGGTTTTCCCTCTTTATTTGTTCTCTTATTGTTAGAAACATTTTCTATGCATATACATAAGGTAGAGAATTTCTAAGGATTATATTTCCTTAGATATCTAAAATATTGTCTGATAAACTTTATTTCCTTAATTATCAATAAAAGAAACAAAATTAGGGATGTTATATTTCTCAGAGTATATAATAAAATAGCAACTCATCGTTCTTAAGCCCAGTTTCTTTTCACAAAGGCCTTGCCTTAGTTGGACATCCCCAAACATGAAAGTACTTTAAACTAGGTTTCTTTCCTATCCAAAGTTCATAAGTGGTTTTGGTTGTTGCTTTAGTTGGAACTCTGTTCAGGATATATGCTGCAATCTTAAGTGCTTATCCTCACAGTGATTTTGGTAAGGTATAATGAGTAATTGGGTGAACCTAACATAATGTACTGTGGGACAATACAACTTTCTTCTAGGAATTTAGCAAACGGTTCTGTATATTGTTCACCTGAATCATCATATCTACTATAATATTCACCATCACTGTCAGATCTAATGCTTTTACTTCTTTTGTTGAGTTGGTTCTTAACTTCATCCTTTTAAATTTTGAACATGTTCAGTGATTGAGACTTTTCATGAATGAGATATATATAGCCATATATGAAAAAATCGTTTATGAATGTCATAAAGTATTGTTGACCTGATGGAGATCAAGATACTATCAAACCTATTTCAAATTGTTCCCAATATCCTTTTAAAGGGATAGGTAGTCTAATGACTAGGAGCAGGGCAAAGCGGGCTAAAGAAGCTTTATTGTACTTGATCTTGGATGTGCAGGCTAAAGAAGAAGTTGTTGGGCCAAGCCAAGACATCAAGTGGGTTACACTTTGCAGCCTTAAGGAAGGCATTAAAGAGGGCAGTTCGGAGGCCAAATAGAGCTTGTTGGATTTTGAAGACAGTTAGCACAAATCTGCATGGACTAAAGATTTATTATGGGCTTTATGTTATATGCTTTCTTTTGGATATTATTAGTATTTTAACCCATTATTTATGCTGGCCAAATAATAGCTTAATTATACCTAGTGTTGTTTGGGCCAAATTCTTTTCAAAGTCCAATTAGGAGTTTTAGGGTTTCCTACTAGTTTTAGGATTGTTTAACTATATAAGGATTCTTTATATTTATGTAATTCAGAGATTTTGATGATTAATAAACATTGAGTTTTCTCCTAAAGTGAGAGCTTCCTTTGGTTCTTGGCTAAAGAATTGAATTCGATCTTATCGAGGCAACTCGTGGTGATCAAACATTCATTAATTTTCAAGACGATCCTTACTTTTGCCAAACACTCTATTTCTTGGCTTAAGGAAACACATCATGATCATTCCAAACAACCATAAGGGATCTAGAATTTAGTTTGACTCAAGTCTCTTTATTCTTTGTTTGGAGATATGGTCTAATCTTTTGTGGCATAACGTAACTGAATTCTCATTGGTTAATTTTCTCTTCATACCTCTAGCACTTAAATGAACTAGAACTAAATAATTTTGAATCATGAAACAAACTGAATTTTCCATTCTCAAATGAACAAGAATAACTAGATTTGTCCAAAGCAAAAATAGAAATCAAATTTTGTCTAAATGATGGTACAATAAATGTTTTATTAAGATCCAAATAAATTTTAGTCTTTAATAATAATCCAAATTTTCCTATTGCCTAAACTTGCACTACTTTGCCATTACCTACATAGATGAATCATTCAGTATCATTTGGCTTTCGACAACTCAGACAACCTTGCATAGACACACTAATGTGATTTGTTGCACTAGAATCTATCCACCATGTGTTTCTAGGCACTGAAGTTAAATTAACCTTAGAACAAACCAAATTAAGAAGCATACATTTTTTAATATACTATGCGTGATAGTTGATGCATTGCTTCTTATTATGCCTTTTAGCTCCATAGAAGAAACAATTAGTTCCTCCCAATTTGTTCAGTTTCTTTTGGCATGCTGTATCTACAACTTCTTTATCCTTTTTCATTTTCTTTCTTTTGTCTTTAGAGGTTAAGGCTAGATGAGCACTCTCTACCTTATCTTGCTTAAACATTTCCTTTTCCTGAACACAGTGTGAGATAAGTTCATTCAAAGACCATGTCTCTTTTTGACAATTATAGCTCACCTTAAATTAGTTAAATTGTGTTGGAAGATATGTCAAAATTAGATGCACCAACAAGTCCTTAGAGAGTTCAAGCTTAAATTTTTTCAATTTAGAAGTAAGATGAGACATCTTTAGGATGCATTCCCTTATATTGCCTTTGCCTTTATACTTAATTGAAATTAAACTTGTGAAGAGTGTACCAATTTTAGCATTATCATTCTTGATAAATCTCTTTTCAATATCTACAAGAAACTATTTAACTATAGTTATCTTTCTAGATATTATAGCCTTGAATGCTTCTAAAATGGCTTTTTTCATGATCATCATACACATCCACTTTGATTTCTCCCACCTTTCCATATCCCTCTTGTCATTAGAGGTACTCTTATCTATAAGAGGTGAGGGACAAGCAACTCTCAACGCAAGGTCAAGATTGTAATAGTTTTAAAATTTAAAGGAAATCCTAAATTAAAGAAAATTTTGAATAAAAGAGAAGATTTTGAAAATGGAGATAAGAACCATTGAAAATATGTTTATTTATTACATGGATTGAAGAATTATAAAGAAAATATGAGAATTTACGTTTTGGGGGCAAAATGCAATTTCTTAAAAGTTTAGAGGTCAAAATGTAAATAAGGAAAATTTGCAAGGACTTCCCTCTAAAATTGAATTTTTACAGAAAGGTCCCCCAGGATATTTTAAGTGCCTTAGTCATACAAGGAGCTGACAATTTCGGATTTCTCTCTCTTTCCTCTAATTTTTTTTCTCTCCCAAAACCCCAAAACTTCTCCCTAGAATTCTACCGCTTTCGGATCTTGAATTTCGACACCACCACCATCAACAAACTTAAGACGAAGAGTTCTACAAATCCATCTGATTGGTTTTTGGAAAATTAGCTGGAGATTGGCTAGAAAATAGAGGGAAAAATCACCTAAAGTGGTCATTTTTGAAACTCCTATATGTGGTTCTCAAACGTAAAAACTAACACCATTGATGGATCCAGAAGGTGCCGAAACCTTAAAATCTCAAATTTTAGGTTCATCCTCCCTTACACGCCCCGGTTCTTCCTTGGCGAGTGACACCCACGCGCAGCCCCTACGGTGGCGCATGCAGCGCATGTCCCAACACCCTGTTGCATTGACCGAGCTCCCGAAGGCTAAATTTTGCAAATTTAGAGTCATTTTCAAGGTTTTTGGACCCTGTTGACTCATTTTTGGGGTCTATTTGGCTAGATTTTGACCTAAAACGTGGATTTTGAAGTTGTCCAACTTGGAACCCTAACTTTGTGAGTAGATCCTTCTTTTTAAGACTTGCCCTATACTCTTCTTGAATTTTAATTGTGTAATTCATTATGTTTATAAGTTATTTTTACATTTATATGTTTTTGAAATGGTTTAAATTATTTGAATTGTTTATAATCTAGAATATAGTTCAAGAAAAGTATGGTTTTAAAAATGAATTTCTGAACTCATGGTATATCTAATACTATTGTATTTCTCATTAAATAGTAAAGTGAATATTTATGCACGTGGCATTGATTTATAAAGTTATATGATTGCCTCGAGAAAGGGCATGTTTAAGTGATAAACCCTGATTAGAAAATTTATGACAGATGAGTTGTATTGAGACTGAAATTTTGTATTATACTGAAAGCTCTGTTTTGATTTATGTGGAATATGTGCATATGATAATTTTGTGAAGGAATCCTATTAGAAATATTATTTGCTAACAACATGTGATGTTAGCCCTAGTGCATCTTAATAACTTAGCTAATAGGGGTGGTGCTAGTCTCGTGTGAGGGCCAACACACGGGATATGATATATGATAGAGAGCGGGATTCTTCCTATCTGGGCGAGATGCCAATTATATGATATGTGATTTACCTTTCCTTGCTTTGTGCTTGGAAAATTGCCCATATTAGAGTCCCTTCGCATGTCCTCTTGAATGGTGGTAGGACAAACCTTGGCTGAGATGTTAAGTATAGGCAAATCTTACACCAACAAAGTATGGAAGGGATTGAGCTCTGATATGGTGGTTTTGGTATGGGATCCTCCTAATATTTTTATAAGAAATGTTTTCAATGTATATCAATGTTTGGTTAATAATCATATTGTATCATATATGGTTACAAATATCTGAATGTGATTTGAACTGAGAATATTTGAAAATATGGGTCCTATATGAATATACTTCTGAACTGTAATTTTCTATGTGATAAATTTTAATATATGAGTACATCTATATGTTGATCTGAGAGGTCATAAGAGGTATTATCTGCTCACTAAGTTGTCAAACTCACTACACGATGCTTACATTTTTTTTCTAGATAAAGATACATAATTTGGCCCTACAACTACGTGATCAGCTAGGTGTTATAATCTCTGGGTGAGCCTACATTGCTTCCAAGGCTCACAATGTTTAAAATATTATGTCATTGTAATCTAGAGTATGCTCTGAACGCTACAAGCAATATCTTTACTTCTGCTATAATATTGATAAATGAAGACTTGGCATGTATAATTGGCTATACTGGAAACTTGTAAACGTATGTTATTTTTCCTGATATGTGATATTGGGAAGTCGTATAAAAATAAATAAGGGTAAATTTATCTATTAATTGTGTTACTCGCGTTCCATTAAATTGAAGCGTGACAAGTTGGTATCAGAGCATTAGGTTTCCTTGTGGCTATCGGAGCAAAGGATTCTTTGGTAGAACCTTTAGTATGGATATGAGCCAGACATATTTATACTTCAGGTGCTACTAAGGGATTCTATAGGATATTAACTTTCTTTCTATTCTAAGTTTACTAAAGTTCCTAGTATAACGTTTGATTGAATATTATGGTAACTTAAAAAGGTGTTTTGTTCTGTATAGTCTATGATGCCTCCAAGAACTAGAGCGGTTACTAGAGAAGCTATAGATCATGCACCATCTACAGAAGAGTCTGCATAATCTATAATTCCAGTACAAAGAGGCTGTGGTAGAGGCCGATTTAGAGGAAGAGGCAGAGGCCGAGGGCGTGCACAGAGTATGAGAACCCCGAGACATGATGAACAGACCCATGTATCTGATAGAGTTCCAGAGGAGGGAGCAAAATCCCCTCAAGAGCCATATGATAGAACAATTAATATGATTGCTAGCATACATAGAAGTTTAGAGACATTGGCTGGATTTAGAGTAGAACAAGGTAGAAGGGATGGTCAGACACCAAAAAATGCTCCTGAAGCGCAAGAACTGGGAATAATAGCTGAGCAAGAGGACAATTTTATAGGGATTGAGGTGTCATTACCGTAATTCCTTAAGTTAAAACCTCTGACTTCTTTTGAGTCAAATATTCAGGAAGACCTACAAATATTTATTGATGTTGTGGAATGAGTTCCCAGATTTGGGGTGTTCTACTAGAAGATCTATTGAACTAGTGTCCTTTCAACTATCAGATGTAGCCTAAGTTTGGTTTGAGACATTAGTACAAGGAAGAGCAGTTACTTTATCACTAATGAAGTGAGATGAATTTAAGGAAGCATTTATGAATCGTTTCTTTCCAATAAGTGAAAGAGACAAGAGGGCCAAAGAATTTAAAGAATTAAGACAAACACCAAACATGACAGTTTCTGAATATGACATCTGTTTTACTCGGTTGTCTAGATATGCACCATATTTGGTTCTTACTAAAAAATATAGAATTAAGAGATTTGTTTCAGGATTGATATGTCCATTGTTTAAATTGGTGGGCCCTCAGATGAATCATTTTCTAACTTATTCAGCAGCTGTGGATTGTCCTAAAATGATGGAAATACAAGAGCAAGCAGCCATAGAAGGTCTAAGGAGAAGAAAAAGAGATCGAGATAATAATGTCCAGACAAGTTATAATCCTATTGTCAGAGAACCAAGATTTTAAAATCCACAGCATTTAACTCAAACATGATTTGGTAGCTCTAACTAGACATCAGTTAATATCAATAAGCAAAGAATGAATTAAAGAGATATGAGACCTGTTAGCCAACAGGATTCAAGATTAATTCCACCATGTCCCATTTATGGCAAGCCTCATACTAGACAATGTTGCAGAGAAACTGGTGCATGTGTTAAGTGTGGACAAATGGGTCATTTAATGAGGAATTGTCCATAATTACAAAATTTTAGTCAAGCATCAGTATAACCAGCTTCACCCTCTGCATCTATACCAACACGACCAAAAAGAGCAACTTCAGTTCAAACAAGTAGTGGTGGTATTGGTAGAGGATTAGGAAGTCAAGGCTGAGAACAAGCTCGAGTTTTTTCCTTGACATAACAGGATGCTCAGGCCATAAAAGCAGTTATGATAGGTACATTATCAGTATGTTCCCATAAAGCATATGTACTATTCAATCCTAGTTCTACTCATTCTTATATATCAGCCTGCTTTGCTAAGAAATTGAATAGAGATCCTATTAGTTTATATTTTTCTTTCATGGTTGCTACTCCAATGGGAGAATTCTTATTAGTAAATGATGTGTATAAATCATGCGAGATTTCGATAAAAGATAAAGAAACTCTTGTAGATTTGATAGTTCTAGATATGGTAAACTTTGATGTGATGGATTAGTTGTCATCATGCCAATCACCATAAGGTGATTAAGTTTAACATTCCTGGAGAGTCTTCCTTCTTGATATAAGGAGATCGTAGTGAGGTGCCTAGTAACTTAATCTCTACTTTAACAGCTCATAAGCTGTTATAAAAAGGATGCCAAGGGTATTTAGTAGTAGTCAAAGATGTTGATATGAAGTACACCAAGGTAAAGCAGGTTTCAGTGGTTAGGAAATTTCCTTATGTGTTTCCTGATGAGTTGCCAAGGTTACCCCCAAAACGAGAAATTGAGTTCAGTATTGATTTACTTCTTAGAACTCAACCAGTGTCTATACCCCCATATAGAATGGCACCGATTGAGCTCAAGGAATTGAAAAACCAATTACAAGACTTATTAGACAAGGGATTTATACGCCCTATTACTTTTCCTTGGGGTGCACCGATCCTATTTGTGAAACAGAAAGATAGATCGCTACGGTTGTGTATTGATTATAGACAGTTGAATAAGGTGGCAATATGTAATAAGTATTCATTACCTTGTATAGATGATCTATTTGACCAGTTTCAGGGTGCCTAATATTTTTAGAAAATCAATTTGAGATTTGGGTATTATCAATTAAGGATAAAGAAGGAGGATATTTCGAAAACTGCTTTTAGGACTCGGTATGGGCACTATGATTTCTTAGTAATTCTATTTGGTTTAACAAATGCTCCAACTGCATTCATAGATTTTATGAATAGAGTATTTAAACCTTTCATGGATCAATTTTTTATTGTATTTATAGATGATATCCTGGTATATTCAAAGAGTTCAAAGGAGTATGAGTGACATTTAAGGATAGCTTTGCAAACCCTAAGAGAACACCAGCTGTATGCCAAGTTTTCAAAATGTAAATTTTGAGTTAGTAGTGTTACTTTCATAGGGCATGTGGTTACCAAAGATGGTATTCAAGTTGATCCTAAAAAGGTAAAAGCGGTGCAGCAATGGCCACACCCTACGACAATTACAGAGATTCGTAGTTTTCTTGGTTTAGCAGGCTATTACCACAGATTCATTAAAGATTTTTTCAAAAATAGCTAATCCTTTGACAAGGTTGACAAGGAAGGGAATAAAGTTTGACTGGTCAGATGAATGTGAAAAAAGTTTTCAAAAACTCAAGGAATGTTTGATTATGGCGCTAGTACTGTTTATTCCTTCAGGTACCAGAGGATACACGATATACTGTAATGCATCCAGAATTGGATTAGGATGTGTGTTGATGCAAAATGGTCGAGTCATTGCATATGCATCTAGACAGCTTAAACTATATGAGTAAAACTATCTGACTTATGACTTGGAAATGGTAGTAGTATTTTTTGCTCTCAAAATTTGGAGGCATTATCTGTATGGTGAGACATGCAAAATTTTTACAGATCATAAAAGTCTCAAATATATTTTTTAATAAAAAGATTTTAACTTGAGACAAAGACAATGGATGGAATTACTTAAAGATTATGACTGCACAATACTATACCTTCCAAGTAAGGCCAATGTAGGGGTTGATGCATTAAGTAGGAAGTATATGAGTAGTTTGGCTCATATCACAGTGGTAAGGAGGCCGTTGGTTAAAGAAATGCATAAATTGGAAAGTTATGGGGTAGTAATGGAAGTAAAAGAGCCTGGGATATTATTAGCCCATATACAGTTTCAATCGTCTTTGATTGAACAGGTGAAAAAGGCACAGAAAGAGGATGCCTATTTATGCAAGGAAATTGAAAAGGTGAAAAATGGCAGTAAAGTTGAATTTACTGTAGACCCTGAAGGAATTCTGAGATTGGGTAAGTGGTTGTGTATACCTAATAAAGAAGAACTTAAGAAAGAAATTTTAGAGGAAGCCCATAGATCCATATATACCATTCATCCTGGAATAACTAAAATGTATAAGGATTTTTAAAAAAATTATTGGTGAGAAGGTATGAAGAAAGACATAGTTGATTATGTTTCTCGATGCTTAACTTGCTAACAGGTAAAAGCAGAACATCAAAGGTCTGCAAGACTACATTAGCAGATAGAGATACCTGAATGGAAATGGGAAAGAATAACTATGGATTTTGTTACAAGGCTACTGCAGACACCAAAATGGTTTGATTCAATATGGGTGATCATTGATAGGTTGACTAAACTGGGACATTTTCTACCAGTGAAAACCACATACAATATAGCTCAATATGCAAGTTTATATATGAATGAAATAGTGAGGCTTCATGGAGTGCCAATATTAATTATTTCTAATCGAGGACCATAGTTCACAACTCATTTTTGGAGAGCCTTCCAAGAAGCTTTGAGCACAAAGTTAAATCTCACTACTACATTCCAACCTCAAACAGATGGACAGTTTGAGTGAACCATCCAAATATTGGAAGACATGCTATGGGCATGTGTGCTAGACTTTCAAGGTAGTTGGAAGAGATTTTTGCCCCTAGCTAAATTTGCTTATAACAATAGCTACCAAGCCAGTATACAAATGGCTCCTTTTGAGGCATTATATGGTAGATGTTGCCGTTCTCTGATCAGATGGTTTGAGATAGGCGAAGTTAAGATTTTAGGGCCTGATATGGTACAAGATGCATTGGTCAAGGTAAAATTAATTAAGGAAATGTTATTAGTAGCTTAGAGTAGATAGAAAGTCTATGTTGATAATAGACGTCGACCATTGAAATTTGCCATAGGTGAACATGTCTTTTTGAAAATATCTCCTATGAAATAAGTAGTAAGATTTGGGAAGAAATGGAAGTTAAGTCCGCAATACATAGGACAATTTGAAATTCTTGATAGAATCGGCCCAGTAGTTTATTGTTTGGCTTTATCCCCTGAATTGGGTACTGTCCATCCAGTTTTTCATTTTTCTATGCTATGGAAGTATTTACCAGAGCCTACACATGTTATACAGTGTCCACAGATTCAGTTACGAGAAGATTTAACTTATGAGGAACAACCAGTAGCGATAGTGAACAGACAAGTAAAGAAATTGCGTTCAAAAGAAATACATACAGTGAAAGTGATATGGAAAAATCACTCTTTTGAGGAGACTACTTGGAAAAGAGAGGATGACATATGTGTTAGATACCGACATTTGTTTGAACAATAAGGTTAGTTTTTATTTGCAACTATGGTAATGAAATTCGGGGATCAAATTTATTAAAAAGGGGAAGAATGTAATATCTTAAAATTTAAAGGAAATCCTAAATTAAAGAAAATTTTGAATAAAAGAGAGGATTTTGAAAATGGAGATAAGAACCATTGAAAATATGTTTATTTATTACATAGGTTGAAAAATTATAAAGAAAATATGGGAATTTACATTTTTGGGGCCAAAATGAAATTTCTTAAAAGTTTAAGGGTCAAAATGTAAATAAGAAAAATGTGCAAGGACCTCTCTCTAAAATTGAATTTTTGCAGAAAGGTCCCTGATGATATTTTAAGTGCCTTAACCACACAAGGAGCTGAAAATTTTGAATTTCTCTCTCCTCCAAATTTTTTCTCTCCTGAAACCTCAAAACTTATCTCTTGAATTCTATTGCTTCTGGACCTCAGATTTCGACACCACCACTATCAACTGACTCAGGATGAAGAGTTCTACAAATCCATATGATAGTTTTTTTGGAAAATTGGCTGAAGATTGGCTGGAAAATGGAGAGAAAAATCACCTAAAGAGATAATTTTCGAAACTCCTATATGTGGTTCTTAAACGTAAAAAAAAACACCGTAGATGGACCTAGAAGATGATGAAACCTTAAGATATCAAATTTCAGGTTCATTCTCCCTTGCATGAGCCTATGCGCCGATTCTTCCTCAGTGAGTGACGCCTACACGCAGCCTTGCGGTGGCACGTGTAGCGCATGTCCCAACACCCTGTGCGTTGACCGAGCTCCCAGATACCAAATTTCGCAAATCCAGAGTCATTTTCAAGGGTTTTGGACCATCTGGATTTATTTGTGGGGTTTATTTGACTAGATTTGGACTGAAACCATGGATTTTGGGGTTGTTCAACTTGGAACCCTAACTTTATGAGTAGATGATTCTTTCTATGACTTGTCCTATATTCTTCTTGAAATTTAATTGTGTAATTGATTGTGTTTATAAGTTATTCATACATTTATATGTTTCTAAAATGGATTAAATTATCTGAATTAGTTATAATCTGGAATATAGTTCAAGAAGAGTATGGTTTTGAAAATGAATTTCTGAACTCATGGTATATCTGATACTATATGTATTTCTCATTAAATGGTAAAGTGAATATTTATGCACGTGGAATTGATTTATAAATTTATATGATTGCCTCGAGAAAGGGCATGTATATGTGATAAACCCTGATTGGGAAATTTATGACAGATGAGCTGTATTGAGACTAAAATTTTGTATTATACTGAAAGCTCTGTTTTGAATTATGTGGAATATGTGCATATGATAATTTTGTAGAGGAATCCTATTAGAAACACTGTTTGCTAACAGTAGATGATGTTAGCCCTGGTGTACCTTGATACCTCAGCTAGCAAGGATGGTATTAGCCTCATGTGAGGACCAACACATGGGATATGATATGTGATAGAGAGCGTGATGCCTCCTATTTAGGCGAGATGCCAGTTATATGATATGTGATTTGCCTTCTCTTGCTTTGTGCTTGGGAAATTGCTTATATTAGAGTCCTTTCGTGTGTCTTCTTGAATGGTGGTAGGGTAAACCTTGGTTGAGATGCTAAGTAAGGCAAATCCTACACCAATAAAGTACAGAAGAGATTGAACTCTAATATGGTAGTTCTGGTATGAGATCCTCCTAATATTTTGATAAGAAATATTTTTAATGCATATCAATGTTTGGTTAATGATCATATTGTATTATATATGGTTACAGATATCTGAATGTGATTTGACTGAGAATATTTGAAAATGCAGGTCATATGGATATACTTCAGAACTGTAATTTCTGATGTGATAAATTTTAATATATGAGTACATCCATATGTTTATCTGAGAGGTCATAAGAAGTATTATCTATTCACTGAGTTGTCAAACTCACTACACGATACTTACCTTTTTTTTAGATAAAGATATAGAGTTTGGCCCTATAGCTACACGATCAGCTAGATGTCATAATCTCTGGGTGAGCCTACATTGCTTTCAATGCTCACAATGTTTAAAATATTATGTCATTGTAATCTAGAGTATGCTTTGAATGCCACAGGCATGATCTTTATTTCTGTTGTAATATTGATAAATGAAAACTTGGCATGTATAATTGACTATACTGGAAACTTGTAAACGTATGTTATTTTTCCTTATATGTGATATTGTGAAGCCGTATGTAAATAAATAAGGGTAAATTTATCTGTTAATTGTGTTATTCGCGTTCCATTAAATTGGGGCGTGACAGAGATCTATTACTTCAAGAACAATTAAAATATTCTCTTTCCATGACTTGAAGTTTGAGCTATTCAGCATAGTGATAGAATTAATATTGACAGTAATATTTGTAAGAGTCATAACTGAACGGAGAACAACACTCAACCAAAATAAGCTCATATGAGTCTCAAAGTAAAAATAAATTCAAATTAGGAAAACCCCATTTCAAGATACTAGGCACTCTATTAATATTTTGTCTTTGGACAATATATTAACTTGTAAGTAATATCTTGGCCAAGTAATCAAATACTGATAATAAGAACATATCAAACAATAAATCTTCCTTTAGGTTGATTTACAGTTCACATGTAAAACCAAATAATTATCACGCATTTATTACCACAGATGTCTATATAATTCTATTAAATATTGATCTTCCTTTGGGCTAATGAATATTCACATAAGTTATATCCACATAATTTTTTATATTTCAAAATTAAATTAATTTTCACATGAGAGGTCACTTTAGTGACATGTTATGCCAATTAATTCATCTTAATATATATATATATATATATATAAGCATGCCAATATTTGAATTCAAAATTGCACCAAAATGTATCCTTAATTTTTTTGGTCAAAGTCAACAAATGACTCTTGTTGATTGGGTTTGGGCTGGACTGGGTCGGATTAACCCAACTCGAATCCTATACCATACCCAGTTTGCAATCTGCCTTAATTTCCTTCCTTTTTTTCGAACCTTGCACAATTGACGTTGTTCCTTATTCTATAGATTTTACCAAACCTTTGATTGTGGCCATCGTTGCCACTGTTCTTAAATTTGTAGAATTTTCAAGAAACTAAAGCCAACACAGCAACATATGTAATGTAACATCCCTAATTTCGTTTCATGTATTAATAAAAGTACAAAAGTATTCAAAGTAACATTCATAATTTCATTTCTTTTATTGATAAAGGTACATAAATATTTAATTAAGGAAATAAAATTTATTAAACAATTTTTAGATATCTAAGGAAATATAATCCTTAGAAATTCTTCACCTTACGTGTATGTATAGAAATGTTTTAATATTAATGGAATAGGTAAAGAAAGAAAACCTAAGAGAAAATATTAGAAATAAACATGTTAAAGAAAGGTGAAATTCTTAGGTAAGGAAGATAAATTTTTGTGAAGTAAGTTAAGATCTTAAAATTTCAAGAAGATTGGATTAGAGTAATTTTTCCTAATTTAAGAACAAAAGTTACTAAGTTTAGTATCTCCACCCATAAATTGGGCTTTCACCTATGGACACTTCATATAGAGTTTTTCTACTTCACATAAATTCTTAGCAAGCCAATAGGATAGCCCAATGACGAAATAAAACATAGACTTGGACTAGGATATAGAAATTGGACCGGTAGCCCAAAAATCATGAAAATGTGACCAAGCCCATTATGAAAGGTAGAATTTTAACCAAAGTAAAGAAAAAGGGAAAAAATGAGCCCAAACCCAAGAGAAAAAATAAAAATAAAAATAAAAGTAAAGTGATGAAATAATGGTGTAATCAAGATTAGGTGACATGGCATTAAGACAAAAATTTAGCAAGTGGTGTGATATCCTACATTCATAATTTTAGCAAGTGGTATGATAATACTAAGCTTTAGGACAAAACATCTATATCCTACACTCATAATTTTAGTAAGTGGTAAGATAATACATGGCATTAGGACAAAACATTCCTATCCCACACCAATAATGTCAACCAAATAATGGAGATTCAAGGGCTAGAAATTTGCCACCTAAAAAGGTAAACCTATCGTACTTGATTAAGACAAAAGAAAAAGAAAATGAATCCCTAAATCAAAGGGACCTTGTCCCTTATCTTAGAAACATATTATCATAATTTTCAAAATACAAACCTCCTTTTGCTATGCATATCTTGACTAAGGAAGAGGAAGACAAGAACATAAGTTGTTTGTTTTTCAAAAATTCAACCAAGTGTATCCTAATTGAGATAAGGTAGACCCATGATCATGAAAGTTGAATTATTTGATTGTCTATTTAAGCAAAACCCACCTTTACAACATTAGAATTTTCGTCCAAGTGGGGGAGAGGAAAAATAGAAGTAAGGTAGAGTGAGGAAAGGAGAGGAAGAAAGGAAGAAAGAGGAAGGAGAAGTCTAAAGGACTAAGTGCTCCAGGTAAGTTTAACAATATTTCTTTTTGAAGAAAACTTTTGAAACTTATAATATTTATATGAGATTTTGATCTTAGAACTTTGATGATTGGTCATGGATGTTGCTATATCATGTCACATATTATGTATGTTTGAATACTTAGGCTAATGTAGATAGTTGTGCATAGGTATGGCTATGGATGGCAAACTTTTAAGCTTCAGTTTTTAAAATTCTGAGAAGAATCGGTTAGGAATTAAAACAAATGGTTAACATAAAAAATATATATCTATGTCTCATGAGGGATTTCAAATAAATGGTTAACATAAGAAATATAGATATATGTGTCACAGATTTTTAGCCACTAGAAGCACTCAATGTAGAGTCCATATGAGGTAGATATGGTCCGATTAGTAAGCAGTGGTCAGAAAATGGTTAATCAGGGAAGAATATGTTAGGATAGTTTCTATGTTTTTAATTTTTGGGAATTTTCTGTAAGGAATTAAAATAAATGGTTAACATAAGAATTATAGATATATGTGTCACAGAATTTTAACCACTGGAATCACTCAATTTAGAGTCCGTAAGAGGTAGATATGGTCCGATTAGTAAGCAGTGGTCAGAAATTGGTTAATCAGGAAAGAATATTTTTGGATAGCTTCTGTGTTTTAATTTCTAGGAACATTATGTAGAGAATTAAAATAAATGATTAACATAAAAGTTATTGCTATATGTGTCACGGATTATTAGCCCTTGGAAGAACTTAATTTGGAATTTTTATGAGGGAGATATGGGCAGATTAGTAGGTTGAGGTAAGAACCTATCCGAGAAGAAATAACTTGTATTTTGAGGTATTAATATCACCTTGATTTGTTAATATTTTGCTAAACTGTTCAACATAATAGTTTTAGATAATTGTTTTATCTTTAAATGGACACCAAGATCACCTAAATTGGAGTTAAATTGAGGGAGTTATACTCTGATTAGTAAGAGAAGGTTAGATAGGATGAAAACCTGCATCGAGAAAATAAAGAAATAAAATTAATATTTAAAAAAAAAGAATCTTATAAATGAAAATAATAAATGACTAGTATATGCCATAGCCATTGCCATTGTATGAACTTCTTACCATCTTAAGTGTGAAATGTTGACATAGAAATATTTTATAAAGTGATATTTGAAATGGTTATGTTTATGGCATAATTACCAATGATTTTTGGTAATAGTTATATACTTGTTATTGAAAACATATTTTTGGCTATCATTGTGAAAAGAAAAGAAATGAGCACGGTCACATGGCAATCCGTGTGGTGCACCAGTAGGGGAAGCCCTACCAACAGTTATGATCATGTTAATGAGAAAAGAAAGAGAAAGTGGGCCATGTCGGACGGAGCGAGAAAAGCCCGTATCGAAAAGTAGAAAATACTCACCCTGACCGGAGTAGCCTGATATGAGAATAAATTGATAATCATCATATGATATTCTGAAAATAGTTAATCTTGTCATACATGTTATTATTGTACGATTCTCATGTGCATAAATATAGTGCATTCATGTGACCAAAGATATTTGCTGTAGTTTATACAGCTGAACATGACGTGATGAGCTATATTGATGATGATTTATTGTTGAACTTACTGGGATTTAATTCTCACTATATTTCCATATCATGTTTAGAAAATTAGTTATGCAAATTTTTCTATGACTCTGGCTTTTAGTGCACGTTGGATCGAGTACTTTATGTTAGGCAGATTCCAGAAGCAAATAAAATGTTTGTGGTCGAGTTGGCTTAGATCCCGGTGAAGGTGCAACCACCTGCACCTGTATCTCCGGAATTGGTCAACTAGAATAAATAAGATGTAGATTTTTATGTGTTTGATATGTTGTACGTATGTTTTGATTAATGACATGTATGTAAACTCTGTATTGTATAAATTAAATAAATGTTAGTTTGAGTTAAGTTGTAACGAGGTAATAACTTCATGGCATTTAAAAAAAATTGATATTTAAATGGAGTTGTTACATGTAACATCCCCAATTTCGTTTCATGAATTAATAAAAATACAAAAGTATTCAAAGTAACATCCTTAATTTCGTTTCTTTTATTTATAAAGGTACATAAATATTTAATTAAAGAAATAAAATTTATTAGACAATGTTTAGATATTTAAGGAAATATAATCCTTACAAATTCTTCACCTTACATGTATGCATAGAAATGTTCTAACATTAATGGAATAGGTAAAGAGAGAAAACCTAAGAGGAAAAATTAGAAATAATATACTAAAGAAATGTGAAATTCTTGGGTAAGGAAGATAAATTTTTGGAAACAAGTAAAGCTCTTAAAATTTCAAGAAAACATTGGATTAGGGTAATTTTTCCTAATTCAAGAACTAGAGTTACTAAGTTTAACATATTCAACCATACATTGGGCTTTCACCTATGGATACTTCATATAGAGTTTTCCACTTCACATAAGTTTCTAGCTAGTCCATTGGATAACCTAAATAAGAAATAAAACATAGACTTAGACTAGCATATAGAAATTGGACCGATAGCTCAAAAATTATGAAAATGTGTCCAAGCCCTCCAAGAAAGGTAGAATTTTATCCAAAGCAAAGGAAATGGGTAGGAATAAGCCCAAATCCAAGAGAAAATAAACTAAAATAAAATAAATCATGTGCTAATATAATAAAGATTAGGTTACATGGCTTTAAGACAAAAATTTAGCAAGTGGTATGATAATACAAGGCTTTAGGACAAAACATCTATATCCTACACTCATCATTTTAGCAAGTGGTATGATAATACAAGGCTTTAGGAAAAAACATCTATATTCTACACTCATAATTTTAGCAAGTGGTATGATAATACATTGTATTAGGACAAAACATTCCTATCCCACACAAATAATGTCAACCAAATAATGGAGATTCAAGGGCTAGAAATTTGCCATATAACAAGGAAAACATATTATAATTGATTAAGAAAAAAGAAAAAAGAAATGAATCCCTAAATCAAAGGGACCTTGTCCCTTATCTTAAGAACATATTATCATAATTTTCAAAATACAAATCTCCTTTTCCTATGCATATCTTGACTAAGGAAGAGGAAGACAAGGACATGAGTTGTTTGTTTTCCAAAAATTCAACCAAGTGTATCCTAATTGTGATAAGGTAAACTCATGATCATAAAAGGTGAATTATTTGGTGGTCTATTTAAGCAGAACCCATCCCTATAACATTAGAGTTTTTTTCCAAGTGAGGGAGAGGAAAAATAGAAGCAAGGTAGAGTGAGGAAAGGAGAGGAAGAAAGGAAGAAAGAGGAAGGAGATGTTTAGAGGACTAAGTGCTCAAGGTAAGTTTAACAATATTTCTTTTTGAAGAAAAGATTTGAAACTTGTAATATTTATATGAGATTTTGATCTTAGAACTTTGATGTTTGGTCATGGATGTTGCTATATCATGTTCCATATTATGTATGTTTGAATACTCAGGTTGGTGTAGATAGTTCTGCATAGGTATGGCTATGGTTGGCAAAGTTTTATGCTTTTGTTTTTTAAACTTTTGGGAAGAATCAGTAAGGAATTTAAACAAATGGCTAACATGAAAAATGTAGATATTTGTGTCACAGACTTTTAGCCATTGGAATAACTCAATTTGGAGTCTATATGAGGTAGATATGGTCTGATTAGTAAGCAGTGGTCATAAAATGGTTAATCAAGGAAGAATAGGTTAGGATAGCTTCTGTGTTTTAAATTTTGGGAACATTCTGTAGGGAATTAAAATAAATTGTTACCATAAGAATTATAGCTATATGTCTCACAGATTTGTAGCCACTGTAATCACTCAATTTGGAGTCCATGTTAGGTAGATATGGTCTGATTAGTAAACAGTGGTCAGAAAAATGGTTAATCAGGGAAGAATATGTTAGGATAGCTTCTGTGTTTTAAATTCTGGGAACATTCTATAGGCAATTAGAATAAATGGTTAACATAAGAATTATAGATATATGTGTCACCGATTTTTAGTCACTGGAATAACTCAATTTGGAGTCCATATGAGGTAGATATGGTCTGATTAGTAAGTAGTGGTCAGAAAATGGTTAATCAGGGAAGAATATGTTAGGATAGTTTCTGTGTTTTAAATTCTGGGAACATTCTATAGGGAATTAAAATAAATGGTTAACATAAGAATTATAGCTATATGTGTCACAGATTTTTAGTCACTGGAATCACTCAATTTGGAGTTCATATGAGGTAGATATGGTCTGATTAGTAAGCATTGGTCAAAAAATGGTTAATCAGGGAAGAATCTTATAAATGAAAATAATAAATGACTAGTTTATGCCATAGCCATTGCCATTGCATGAACTTCTTACCATCTTAAGTGTAATATTTTGACATGAAAATATTTTATAAAGTGATATTTGAAATGGTTATGTTCATGGCATGATTACTAATGATTTTTGGCTATTATTGTGAAAAGAAAAGAAATGAGCACTGTCACATGGCAAATTCGTGTGGTGCACCAGTAGGAGACACCCTAGCAACGGTTTTGATTATGCTAATGAGAAAAGAAAGAGAAAGTGTGCCATGTCGGACGGAGCAAAAAAAGTCCGTACCGGAGAGTAGAAAATACTCACCTTGACCGGGGTAACTTGATATTAGAATAAATTGATAGTCATCATATGCTATTCTGAAAATAGTTAATCCTATTATACATGTTATTATTTTATGATTCTCATGTGCATAGATATAGTGCATTCATGTGACCAAAGATATTTGCTGTAGTTTTTACAGATGAACATGACGTGATGAGCTATATTGATGATGGTTTATTGTTAAACTTACTAGGATTTAATTCTCACTATATTTTCATGTCATGTTCAGAAAAATAATTATGCAGATTTTCTCTATGACACTGGCTTTTAGCGTATGTTGGATCGAGTTACTCTATTTTGAGCTGATCCCAGTAATATATATGGTGTCTGTGGTCGAGTTGACTAAGATCCTGGTGAAGGTGCAACCACCCGTACCCGTATCTTCAAAACTTGTCAACAGGGATGAATAAGATGTAATTATATATGTGTTAGACTTTTGTATAGATGTTATTGATTAACGATATGTATGTAAACTCTGTATTGTATAAATTAAATAAATGTTATTTTGAGTTAAGTTGTAATGAGGTAATAACTTCATGGTATTTAAAAAAAATTGTTTCTTAAATGGAATTGTTGCAACATATACCCATTAACATGAAAAATATAGTTCAAAAGTGCTACGACCGAATTGATAGTGCAATAATTCTTGTAAAATTCAAAGGTAACCTTAAATCCCTTTCAAGAATTGATTTAAAGAATCAAGTATGAAATTTGGCAACACAATCATGATATTTGATCTAATCAAAGAAACCAAATCTACATTTGAATTTAATTATTCTTGAATTTAATATCACCAAAACCCTAATTATTAAATTCAAGAATACACAAAAAAAATAATAATCTATAATCCAAATTTGTTCTTTATCTGTTTGCAATGATTCAACATGAAAAGGCTTTGATACCATTTGTTCAAAAATTTACTTCGATAAAAACCATAACCCAAAATTCAAGATCATTCATGTTGAGTCACCAAGAAACAAAGATAAAGATGCAAAAATGTACCTAAATCCATAACGTTCAATCAATTTTTAGAGCTGTGTAGTTGGCCTTTTAAACCCTTTAACTTTTTCTCTGTGACCTATCTCTGATGATAGGATATCATATGATAGAAAATAAAAGATACGTGATATGTTATATGTGATCTGGGGACCATAACCACTATATATATAGATAACTTTCAATTATCTTTTATATTTTTATTTTGCCCATCATAAAATAGAAATTACTCTTTAGGTCTCTACACATTAAAGGACCACAACCTATTAGATACATTAAAGGCCAAACTATTGAAAACTTAATTGATCACTTTTAATTTTGCTTAACCTTATTTGACAGACCACATCACATAATTATTCATATATAAGCCCAACGTTGGATTAATGATCCAACAAATCTAATTACAGGAACACTATTTGGAACAAATAACTTAAACAAACTCAAATTTTGAACTATCCTTAATGGAATCATCAAAGTAACTATGCACCCAACCTGAAGGTCAATGGTAAGCATGACGTGCATGGCAAGAAAAAAAAAATTGGAGATAGATATGATATATTCTTTAAAATTTTGGATAAGAAAATTAAAGTGAATATTACACAACCAAACCTTGAAACCTACAAGACATTTGGTTCACAAAATCAATGATTCCTAAGAATGAACACATAGTCATATTCTTAGAAATATAACACCCTGATATTTAGCTCATCACAAATATTTATGAAACATTTCCAGATTTGGTTCACATCATTATTGTTGTGAGTATTTGAAAATTTTCTAAAATTACCCTATCAGGCTTTAGAGTTTTAGGATATGAGATTTAGGGTTTTGGGGTTTGGTGTCTGGAGTTTTAAAATTTGGAGTTTAAAATTTTGAAAATTGGGGTTTGGATTTTCGAAGTTTAGAGTTTGAAATTTTAGAGTTTAGGGTTTGAAATTTTGATGTTTGGAATTTCAAAATTTATATATTTCCATAAAACATTCTTTAGAATGTTATATTTTTGGGAATATTTTTTTAGAAGTTGAATCAAACATGAAAATAACGTATTTCTGTGTTTTATTTCTAAGAGTCCTAATTTTGTTCCCTTAACCAAATGACTCTTTAATGTATAAAGAGAATGCAAATAACCCGGACCATAGCCTTGTAAACTCTACAAAAACAAGTTAAAACTTAAAAAAAAAATGAATAAATTATGCTTACCTCTTCTTGAGTTTGAAAAAATTACATTCACATCTCTTTTAATTTCAAATTGAAACAAGAATCTCACTCTCAAGTTTTTAAAAAGTTACACTAACTTTTTTATTTATTTTAAGTTTTCATAAATATTATTTTAACCTTTGGACAATTTGTATTACATTGAATTAGACTATTAATTTTTTTTAAAAATACATCAATATAATTTTCATTAATAATTTTGTAATTAAAAAATGTTTTCATATAAATTAAAATTAAAATACATGTAAGTGTAAATTTAAAAAACCGAAAGATGAGAGTACTCTTGAAACCATTGGAGAAGGCATATGGGAGAAGGGATATTTGCTAACCAAACAATCGCCTATGACACATCAACTATCTACCAATTACCATATCAATATACTTTTCAAATTCATTCTCAGATACAGTACCTCCAATCAACCAAACTGAGAAAATACCATAATCCAAAAATATGGAAATTAAATTGAGTGAATCATGAGATTATGGGAATCCCGTTGGTTGACAAAATCACTTCCGTAACCAACCAAAATAAGATTACATCATGAGGAATCATATTGAAATTGAGCACACCAACACATACGGAAATGAAGAGTAATTAAAAAAGGAAAATCATTCAAAATCATTTTTTTTAAATAACCTCAAGTGACACAAGAGCTAGCTTGAGTCTTGAAATTGACTCAAAAAAATATGGTTCACTTTAGTTTGCGGAGATAAACTGATGGAATGAGAATCCAGCTTCCATTCCATCAGTTTATTATATTTGATTAATAGAATCTCGATTCATATAGAATGTAGATTTCCTCCAATAATGGAAATTGTTTTACTTCAAAAAACTGATAAAAATAAAAGAAATAGAATTGAATGGAAAATAAAAAGAATAAGATATCATTTTATTTATTAATTAATTATTAATTTTTTAAGTTAACACAAAAATGTAATAAAATAATTTGTTTCACCACAGCTATATTTAGTTCAAATTTTTATATTATTAATTAATTATTTTATTTTTATTTATAATATTTTAAAATAATTTTTTAGGTTAAAATAATAATTTAATAATTTTATTTTTAAAGGTAGTTTTTTTGTATTAATTTTTCATTCTATTCCTGCATTATTTATGATATATCAAATATAGAAAAATAATAGAAATTCTATTTCTTTTACGTATCAACGTAATTTTAATTACATAAGTATATTTCATTCTTTTTTCTATTTTTATTTTCTTTCTTTTCTAATAACTAAACATGACCTATGATATTCACATATCCATTCTTTGGAAGAAGCGCTTATAAATCACACGCTGTTGCGACAAACATAATGTGGAACAAAACAAACCAAAAACGGGGGAGAAATAGCCACTAATACGTGGTACAATTGAAGTGCAAAATGGAGTTGCAAATTCAGTGTGCTAGTCTTGAGAAGATGAATGAGAAGACCCAGTCCTGAGAAGATGAATGAGAAGACCCAGATGTTAGGCACAACGAGTATTACCAGTAAGAATAAATGCGGAATAATAAACAAAAATAACACCAGTAAATTTAACGTGATTCACCTTTGATTTTTAGGTTACATCCACGGGACCAAATCCGAATAAATCTTCTACTATAAAAATAGCAGATACAATGAGAGTCTTTTCCAGAATAAATCTAAAGGCTACATTTGAGATTTAACCCAAATAATGGCTCACAAAGTGTTTCCCACAATACCCCAAGAATATTTCCTCGCTATTTTGTCACTCACTATTTCCCAAATATTACACCAAACTCTCCCCTATTTTTCTCTCCTCAGAGAACTTCTCTGATTTCTCTTCAGGCTGCTCTTTGTTACCTGGCTTCTCTGTCTGTTGGTGAGCATTTGAGCCTTTCGTTCCTTGCCTATTTATAGGCAGAGATGCGCCTACAATTAATGAAAGTCGGTGCCTAATTTTTCCTTTTTTCTGCAATTGTTGAATCTTTCTTCATTCGGTGCTAAAATTCAGCTCCTGCACTGTAATGAAGTTGGCTGTGTAACAACTTTTTTTTCTTTTATTTATTATTATACAATATAAAGTTCACATACACATCATTAATCAAAACGTACGTACAATATTTCAAACACATAAATATCTACATCTTATTTATTCTGGTTAACCAATTCCGGAGATTCGGGTGCGGGTGGTTGCACCTTCACTGGGATCTGTGCCAACTCGCCCACAAACATTTTATTTAGGATCCACCCATCATAGAATAACTCGATCCAACGTGCACTAAAAGCCAGAGCTATAGAAAATCTGCATAACTAATTTTTTGAACATGATATGGAAATATAGTGAGAATTAAATCCCAGTAAGTTCAATAATAAATCATCATCAATATAGCTCATCACGTCATGTTCAGCTGTATAAACTACAGAAAATATCTTTGGTCACATGAATGCATTATATCTATGCACATAAGAATCATACAGTGATGATATGTATGACAGGATTAACTATTTTTAGAATATCATATGATGGCCATCAACTTATTCTCATTTCAAGCTACCTTAGTCAGGTTGAGTATCCTCTACTCTCTGGTATGGGCTTTTCTCGCTCCATTCGACATGGCACACTTTCTCTTTCTTTTCTCATAATCATAATCATAACTGTTGGTAGGGCGTCCCCTACTGGTGCACCACACGGATTGCCATGTGACCGTGCTCATTTCTTTTCTTTTCACAATGATAGCCAAAAATATGCTTTCAATAACAAGTATGTTCATCAAAATATAACTATTACCATAAATCATTGGTAATTATGCCATGAACATAACCATTTCAAATATCAGTTTATAAAATATTTTCATGTCAGAATTTTACACTTAAGATGGTAAGAAGTTCATACAATGGCAATGGCTATGGAATATACTAGTCATTTATAAGATTCGTCTTCTTTTTTTAAATATTAATTTTATTTTTTTATTTTCTTGATGCAGGTTTTCATCATATCTAACCTTCTTTTACTAATTAGAGCATAACTCCCTCCATTGAACTCCGATGTAGGTGATCTTGGTGTCAATTGCAAGATAAAACAATTATCTAAAACTATTATGTTGAACATTGTAGCGAAATATTAAGAAATCAAGGTGATATTACTCCCTAAATGTATAGGTTATTTCATCTCGGATAGGTTCTGACCTCTACCTACTAATTGGACCATATCTACCTCATATGGACTCCAACTTGAGTGATTCTAGTGGCTAAAATTCCGTGACACACATATCTATAATTTTTATGTTAACCATTTAGTTTAATTCCATATAGATAATTCCCAAAAATTAAAATACAGAAGCTATCATAACATATTCTTCCCTGATGAATCATTTTCTGACCTTTGACTACTAATCAGCTCATATCGTCCTCATATGAACTCCAAATTGAATGATTCAAGTGGATAAAAATCTGTGACACACATAGCTATACTTCTTATGTTAACCATTTATTTTAATTCCATACAGATAATTCCCAGAAATTAAAATACAGAAGCTATCCTAACATATTCTTCCCTGATGAACCATTTTCTGACTTTTGACTACTAATCAGACCATATCTACCTCATATGGACTCCAAATTGAATGATTCTAGTGGCTAAAAATCCGTGACACATATATCTTTAATTCTTATGTTAACCATGTATTTTAATTCCTTATAGATAATTCCCAGAAATTAAAACATAGAAGCTATCCTAACATATTCTTCCCTAATGAACCATTTTCCGACCTTTGCTTACTAATCAGACCATATCTAACTCATATGGACTCCAAATTGAATGATTTCAGTGGCTAAAAATCCGTGACACATATATCTTTAATTCTTATGTTAACTATTTATTTTAATACCCTATAGATAATTCCCAAAAATTAAAACACAGAAACTAAAAATTTTGCCACCCATAGCCATACCTATGCAGAACTTTCTATACCAGTCTAAGTATTCAAACATACATCACATGCAAGATCAATATGTATCATGATATAACAACATAATGACCAATCATCAATGTTCTAAGATCAAAATCTCATATAAATATTATAAGTTTCAAAAGTTTTCTTCAAAAAGAAATATTGTTAAACTTACCTGAAGCACTTAGTCTGCTAGACTTCTCCTTCCTCTTTCTTCCTTTCTTCCTCTCCTTTCCTCACTCTACCTTGCTTCTATTTTTCCTCTCCCTCACTTGGACGAAATTCTAATGTTGTAAGGGTGGGATTTCTTATATAGACCACCAAATAATTCACCTTTCATGATCATGGGTCTACCTTATCACAATTAGGATACACTTTGTTGAATTGTTGGAAAACAAACAACTTATGTTCTTGTCTTCCTCTTCCTTAGTCAAGATATGCATAGGAAAAAGAGATTTGTATTGTGAAAATTATAATGATATGTTCTTAATATAAGGGACAATGTCGCTTTGATTTAGGGATTCATTTCCATTTTCTTTTGTCTTAAACAAGTATGATAGGTTTGCCTTTTTAGGTGACAAATTTCTAGCCCTTGAATCTCCATTATTTGGTTGATATTATTTATGTGGGATAGGAATGTTTTGTCCTAATGCCATGTATTATCATACCACTTGCTAGAATTATGAGTGTAGGATATATATGTTTTTGTCCTAAAGCCTTGTATTATCATGCCACTTGCCAAAATTATGAATGTAGAATCACACCACTTGCTAAATTTTTGTCTTAATGCCATGTAACCTACTCTTTATTATTATTACATTATTATATCATCACCTAATTTATTTTATTTTATTTTTCCTCTTGGATTTGGGCTTATTCCTACCCATTTTCTTTGCTTTGGATAAAATTCTACCTTTCTTGGAGGGCTTGGTCACATTTTCATAATTTTTGGGCTGTTGGTCCAATTACTATATCCTAGTCTAAGTTTATGTTTTATTTCTTACTTAGGTTATCCAATGGGCTTGCTAAAAACTTATGTGAAGTGGAAATACTCCATATGAAGTGTCCATAGGTAAAAGCTCAATGTATGGGTAAAGATTTTAAACTTAGTAACTCTAGTTCTTGAATTAGGAAAAATTACCCTAATCCAATATTCTTGAAATTTTAAGACCTCTACTTGTTTCTAAAAATTTATCTTCCTTATCTAAGAATTTTGCATCTCTTTAGTATGTTATTTCTAATTTTTTTCCTATTAGGTTTTTCCCTCTTTATTTGTTCTCTTAATGTTAGAAACATTTTCTATGCATATACATAAGGTGAAGAATTTTTAAGGATTATATTTCCTTAGATATCTAAAATATTGTCTAATAAATTTTATTTCCTTAATTAAATTTTTATGTACTTTTATCAATAAAAGAAACAAAATTAGGGATGTTACATGCTGCTTCTTCTTTCCTGTTATATTTCATTTCATTTTGCTTCTTGTAAGTTAATGGTGTGGGCCCTCTATGTTCGAGGGACCCACCCCACCACTTACAAATCTCCCCCTACCAACTACATAGAGGGCTCCACCATTCCTGTAGCTAATCGACATAACTCAAACTTATCCCTTTGTAGAATCTTTGTCAACATATCTGATATCTCACATCAATATGCTTGGATCTTGAATGAAAGGAGGAATTCTTCCCAAGGTGAATAGCACTCTGACTATCACAAAACAGTTGATATATGTCCTGTTGAAAAGTAAGTTCATTTAAGTACTTCTTCATCCACAGCACCTCCTTGCACACTTCTGTTGCTACAATAAACTCTTCTTCGGTAGTTGAAAGAGCAACACACTTTTGCAACTTCGATTGCCATGACACAACTCCCCATGCAAATGTAATTAGATAACTTGAAGTAGACTTTCTTAAGTCTATATCACCAGCCATATCTGCATCTATGTAGGCGACTAACACATGCTTGGTATCTCCAAAACATAAACATATTTTGGAAGTACCATGAAGATACCTGAAAATTTATTTCACTGTAGCCTAGTGTTCTTTACTAGAATTAGAAAGGAACCGACTCGCTACTCTAACCGAGTGAGCAATATCTAGCCGTGTACATACCATGGCATACATCAAACTCTCAATTACTGAAGCATATGGAACCTTGTCCATTTCTTCCTTCTCCTCATTTGTAGAGGGACTTTGTTTAAAATTTAGTCTAAAGTGATTAGCAAGAGGACAATTAACTATTTTAGCTTTGTCCATATTAAACCTCTGAAGTACTTTCTTAATGTACTTCTCTTGTGACAACTACACTTTCTTGGAACATCTATCTCTAGTAATCTTCATGCCAAGAATCTGCTTTGCTGGCCCTAAATCTTTCATGGAAAAATACTTGCTTAATTGTGTTTTTCAAACAATTGATTCTAAAAATATTCCGATCAACTATCAGCATATCATTCACATAGAGCAAAAGGACAATAAAATCATTATCAGAGAAATTCTGCACAAAGATACAATGGTATGAAGAAGTCTTCTTGTAGCCTTACTCCTCCATAACAGACTCAAACATCTTATACCATTGCCTTGGTGCTTGTTTCAAGCCATAAAGACTTTTCTTCAGTCTGCAAATATAATCCTCTCTTTTTTTATTCTTGAAACCCTCTGGCTGCTCCATGTATATCTTTTCCTTCAAATCACCATGAAGGAAGACAGTTTTCACATCTATTTGTTCAACCTCTAAGTCAAGGCTTGCTGCTAAGCCTAGCACTGTACGGATGGATGTCATTTTCACAATTGGTAAAAAAATCTCATCAAAATTAATGCCTTTTCTTTGGTTGAATCCTTTAACAACCAGTCTAGCTTTGAATCTTGGATGGAGACTGTGTTCATCATGCTTGATCCTGAACACCCATTTATTTTTCAAAGCTCTTTTACCTTTTGGCAACTTCACCAGTTCAAACATTTTGTTCTCATGCAAGGACTTCATTTCATCTTGCACGGCTTCTCTCCACTTCTACTTGTGCTCATCTTCCATAGCTTTTTCAAAGCTATCAAGTTCTCCTCCATCAGTGAGTGTTACATACTCATTATTAGGATATCTAGTAGAAAGTTGTCTTATTCTACTACTTCTCAATCGATTTGGGAAAGGCACATGTGTTGGTAGTTGATGGTGAGCATCATCATCATCATCATCTTCCGATTTAGCCTCTATGGGAGCATCATTAGGCTGATCGTCATATCTAACTTTCCTCGGCACCACTGTTGGAGAAACTAATCTCAAGTTTGTTGAGTCATCATTGGAATCAGGAACATCCTTCTTCATTTTGTCTACATCTTTAATGGTCTGATCTTCAATAAACACAGCATCACGGTTTCTGACAAGTTTTTTCTAGACTGGGTCGTAGAATCTATAGCCAAATTGATCTTGACCATAACCAATAAATAGATACTATCGTTTCTTGGCATTGAGCTTGGCCTTCTCTTCCTTAGGGATATGCACGAAGGCTTTACAGCTAAACACTCGCAGATAGTCATAGGAAACATCATTTTCTAACCACACTTTCTCTGGTGTATCATATTGTAGAGGAACACACAGTGATAAATTCAACACGTGTACAGTTGTAAGCAAAGTTTCACCCCAAAATTTTTTGGGTAACTTTGTATGTGAGAGTAAAAATCTGACTCTCTCCATCAAAGTTCTATTCATCCTCTCAGCTAAACCATTTAACTGCGGTATTTTTGAAGGCATTGTCTAATGCCAAATACCATGCTCTTTACAATAAGCATCAAATGGTCTAGTATACTTTCCACCATTATCTATTCGGATGCATTTTAACTTCTTCCCAGTCTGTCGCTCAACTAAGGTATGAAACTGTTTGAAGACATCTAACACCTGATCTTTTGTCTTCAAGGTGTATGCCCATGTCTTCCTAAAATGATTATTAATGAAAGTCACAAAGTATTGAGCACCACTAAGTGACTTTGACATTGGTTCATACAGATATGAATGTACCAGATCCAACACATTCTTCATTCTAGAAGGAAGGGAACTCTTGGAAGCAACTATGTTCTACTTTCCAACCAAGCAATCCGCACATTTCTTCAAATGTACTTGATCCATTCCAGATAGCATTTTCTTCTTGGCCAGACATATCATACTTTTCTCACTCATGTGGCCAAGTCTCCTGTGCCATAACTCAACTACATTTTCTTTCTCCACGGCATTCATAGCGTTGTTGGAGAGCTTTATATGCATAACATACAACGTTGAGTCTTTTCTACCTCTGGCCACCACCAAAGCGCTTTTAGTGAGTTTCCATTGGCCATTCATGAACATGTTGCAAAAACCTACATCATCAAGTTTGCTGGTAGAAATTAGATTCAGGCGAATATCTAGAATATGCCTAACATTTGTCAACACTAATCTGGTGTTGTTCATCGTCTCTAAGCATATATCTCCTCTGCCAACAACTTTTAGTAAGTTGTCATTTCCCATCTTAACAACACCAAAATCTTCTTCTGTGTAAGATGAGAAGAATTTTCTACGAGGTGTGGCATGAATGGTAGCTCCACTTTCAATCACCCAACTGGTCTCATAGGTTGTAAGATTGACAATATCATCATCATAAATGACATTGAATTCGTCTATGGCATTTTTCTGCTCATTATCACTGCTATTATCTTTCTTCACTTCCTTGCATTTGTTCTTATCCTTCTTGAACTTTTGGCAAAATCTTTTGATATGCCCTTTCTTCTTGCAGTAATGGCATTCAATGTTGGCATATTTGTTCGATTTTCCTATACTTTTATCTCTAGGCTTTGTATGCCTAGACTGGCTCTTCCCTCTGGATTTTGTAATTAGAACATCTGATTGTGATGAAGAGATTGAATATTGTGATCTTATTCTCATCTCTTCATTTAGAATACTGCTTTTGACAGATTCCATACTCACGACATCGTTAGGTGCTGAGTTGGTAATTGAGATCTTCAAAGTCTCCCACGACTCTAGTAGGGAGGCGAGCACCATGAGAGTAAGTACTTCGTCGTCAAACTTTATGCCCATCCCCAACAACTGGTTCACGATCCCTTGCATCTCGTTCAAGTGATCTGCTACAAAAATACCTTCTTGGTATTTCACGTGCATTAATTTTGTTAAATAGAACAATTTGTTGTTGCTGGTCTTTGAAGCATACATCTCTTCTAACTTCTGCCACAACGTTTGTGCATGAGTCTTATTGTAAATGTGATTGTACACATTATCTTCGACGAACTTTCGTATGAATCCACACACCTGCTTATGCTCAAATTTCCAGTCTTCATCCGATTTAGCTTCGGGTTTAGTTGTAGTAAACACCGGTAGATGAAATTTCATCACAAACAGGAAATCCTTCATCTTGTTTCTCCATATGTGGTAGTTTGTGCCATTTAGGTTGATCATCTTACTGGTCTTTGCCTCCATTTTGAGTAGTATGAATAATACTAGTACGTATGAACAATATCTGTACGTATGAATAATTCTCCCGTATAAATAGCACTAGTATATATAAATAGTATCGGTACATATGAATAATGCTCTGTATAGCTTCCTTTAGCCAACAATAATTCCAATAAAATCTTTTCTGATGTGGAAGATCAGTCAATACTATAACCACAAAACATACTAAGAATTTTAAAGGAATAACCACCACGGCTCTGATACTACTTGTTGGGCACATAGGGTATTATCAGCAAGAATAAATGCGAAATAATCAACAAAAATAACACTAGTAAATTTAACGTGGTTCACTTTTGATTTTTAGGCTACGTCTACGGGACCAAATCCGAATAAATCTTCCACTATAAAAAATAACAAGTACAAGGAGAATCTTTTCCAGAATAAATCTAGAGGCTACAACTGAGATCAAACTAAAATAGTGGTTCACAAAGTGTTTCCCACAATACCCTAAGAATATTTCCTCACTATTTTGTCACTCAATATATAGGAACTATTTTCCAAATATTACACCAAACTCTTCCCTATTTTTCTCTCCTCAGAGAACTTCTCTGGCTTTTCTTCAAGCTGCTCTTTGCTGCCTGGCTTCTCTGCTTGTTAGTGTGCATTTGAGCCTTCTGTTCCTTGCTTATTTATAGGCAGAGATACGCCTACAATTAATGAAAGACGGTGCCTAATTTTTCCTTCTTTTTGCAATTGTTGAATCGTTCTTCATTCGGTGCTAAAATTCAGCTCTTGCATCGTAATGAAATTGGCTACTTCTTCTTTCCTGTTATATTTCATTTCATTTTGTTTCTTGTAAGTCAATTTTGTGGGCCCTCTATGTTGGAGGGACTCACCCCACCACTCACACCAAAAACTCAAGTAACTCAATGTTAAGCTAGATGTCAAAATTTGAACTAACCCAAAATTCAAATCCCTGATTGAGAGAGCAAATGAAACTAGATCCACAGTGAAGATGCCGCTACAGCCACTTCAAATTTATCTACAATGTTTAAGAAAAATAATCTAGATATCCCTCCCTTTTGTGTCGAATATGCAGTAAACCAAAGGGAAAATCCCTTCAGCCTTTGATGTATGTGGGTGAGAACCGAGGAAGAGGAGAGAAGCCAATCTTTTCTCGTGTGCTCCCTTTTCTTGCCTTTTCCATTTTCTCTTCATGCCGCTATGCTCATTTTTTCCCCATCTCTCCCTAATTTATACTTTTCTACCATAGACAGCCTTCTTTCTCTCTTCCTTCACCTCTTCTTTTCTCCTTCCTGCTTTCTTTTTCCTCGTGGCCAATATCCCTTTCCTTGCATGCTGGCTCACATTTCTTGGAGGGCATTCAAAATTTTTTATATTAGAACATATTTTCATATTCTTAAGAATATAATTCTTGATAATCAAATTCATGAGAATATAATATTCTCATATTTGGTTGGTCACTTATATTTTTATAAAAGTATTTTGTTTCATTTTTGGAATTTTTTTTTATAATTTTCAAAAATATTCTTACATTTTTTTTCCATATTTTGTGTTTTTGTATTATTACATTATTATTATATTTTTATTTTAATATACAATATTTTTAAATTTAAATTTTATTATAAATTTTTTAAGTTGATTTATTTATATTTTATTGTTTATAATGTATTTTAATATTTTATTTTATTTTTATAATTTAATATGTTTTTGACAATATACTAAAATAAAGCCAGACAAAATAGTATTTTTAACATATCACCTCACGAAAATATAACATTCTTACCATCCCTTACAGAAATGAAAATGAGAGGTTATGTAGAAATACAATATTGCTTGAAATTTTTGTGTGAAAGCTATACCAAACGTAAAATTCTATCATTTCCGCATAATATTTTCAAAAATTTAAAAGTATTCAGCAAAGCAAATGCTCCATCACTGGAAGCCCCTTTCTTTTCCCCTTGGAGAGGTGATGTGGTGGGGAGATATTTTTTCCTACGATTTGCCTTTCTTTTTTTAATTTAAGAAAGGTAACAGTCAAATAAGCAACGGGCTAGTGCGAAATCTTTTAGCTCAATTTCAAACTTTTTTTTGTTATATTTTTATTTCATTCTTAATTAAGTTAAAAAAATAAAAAATAATCAAGTGAATCTTTTGGTATATTTCATTTGCTTTTTTTCTTTCTTTGAAACTTTTAAATTTGGTGATTTTGAGTAAAATTTAAATTCAAGAAACATTTGTATTTTTTAAGTTTTCTTTTTTACATAATTTTTGAAATTTGTTTTAGATGAAAAATGACACGAATAAAATAGGATGTTTACAGACACGTCTTTTCTTTTTCTTTCTTTCTCTATTTCCTTAATCACCTTTGTATGCAAAAAATTTGTTGTTTGTATATGGTGGATTTGACTCTTCTCTCTTTCTCTTTTCGCACTTAAGTTGATTTTATTTTCTTTTTTGTCTCTCTAATTATTTTTGTAGCCAGAACATAGTTAAGCATTGGTGGATTATATTTTAGAGTAAATTATATTGATTTCTTTTAAATTTTATGAAAATTAAACTTATACTTTCTCTAGTTATAAATTGAGATAAGAATCTCTCTTGAAATTATAAAACATGTACTCACACCTCTCAAGTTTGAGTTTTTAGGATAAAAAATGTATAAAGTACAAGTTTCATTAACAATTTTGTGAATGAAAGGGATGTTTCTGTATAATTGAAATTAAATGAGATGTAAGTGTAATTCTCATAAACCTCAAGAGAAGTAAATGTGATTTACTCTTATGGTGTGACAAAATGACTCTATGATATGATTGATTTCAATATTTTTTTATAAATAATAGGAGAAGCCATATTCTTTCTTTTTGAAAATATGGAATGATTAAAACTCACTAAGAGAAGAAACTCATTTAATGGAGAAGGTGATAACTCTCAAATAGAGAGTTATTTAACTTTGATTTCTATCCTTATTTTGTGTTCAACTATTTGACCATCGACTCTTGACTACATTGACTGTAGAAGTTTTATGTTAACTTTGACCAAAAGGTTAACTGAGTTTTTGGAATTTGATTTTAGCGAATTATACCTCTTTTCTTAGGCTTTTGGATCTCTATAGCTCATTTTTTAGATCATTTTGGGCTAAATTAGCTTGGAAATTGTCACTACCCAAGTCTAGGATGTGTGATTGGCATGGCATGAGGAATTACCCTTAAACTATAACCAGAATTCAATCATATACCATCCATTTCTAATCATATCAAGTACCTCAATCATAATTATATTAGTATCAATAGAACCATTTAACATAAAAACATATTCTCGTATTCCAATATCATATAATCTTATTAATAAAAATATGGTTCATAACTAGAAGATACAAAACACAATAGAAGTAAGGATTATGCTTGTGACCATAAGACCACCCGTTAGAGTACAATCTAATTGAGACACAAAAATGTTAAGGAGCCTTCATGAATAAACGAGCTCACCACATATTTACAAATACTACTCTGGTCCTAATAGAGGTAGGTTTAATTCTTTTACACTATTTGAAAAAAAACATAGAAACAGAGGAATGCGTTTATACAACTTGGTGAGTAAATATGGCCTACTAGAATTAGAATAGAACAAACTACATGCGTGATTTTTTTCATAAGTGGAAAGCATGTAGCATATTGAAAAGGATAATTATTGGTGTGATCAATATTTAAAGAAAAGTGAAAGCTTTTAAAATGATTGACATATAGCAAAAAAGAATTTTGGAATTTTATAACTAATTAAAAGATTAGGTAGAAAAATGAGAAAATAACTTTTAGAAATGTACTTCAATCATTTTAAAAGAAATGGCTATTAATAGAAAAGAAATTACATAGTGGATGACTCAAAATCAGAGTCATTTTAACATTTCAAGCACTTAGAATGAGAGGGGTAAATCACCACAATTTATTCTAAAGCACACAACAAGGGACAAGTAAACACCATAAGAGTCAGAGGTAACCAGGCATTCCACCATTAGTTACTGGAGGAGGCATTCCTCAACTCTTTAAACAAAATAATTTCTTAATCAGATTTCCAATCGACTTTTGTCAGTCCATATACACGGGACTAGCAACAGCCCTATTAGTTAGGGTTACATGGTGGATCAATGCTAGCTTTCATTGTAGTTAGCTGTTAGTGTTTTGAAATTCATTCCTCCAAAGCAAATAGAAATGTTAAAAAAAAGTAAAATAAAGAAAAGAAAGAATAAAGTATAATTAATTCATCAGAAAAAAAAAACAAGATACTGTTTACTATGAGGAGACATTCCTCCATGCCACATCTTGTCTTAGATGAAGTATCAATACAAAGTAAGCTTTCATATCAAACCATATAATTCAACTCTCAATTTCTAGATTGAATCATTTCATGTTACATAGAATCGTAATCACATTTTAAAAACTAGATTGGCCATCACCACATAGCATTAAGAAATTTCACTCCGTAAAAAATAAGACAAAGAGCTCATGTATACTTCCTTATACAAAGCTTAGAACAATAAATACAAACTTTAAAATTTCAACATACACAATGAAGGGATTTCATTTAGTGACTTTTTCTATATTCCTAGGGCTCTAAAAATAATATTTTATGCAAACTTTATATGTATTCAAAACTTAGATAATAAAGCCTAAGCATAAAATGAATATGGATCTCAAAATAAATATCAAATATGTAAATCCAAGTTATACAAATTTGGTTAAGCAAATCATGGCATAGGAAAGAAAATCCATACAAATGAAGAGGGTTCTTTAAAATGCATTATGGCAAACAATATCTACTCACAACTCTAAGGGTCCAAAGTGGATAAACCCCTTTCTAACATTTCTAGTATCTGAACAACTGAGCAGACTTCAATTTTAATCTCGGGACGCCTTAAAATGTATAGAACAATATTAGGAAGTCAATATTCACATATGGCATAAATTAACTATCTTAGGGGTTTAATATCCCACCAAATAATTTCATTACATCAAGTCTCAAAATTTTCCTAATCCACCTGGTTGAATAACTGTAGCTCCCAAATGCATACGAGCTCACAATATTATATCAATTCATAATCCACAAAGTTAGCAACATAAAATTTATTGTTCATAAATTACTTGCACAACTTATAGCTTACAATATTTACACATGAACTTTGAGCTTCAAATGAACTTTTTCAACGAATTTTCCAGAACCAAACTGATTATTTGAATATCCAATTTGTGCTTTACAACCTAGAACATTTCAATTTGCAAATTATTTGAGAGATACTATTCATGTTACTGTTCACTAAAGCAAAAATACGTGATTTTGACTCGAAGTTAGTGTTATTTGATCATAAACATTTGTATGGGAGGGTTATACTAACTCCTAAACAAGAATCTATAGCCAAAAATTCTAAAAAACATCAAGACCAAGGATTTTGGATCATTACATCAAGCTGTCCTATGCCCCAAAACTACCATATTTTAGTTAGAAAAAAATCCTACAAACCAAGCTACATCACATGGGAAATTTGGGCTTCACAAATAAGGATTTGGTTGGCTATAATTTGGGGAGAAGAACGTACACGAAGAGGAAGAAAGCATGGCATTCTCAAGTAGGAGAAGGATAAGTTATTTTGTTGGAAATTTTTAGCATTCCTACTCGCGGTAAAGAGAAAAAGAATCCCAGGGGTATTTTTGTCATTCATGATCAACAGGCAATTTTGTAAATTTTCAAAAACCAGCTTTTTAAGAGAGGTTACTTTTGAAATCTTATAAAATCAAAAGAGCAAAATCGAAAACTTATGCAACCTCATGTCATGCTTCCATTCTTAATAAAAACAACATATGCTATTTTAAAGTTATGGGGTATTATAGAAATTGTTGTAATGTGGACAAAAATATTGAATTAGCAATCTTATGAGTACATAATGCCTACTATATTTTATTTCTTCCTATATTTATGTATAATATTTTACATGCTCTAATTTATTTATTCTTGTGATTTTATGATATCTATTTTGAAAGATATTTATTGAACTAATTTAGTTTAAAGATAATTATACTTTAGAGCCCTAAGTACTCTAGGACAAGCATTTTTTTGAAGTCCTCTATTTTAGTAAGAATATCATAGATGGATTAACGGAACTGCTTTTTGGATATTGGATATGATATACATAAAATTAAGAAATTATTTTTGAGATTGGATTTGGATTTGATATATTATAATTTATTGATTTGATGATAGCTTTTATCGATATTTTGAGCAAATAATGATAAAGAAAATTTGTTCAAAATATTTTTTATAATAGAATGTAATGATATACATAGAATGTAATGATTGAGTAATTTGATTTGTTTGAACTAAAACCTTATATTATGGGATTTTTAGACTTTGTTTCTAGATTAGGATATGGATAATGAATCGAGGCTCACTAAGGTATTTGATGGACATGAAATATGTCTATTTGATTTGAGGGAATAATTGTATATGGAATTCTTGATTTTTATTTAAACATGTATTTACTAATAAATAATGTTTTTCATGTTGAGAGGAATTTTATCAGAAACACTATTAATTAATGGCAATAAATGCTAACCATGGTGCAATATAGACCTCGATTAATAGGGGTTGTTACTAGCCTTGTGTGTAGGCCTATACACATGAGTTATATTATTAAGCAAAATGCCAACAGACTTACAGGCAGAATCCCTAAATAATTTGTTACGTACTCTTCTAGGCTGTGTGGTTGAAGAAAAACTTGATTATGTTATAGAATTCTCTCAATTAAAACTATCATTTTAGATTACATAAATTGTTGCAAAATTTTTAAGTTTAGAATTTATTGAACTTTTACTTAATGATAATTTCTATTATATTATGCTAGAAAAACTTGTTATTAGTACATGTAAATTTTGATTGGAATATTTTTCTGAAATGGCAAATGCTTATAGAATAGTTTTGAATCTTGATTCTATTTATTTACAAAAAACTCATACATTTATCTTGTCCCATTTTGTTATAGTATATATTATATGTGTCATTGAGTTGTAAAACTCACCCTATTCAATTAATGATGTTTCTCAGATAACAGTTTAGAGCCTCATCAACAAGTGACATACTCTGATGAGCTCAAAATTTGATTCTAGTGAGCCATACTCTAGTTTGTTTAATAATGTGAGTAAAGTTTGTATTCTAGTAGTGCTTCATAATTTATAGGTAGGATCCTTGCTTTTATTTGCATGACTTTTATGTTTTATATGATTATATGGATTTTGGAGAATAATGCTCTCATATGGTTATATGAATATGGTTTAGAAACTATGTTTGGAAAAATATATGGTATATTTTATGTTAAACCATGATGTTTTGGATTTATCTATCTGTTTGTTTAAAGGCTTATAGGATTAGGTTATTTTCAATATCCATGTCAGTCATTCCTCCTGGTTTGAGGGCATGACACTTTAGCATGGACAAAAGTTTAGTCTTGGCTAATCACTAGAATTAATTTCTTTTTGTCCTTTCCTTCAAAAAATGAAAAAGAAATTATGATTCGTTGAGGAACCATTAAAATTTAAATATGAATACTATAATTATGTAAGGTCACAAAAGTTATGTCCCTAACATGATCAATAGTGCATCTCAAGCCGATTTTGAAGTATTGGGGAGTTGATTTTGTTATGTGTCACTTTCTTTCTTGATCTTATGTAGGTGCTTCTTTATAGGCATTTGACGATTTTTATATGTGTGTGTTTTTCTCTCTTTATGCCCTACCCACTAGGTAATATTTGCTAGAAAGAGAGAATTTGAAACTGCATATGAGAGAGGTGGATAAAATTACGAACATGTCTAGCTTACAAAAACACTAGGTGTGGTTAAGTTGCTTGCTGTCAATAAAATGGACTATTGTACAGTCAATTGGTTAAAAGTGTAACATCCCGTAATTTTTAGATATTTTCCTTAGAAATTCTTCACCTTACATATATGCATAGAAATGTTCTAATATTAATGGAATAGGTAAAGAAAGAAAACCTAAGAGGAAATATTAGAAATAAACATGTTAAAGAAAGGTGAAATTCTTAGGTAAAGAAAGATAAATTTTTGTGAAGTAAATAAAGGTCTTAAAATTTCAAGAAGATCGGATTAGTGTAATTTTTCTTAATTTAAGAGCAAAAGTTACTGAGTTTAGTATCTCCACCCGTAATTGGGCTTTAACCTATAGACACTTCATATAGAGTTTTTCTACTTCACATGAATTTTTAGCAAGCCAATAGGATAGGCCAAGGAAGAAATAAAACATAGACTTGGACTAGGATATAGAAATTGGACCGATAGCCCAAAAATCATGAAAATGTGACCAAGCCCATTATGAAAGGAAGAATTTTAACCAAAGTAAGGAAAATGGGCAAGAATGAGCCCAAACCCAAGAGGAAAAATAAAAATAAAAATAAAATTAAAGTGATGAAATATTAGTGTAATCAAGATTAAGTGACATGGCATTAAGACAAAAATTTGACAAGTGGTGTGATTCTACATTCATCATTTTGGCAAGTGGCATAATAATACAAGACTTTAGGACAAAAACATCTATATCCTACATTCATAACTTTAGCAAGTGGGTAATAATACATAGCATTATGACAAAACATCATTATCCTACACAAATAATTTTAGTTAAGTAAGGAAAATTCAAGGGCTAGAAATTTGCCACTTAAAAAGGCAAATCTATCATACTTGATTAAGACAAAAGAAAAAGGAAATGAATCCCTAAATCAAAGGGATCTTGCCCCATATCTTAAGAACATATCATCATAATTTTCAAAATACAAATCTCCTTTTTCTATGCATATCTTGACTAAGGAAGAGGAAGACAAGAACATAAGTTGTTTGTTTTCCAAAAATTCAACAAAGTGTATCCTAATTGTGATAAGGTAGACCCATGATCATGAAAGGTGAATTATTTGGTGGTCTATATAAGAAAACCCACCCTTACAACATTAGAATTTCGTCCAAGTGAGGGAGAGCAAAAATAGAAGCAAGGTAGTGTGAGGAAAGGAGAGGAAGAAAGGAAGAAAGAGGAAGGAGAAGTCTAGGAGACTAAGTACTCCAGGTAAGTTTAACAATATTTCTTTTTGAAGAAAACCTTTGAAACTCATAATATTTATATGAGATTTTGATCTTAGAACTTTGATGATTGGTCATGGATGTTGCTATATCATGTTGCATATTGATCTTGCATGTGATGTATGTTTGAATACTTAGGTTGGTGTAGATAGTTCTGCATGGATATGGCTATGGTTGACAGAATTTTAAGCTTCGGTATTTTAATTTCTGGGAACAATCTATAAGGAATTAAAATAAATGGTTAACATAAGAATTAAAGATATATGTGTCACGGATTTTCACCCACTGGAATCATTCCATTTGGAGTCCATATGAGGTAGCTATGGTCTGATTAGTAGTCAAAGGTCAGAAAATGAATCATCAGGGAAGAATATGTTAGGATAGCTTCGGTAATTTAATTTCTGGGAATTATTGGTAGGGAATTAAAATAAATGGTTAACATAAGAATTAAAGATATGTGTGTCATGGATTTTTAGCCACTGGAATCATTCAATTTGGAGTTCACATGTGGTAGATATGGTCCGATTAGTAAGCACAGGTCAGAAAATGGTTCATCAGGGAAGATTATGTTAGGACAGCTTTTGTATTTTAATTTCTGGGAATTATCTGTATAGAATTAAAATAAATGGTTAACATAAAAGTTATATATCTATGTCTCATGGAAATATACCCACTAGAATTATGCAATTTGGAGTTCATATGAGGTAGATATGATCCGATTAGTAAGCAGAGGTCAGAAAATGTTTATTCAGGGAAGAGTATGTTATTAATGCTTTAGTTTTTGAATTTCTGGGAATATTCTGTAGGGAATTAAAATAGCGCGCCAACATAACAATTATAGATATATGGCTCATGGATTTTTACCAACTGGAATAACACAATTTGGAATTCAAATTTGGGAGATATGATCTAATTAGTCAGTAAAGGTCAGAACCTATCCGAGAGGAACTATCCTGTACTTTGAGGGAGTAATATCACCTTTGTTTCTTAATTTTTCGCTACAATGTTCAACATAATAGTTTTAGATAATTGTTTTATCTTGAAATGGACACCAAGATAACCTACATCAGAGTTAAATTGAGGGAGTTATGCTCTGATTAGTAAGAGAAGGTTAGATAGGATGAAAACCTTCATCAAGATAATAAAGAAATAAAATTAGTATTTAAAAAAGAAGATGAATCTTAATAAATGACTAGTATAGCCATAGCCATTGCCATTATATGAACTTCTTACCATCTTAAGTGTGAAATTTTGACATGGAAATATTTTATAAAGTGATATTTGAAATGGTTATGTTCATGGCATGATTACCAATGATTTTTGGTAATAGTTATATTTTGATGAACATACTTGTTATTGAAAGCATATGTTTGGCTATCATTGTGAAAAGAAAAGAAATAAGCACGGTCACATGGCAATCCGTGTGGTGCAGCAGTAGGGGACGCCCTACCAACGGTTATGATCATGATAATGAGAAAAGAAAGAGAAAGTGGGCCATGTCGGACGGAGCGAGAAAAGCCCGTACCGGAGAGTAGAGGATACTCACCCTGACCGGGGTAGCTTGAAATGAGAATAAGTTGATGGCCATCATATGATATTTTGAAAATAGTTAATCCTGTCATACATATCATTGCAGTATGATTCTTATGTGCATAGATATAATGCATTCATGTGACCAAAGATATTTTCTGTAGTTTATACAACTGAACATGACGTGATGAGCTTTACTGATGATAATTTATTGTTGAACTTACTGGGATTTAATTCTCACTATATTTCCATATCATGTTCAGAAAATTAATTATGCAGCTTTTGTTGCTAAGGCTCTGGCTTTTAGTGCACATTGGATCGAGTTACTTTATGTTGGGCAGATTTCAGAATCAAATAAGTTGTTTGTGGTCGAGTTGGCTCAGATCCCGGTGAAGGTGCAACCACCCGCACCTGTATCTCCGGAATTGGTCAACCAAAATAAACAAGATGTAAATATCTGTGTTTGATATGTTATACGTTTGTTTTGATTAATGACATGTATGTGAACTCAATATTGTATAATAATAAAGGAAAAAAAAAGGTTGTTACATAATTGGTATCAGAGCAGGTCGATCCTAGATGGCCAGTGGGTGGATGGTTATCTGAATCGATCTTATAGTGTCTTGAGTATGTTGTGGTTGTGCTGTGTAGGGGATCAGTGACTCATATAGGTAAGAAATTACTAGTGTTTCTTATCTATATGCCGAGTTGGTGTTATGACTGCTGTTAAATATTGTTTTGAAATTAACTATTGGGCTTGATCACCTCAATAGCAGCATAAATTTATTTTTCCCACAGTAGGAAATGGCACCACCAAGGCGGAATCCGGCAAACAATGCGGAGGAAATCTTGCACAACCTTGCCACAGCAATTCGAGAATTTGGTATTGATTTACTCCTTAGAACCCAACTAGTATCTATATCTCTATATAGAATGATATCGATTGAATTTAAAAAAAAATTGTGATTTGTGAAAAGTGCATGTCTAAGGAAAGCTCTGGCAAGGAAAGACTTGGTACTTAAGCGTGTCCATTAGTGACCCACCTCTCTTTCCTGGGAACTTTTCTGGTGCGCTGTTTACAGACTACAATTACTATCCAGTTACCGAGATATTAGTGTGGAATTTTAACATGGAATTTACCCTAGTACTCATATAAAATTTCCAAGAAGTTTTGAAAGTGCCGGTTTTATTTGAAAAATCTTAGTATGCTCCGTGGTTGCAGTATTTCCACATTAGAAAAGAATTATTCTAGTTACTGGAAAAAAAAAAATTTACAAGACTTGTTAGACAAGGGATTTAAATGCCCTAGTACTTTTATTTGGAGTGCTCTAGTTCTATTTGTGAAAAAGAAAGATGGATCACTATGACTATGCATAGATTGTAGACAGTTGAATAAGGTAACAATGTAGAATAGAAACCCATTAGCTCGTATAGATTACCTGTTTGACCAGTTATAAGGTGTTCAATATTTTTCCACAAATAGATTTGGGATATGAGTAACATTAATTAAGGATAAGAGAAGAGGATGTAGGACTTATTATGGGCATTATGAGTTCTTGGTGATGCATTTAATTGACAAACTTTTAGCTGCATTCATAAATTTAATGAATAGTAATTAGGTCATCCTTGGAACAATTTTTTATTATATATATGGTTGATATACTATAATATTTCAAAAGTTCAGAGGATCATAAGCAACATTCAAAGATAGTTTTACCAACTCTAAAGGAGTATGGTTGGTAAATATGGTATACAAGTAGAGTCTAAGAAAGTAAAAGTAGTACAATAATAGCTACGTTTTACTACATTTAAAGATGAAGATCCAAATCCAATTTACGCTTCCTGCGGTTATCTACCGTCCATTCTACTGGAGTAATAGTTAGATCAGGTACATGAACATAGGCTTGTAAAGCATCAATCAACTCCTCAACATTTGAAGCTGAGATGAGAATTTGTCGTGCTGAGTGTGAGATAAACCTCTGTTCCACAGCTTGATCTAGAAAAGATAACAAACCATCAAAGAAGTGATTAACATTTAACAAACCTATTGGTTTGTGATGCATATTTAGTTGTGCCCAAGAGACTATTTGGAAAATCTCCTCTAAAGTACCAAAACCACCTGGTAAGGCAATGAAGGCGTCAGCATTGCTCATCATTCTAGCCATGCGTTCATGCATGGAAACTACCCTATATTCTTCCCCAATTGTCTTCCCTATATTGCTGGATGTAGCTAGAGCTGTAGGAATAATACCTAGAACTTGGCATCCCCCTGCATGTGCAGCTGTAGCCATACACCCCATTAACCCACAGTTACCTCCACCATACACTAAATGAATTTTTCTCCTAGCCAGCACCATACCCAGATTTTGTGCTGCTTTAACATACTCCTCATCTTTTCCAGGACTGGAACCACAAAAGACACAGATATTTCGAAACTGACGGAATGCTGTTCCCTCCATAATTTCTATCACCTTAACTTTGAGAATAGACAAAGATACTAATGTAAGTATTTATAGAACTCAGAGAAAGGCATATTTATAATAGCTATGCGAATAGGCCGGGTATTATTAGAACAACTATGTGAGTGATTGGTGGATATCAACTAAATTAAAGGTAAATAAAAAAAAAATTTCAAAAATGACGGCAAGCATGTATATGTACAGTAGTATGACTGTGACCCATATTAAGCACATAAAGAGTATAAGATAAGATATCACCAGAAATCTGTCTTTATCTTGTTGTCTTTGATGAAGCATTGATGTTTTGATTCTTGTAGAAAAGTTCTAGGTGATAGCCGTAAAAAAAAAAAGTAAAAAATAAAAAAAAAAAATGCAATCAAATGATTTATTTTGTATTCTCAATGTTTTCGCCAGTCGACTATCAGTATTATTAAGTCGACTAGCTATTTTGAGAAATTTTAATTTGGACTGGTTAATTTACAGTTGATTAATTACATCTATTTTGAAGCAATCAACTGCATCCTACCAGTTAACTACATATTCTTTGATTTTCACAGACTTTTATAAGCTCAGAAATGTTTCTTTTTCCATGTGATATCTTTCCACCGAATACCAATAGATTTAAAGTAGATTCTGACACATATATTCAAAATTTACGGCCACCGATTTTTGTTGAAATCATAGATAGATTTTGTTTACAGATTTTCAAGAATTGCGGCCACCGATTTTAATATTTTTCAATGCTTTGTCAAAACTTTTGACTTTCGCTTTTGGAACCATTCTCTATTATGCTTTTCGTCTGTTTCACTCATTAACGGTTGGCATTAAATGCAAGGTTATTTTCCCTCATCGCAATGAAAGATAATTTCTTTTCTTTAAAACTCGGTTATTATGGTGTCTAAGTTGTTAGTAGATTAAAGTAATGAAAAGTTTAAAAACAATGGACGGATGATGGTCTTATGGTGTTTTGACGAATGTAATTAAGAGAATTAGTGGTGTTGAAGTTCTCGAGGAATAAAATATAGGAAGTAGGATTTAAGTTAGTATTTGAACTCTTAATTTGGAAACATAGAGAATATTTTGAGAACCATGTTCGAAAATAATGTAGGTTATCAAGATATTTGTTTTAAAGGATTATATCATGCTAAATTGAGTCTAGTATATAGGATGTGAATTATGTTGGAATTGAGAATTCATGTATGAGTAATTGTTAGGAAAAAAAACAAAAACAAAAACACAAATCTTCTTGAAATGATTGGGTGAATTAAATGGGATTGGCATAAGCTAGAATGAGGTGCTTTTGGATATGATAGAAGAAATAATTGAAATTTTTGACAATGAGTTTAATGGTGTTAATAAGCTTGTATAGAATTACTGTGATGATGTAAGTTGGAATTATTAGACATGTGTCAATGGTACATAAATGTTATTAAAGGTTTGAAGGATTTATTGCTACGTATGTTTAACATATTGATTAAAGGATTTGAGGATAAAAATAGATGATAGATTAAGATGATGATATTCAGGGGATGATGTTGATATATGAAAAAAAAAAATTGACTTGATAGAAGTTTGGAATAAGAAAAGATAGTTACACAATATGAAGGTGTATATGTTCCTTTATATGTGTGTTTTCTAATATCGACCCATAGATATATCCATGCGGGCTAGAGGATATCAATTGAAGAACTTATGAGTGAAAGAAATCCTTATGGTTAAGTTATATGGCAAAAATCACTCAAGTGAATAGACATATTAAAAAGTAAAGATGTCATACAGAAAAGATATCTCTAATTATTTAGGTAATAAGTTTGGTAACTCTGAATAATGCCTTAATTTAATTCCCTACATGTGGTAGGATGGATTGAAATTCGGGGACCGAATTTCTTAAAGGGGGGAAGAATGTAACATCCCGTAATTTTTAGATATTTTCCTTAGAAATTCTTCACCTTACATATATGCATAGAAATGTTCTAATATTAATGGAATAGGTAAAGAAAGAAAACCTAAGAGGAAATATTAGAAATAAACATGTTAAAGAAAGGTGAAATTCTTAGGTAAAGAAAGATAAATTTTTGTGAAGTAAATAAAGGTCTTAAAATTTCAAGAAGATCGGATTAGTGTAATTTTTCTTAATTTAAGAGCAAAAGTTACTGAGTTTAGTATCTCCACCCGTAATTGGGCTTTAACCTATAGACACTTCATATAGAGTTTTTCTACTTCACATGAATTTTTAGCAAGCCAATAGGATAGGCCAAGGAAGAAATAAAACATAGACTTGGACTAGGATATAGAAATTGGACCGATAGCCCAAAAATCATGAAAATGTGACCAAGCCCATTATGAAAGGAAGAATTTTAACCAAAGTAAGGAAAATGGGCAAGAATGAGCCCAAACCCAAGAGGAAAAATAAAAATAAAAATAAAATTAAAGTGATGAAATATTAGTGTAATCAAGATTAAGTGACATGGCATTAAGACAAAAATTTGACAAGTGGTGTGATTCTACATTCATCATTTTGGCAAGTGGCATAATAATACAAGGCTTTAGGACAAAAACATCTATATCCTACATTCATAACTTTAGCAAGTGGGTAATAATACATAGCATTATGACAAAACATCATTATCCTACACAAATAATTTTAGTTAAGTAAGGAAAATTCAAGGGCTAGAAATTTGCCACTTAAAAAGGCAAATCTATCATACTTGATTAAGACAAAAGAAAAAGGAAATGAATCCCTAAATCAAAGGGATCTTGCCCCATATCTTAAGAACATATCATCATAATTTTCAAAATACAAATCTCCTTTTTCTATGCATATCTTGACTAAGGAAGAGGAAGACAAGAACATAAGTTGTTTGTTTTCCAAAAATTCAACAAAGTGTATCCTAATTGTGATAAGGTAGACCCATGATCATGAAAGGTGAATTATTTGGTGGTCTATATAAGAAAACCCACCCTTACAACATTAGAATTTCGTCCAAGTGAGGGAGAGCAAAAATAGAAGCAAGGTAGTGTGAGGAAAGGAGAGGAAGAAAGGAAGAAAGAGGAAGGAGAAGTCTAGGAGACTAAGTACTCCAGGTAAGTTTAACAATATTTCTTTTTGAAGAAAACCTTTGAAACTCATAATATTTATATGAGATTTTGATCTTAGAACTTTGATGATTGGTCATGGATGTTGCTATATCATGTTGCATATTGATCTTGCATGTGATGTATGTTTGAATACTTAGGTTGGTGTAGATAGTTCTGCATGGATATGGCTATGGTTGACAGAATTTTAAGCTTCGGTATTTTAATTTCTGGGAACAATCTATAAGGAATTAAAATAAATGGTTAACATAAGAATTAAAGATATATGTGTCACGGATTTTCGCCCACTGGAATCATTCCATTTGGAGTCCATATGAGGTAGCTATGGTCTGATTAGTAGTCAAAGGTCAGAAAATGAATCATCAGGGAAGAATATGTTAGGATAGCTTCGGTAATTTAATTTCTGGGAATTATTGGTAGGGAATTAAAATAAATGGTTAACATAAGAATTAAAGATATGTGTGTCATGGATTTTTAGCCACTGGAATCATTCAATTTGGAGTTCACATGTGGTAGATATGGTCCGATTAGTAAGCCAAGGTCAGAAAATGGTTCATCAGGGAAGATTATGTTAGGACAACTTTTGTATTTTAATTTCTGGGAATTATCTGTATGGAATTAAAATAAATGGTTAACATGAAAGTTATATATCTATGTCTCATGGAAATATACCCACTAGAATTATGCAATTTGGAGTTCATATGAGGTAGATATGATCCGATTAGTAAGCAGAGGTCAGAAAATGTTTATTCAAGGAAGAGTATGTTATTAATGCTTTAGTTTTTGAATTTCTGAGAATATTCTGTAGGGAATTAAAATAGCGCGCCAACATAACAATTATAGATATATGGCTCATGGATTTTTACCAACTGGAATAACGCAATTTGGAATTCAAATTTGGGAGATATGATCTAATTAGTCAGTAAAGGTCAGAACCTATCCGAGAGGAACTATCCTGTACTTTGAGGGAGTAATATCACCTTTGTTTCTTAATTTTTCGCTATAATGTTCAACATAATAGTTTTAGATAATTGTTTTATCTTGAAATGGACACCAAGATAACCTACATCAGAGTTAAATTGAGGGAGTTATGCTCTGATTAGTAAGAGAAGGTTAGATAGGATGAAAACCTTCATCAAGATAATAAAGAAATAAAATTAGTATTTAAAAAAGAAGATGAATCTTAATAAATGACTAGTATAGCCATAGCCATTGCCATTATATGAACTTCTTACCATCTTAAGTGTGAAATTTTGACATGGAAATATTTTATAAAGTGATATTTGAAATGGTTATGTTCATGGCATGATTACCAATGATTTTTGGTAATAGTTATATTTTGATGAACATACTTGTTATTGAAAGCATATGTTTGGCTATCATTGTGAAAAGAAAAGAAATAAGCACGGTCACATGGCAATCCGTGTGGTGCACCAGTAGGGGACGCCCTACCAACGGTTATGATCATGATAATGAGAAAAGAAAGAGAAAGTGGGCCATGTCGGACGGAGCGAGAAAAGCCCGTACCGGAGAGTAGAGGATACTCACCCTGACCGGGGTAGCTTGAAATGAGAATAAGTTGATGGCCATCATATGATATTTTGAAAATAGTTAATCCTGTCATACATATCATTGCAGTATGATTCTTATGTGCATAGATATAATGCATTCATGTGACCAAAGATATTTTCTGTAGTTTATACAGCTGAACATGACGTGATGAGCTTTACTGATGATAATTTATTGTTGAACTTACTGGGATTTAATTCTCACTATATTTCCATATCATGTTCAGAAAATTAATTATGCAGCTTTTGTTGCTAAGGCTCTGGCTTTTAGTGCACATTGGATCGAGTTACTTTATGTTGGGCAGATTTTAGAATCAAATAAGTTGTTTGTGGTCGAGTTGGCTCAGATCCCGGTGAAGGTGCAACCACCCGCACCTGTATCTCCGGAATTGGTCAACCAAAATAAACAAGATGTAAATATCTGTGTTTGATATGTTATACGTTTGTTTTGATTAATGACATGTATGTGAACTCAATATTGTATAATAATAAAGGAAAAAAAAAGAGGTTGTTACAAAAAGAACAGTGCTCACTCTTGATTCGTGGTTGAGTCGCTCTCTCTCCTCTTCATTTTTTGGTTCCTTATATGTTGCTAGGTATGATAAAATTGAGTTAATGATGATACCATTTCTGAAGCTATCAGGGTACAATGTGAAGAAAGGTATTTGCATCTACATTCTTTGAGAATATAATATACCACTACGCTTTACTGCTTTTTTGGGATTTACTTCAATTGTTTCGTGCTTTGGGGTACGAAAACTCAGATCTTGATTATTGTTCATTACAACTAAGAAAAAAGGTTATAAGCTAACCATTCATCCAAAGTCCAAATTTTTGTTGTTGTTATTGGTTTGCTTTCATTGTTCCTTGAATGACTTATTTTGATGGTTTACAATTGCAAGCTAAGAAGGAGAATTTCCAAATCCAAAACATGAGCTTGACTAATATGGCTTTTTGACAAAATAATGAGAGAGGTGAACACATGCGAACAAACACACACATGTAGATATATTGTTTCTTGAGCAACAATATCTACGAAAATTTCAGTAGTGATGAAATTTAAAAAAATGAAATTATATTTCAGATTTTAGGACAACTTTTGTTGTCATTAAAAATGTGTCTTTTAATTGTCATCACCAAAGCCACTTTTAGTGCAGACATGTAAATTGTCGTCACTATAGCAACTTTCAATGATTAAAAAAGTCGCCATTGAAGGTGACATAAGTAATAGCTATTAGGACTAGAGAAGGACCTTTTGGTGGTAGGATTTTTTATTTTTGGTGATGACAAAAATCGTTACAAATCTATTACAAGTATTGAACTTAATTTATTATAGTATTTTAGTATAATAAAATAGGTTAATATTAGTTCAATAATATAAACTGAATACCTGTTAGTAAGTGATCAAATAAATAGGTTCCACCTTGTTAGGATTTAACCTAGTACAGATGTACAAGGTCAATGTAAGGCCAAAGGGTGTTATCCATGATTGGTGGATAATTTTCAACTCAAAGATAAATATAAAAAGGCTGAGTCTCCTTTTTAATCTATTGAGTAAATTTCTTTTCCATTTAAGGAGTTATAATCTAGAGAATAAAGAGAGAAAGACTCATCCTGAACGTGGACACGTGAACACATTGAAGGTTCTAATAAATAGCAACTAGAGGTAAGTTATTTCTAAAAGAAGAATGGTATTTTATATTCAATATAGGGCATATATAATAATATCTATCATGTGGTATTAGAGCAAACTGTATTGGATCTAAAACCTAGATGTTTTTGTCATTAGAATATGAGATTTTTTATAAGCTTTTGGTTAAATTATTTGTTTCTCTATAAGAAAAGAACACAAATTTCGAATTTGGTGACCTAAAGTTTTATAGGTTGTGAGAAATCAAGTTTTAAAGCCTAAAACATAATTCTAAAAAAGGTCTCAAATCATTATTATTTTAATAGGGTTATGGATAACTAATGGCATCAGATATATGTAAAAATTGAATTCATAAACCAAGAATAAACCAAAAAAACAAAAACCCCTTAGATGCCATAGAAAATGCCATGAAGGAAAAAAGCAAGAAGGGGGTTGACCCCTATTGTGAATCTTAAGGCATGTGAAAGACAAGATGTTTGTAGTGGTTATAGAGGGGCTTGTTTTGTGGCAAATATTAGTCATGTCTAGTATAGTTTTCCTTCCTTTTGTACATTGAAGAAGCCTTTAAGAAAAGGGTGAAGAATGGGGGGGGGGTTTGATATTTTGATAGATTATACTAAATTCAACTTATATCATTGAATAGGCATAATTTTTAAATTATTTGCTAATTTTATAAAATTTTAAATTTATGGAAAATTGTTTTCACTTATTGTAAAAATGCTTAGCAATGTCACTTTATCTAGTTTTTCGTTTGATTGTCTTCTTTCTAAGAATTAAACATAATACAAAATATTATTTTTATGATATTTTGAAAACATATTTGCAAACGAAGTATTAAATTATGGGCAATGTTTTCCTAACTATTGGGTTTATTAATAGAAGTGAGTGGTTGTCACCACAATGGCTCACTCATCAAGTTAATAAATTCTTTATTATTAATATTTAGGGATGAAACTGACATTCAAATTAGTTTATACTTAGCCTATCCACATGGAGCTATTATATGAATTAATTTTGGGTACCATGGAGCAATTAGTTGGTATATATATTGAAATCCTTCTGCCAACATGTGTTGAATTTTATATTATTTTAAATAATCTATTTATCAATTAATTGACTTGTGATTAGAGATTACCTAAAGGTATGTTATAATCTCCACCCATAGGAGAGGTTATCATGATAAGTTTTTAATCTATAATATTTTGAATTTTTATTAATTATTGACCATCTTATTAATAAATTTTTGCTATCATATTTTCAGCTCCATGTTTGTTTACTCTGAATAGTTGATCTACATCCATTGAAAATTTGATTAGCACCAATTATAAGTTATGGAAAAAGGATGTAGAGTTAGCATTGAATTTGATAGACATTGATATGACCATAAGAGTTGATAGACCATTAACATTGACTGATTAGAGTACTAATAAGGAGAGAAACTACTTTGAAAATTTAGAGAGAGCAAATAGTTTGGCTTTAACGATGATGAAAACAGTCAAACTGGCATCTGATGATGCTAAGACTTTCTTTGCTTCCTTTGGGAAAATGTATGTAATTTTTGGAAAGACTTTTTTTTCCTCTATTGGGGAAATGTATATGATTTTTGGAAAAGTTGAGGTTAGGAAAACAAGGGAGAAATTTATCAATATGAGATATGAGGAGGTAAGTGGTGTTAGCATATTTACACTAAAGATTGTAAATGTAGCTAATAGACTAGGAGAACTTGATTGCCTTATTACTAATAATTTTCTTGTTGATTGTGCCTTCAATGCTTTACCCCTAGCTTTGATGCACTCAAAACTTCATATATAACACCCAAAAGGAAAAGTGGGATATGGATACCCTGATAACCATTTATGCCCAAGAAAAGGAAAGGCAACAATTTGAAATTGCAAGGAGGGCGAATCATGTCAGTTAGCCATACCATAAGAAATATTTTCATAAAAAGAATGACAAGTCCAATGGGAAGATTGATTTTGGAAAGAAACCGGGTCAAACTGACAAAAGTAATGGTCCAAAACCTATGATTATGAAAGATTTGGACTGTTGGTTTTGCAAGAAAATTGGCCAAAGGAACCTTGACTAGACCTTTTACAAAGCCCACATGAAAAAGATAGAAAAACAAGGTAATAATCTTGATTTAGTTTGATTTAAATCTAGTTTGGTAGATGTTCCTTCGAATTCATGATCGATCGATTCTGGGGTATCTATTTATGTTGCTAATTCTTTAAAGGCATTCAGGAAGAAACACAAAGCAAATTGAATGAGGTTAAAATTTATGTAGGGAATAGCTTTCAAGTCGAAGTTGAACTCATAGGATTAGTTGAATTAGAGTCAACATTTGTTTTGTCTTTGAAAGATGCTCTTTATGTATCGTCCATGAGACATAATTTAATTTCATTGTCCAAAACTAATGGTTATGGATTTTCTTTAAATATCAATAAAAGTGCTTTCGATTTGATCTATGATTCTTAAGTTATTGGTGGTGGAATTAAATGTGGTGGTTTATATAAGTTGAATCTAAACTCTAACCAAGTCACTACCCTACATGTACAAAGTGTTGGTAACAAGAGGGCTTTAATTAAAGAAAGCTCATACTTTCTTTGGTGCAGATGTTTAGGTCATATATAAAACAAACAAGAAAGGTTCCACATGTAGTATAGAACTCCTGGAAATAATTCACTTAGATATTTGTGGACCCTTGAAACCAACCTTATGTATAAATAAGTACTTTATCACATTCATTGATGATTTATCTCTATATGCCTATGTCTACATTATTATTGATAAGTCCCAATCTTTATAAAAATTTAAAATCTTTAAAAATAAGGTAGAAAACAATGTGGTAAAGCTATTAAAATTGTGAAACCTGACTGGGGTAGGGAATTTTATAGGAGATATGGTGTGATTAGATAATTAACGAGATCTTTTGCAAAATATTTACAAGATAATGGTTTGTTTTCTAGTTTACCATGCCTAGTGCTCTTGAACAAAATGGTATAGCTGAGAGAAGGAATTACATTTTGATGAACATGGTTAGGTCCATAATGAGTAAAACCAATATACTTGACACCTTTTCAGGAGAAGCTCTCTTATCAATAATGTACATCTGATAAAGGAAAAAATTGAGTGTTTAATGGTTATATTTTATCCCCTAATTTATAGTAAACTTGTGATTATTTCCCTACTTTGGTTCTATTTTGTTTTGTTTGCTCTAGATTCTGGTTTGGTTTGTTTTTTAATTTTAGGTGAGTAAAAGAGGACAAGAACCAAGGGAAAACATTCATATGAAGAGCTATATGGACTTGGAACAAGTTAAGGAAGAAGCAAGGAGTAAACCTAGAAGAAATTGACAAAGAATATACTTGGCAGCCTTCAATATGGCCAGTCGGTGCTTGGTGTACCTGGAGCATGGATAAGCTGTGTTCTGTGCAAAAAGTGGAGTGAATTTCTAGAATCCAGCCCGAAGCATAGTTAGGTCGTATTCTAGAATACCGCTGCGCTTTGTATCCGTACACTCCATATTTTTTACGATTTTTAGCAGTGAAGGTGCTATATGTAACAACCTCTTTTTTTTTCCTTTATTATTATACAATATTGAGTTCACATACATGTCATTAATCAAAAAAAACGTATAACATATCAAACACAGATATTTACATCTTGTTTATTTTGGTTGACCAATTCCGGAGATACAGGTGCGGGTGGTTGCACCTTCACCGGGATCTGAGCCAACTCGACCACAAACAACTTATTTGATTCTGAAATCTGCCCAACATAAAGTAACTCGATCCAATGTGCACTAAAAGCCAGAGCCTTAGCAACAAAAGCTGCATAATTAATTTTCTGAACATGATATGGAAATATAGTGAGAATTAAATCCCAGTAAGTTCAACAATAAATTATCATCAGTAAAGCTCATCACGTCATGTTCAGCTGTATAAACTACAGAAAATATCTTTGGTCACATGAATGCATTATATCTATGCACATAAGAATCATACTGCAATGATATGTATGACAGGATTAACTATTTTCAAAATATCATATGATGGCCATCAACTTATTCTCATTTCAAGCTACCCCGGTCAGGGTGAGTATCCTCTACTCTCCGGTACGGGCTTTTCTCGCTCCGTCCGACATGGCCCACTTTCTCTTTCTTTTCTCATTATCATGATCATAACCGTTGGTAGGGCGTCCCCTACTGGTGCACCACACGGATTGCCATGTGACCGTGCTTATTTCTTTTCTTTTCACAATGATAGCCAAACATATGCTTTCAATAACAAGTATGTTCATCAAAATATAACTATTACCAAAAATCATTGGTAATCATGCCATGAACATAACCATTTCAAATATCACTTTATAAAATATTTCCATGTCAAAATTTCACACTTAAGATGGTAAGAAGTTCATATAATGGCAATGGCTATGGCTATACTAGTCATTTATTAAGATTCATCTTCTTTTTTAAATACTAATTTTATTTCTTTATTATCTTGATGAAGGTTTTCATCCTATCTAACCTTCTCTTACTAATCAGAGCATAACTCCCTCAATTTAACTCTGATGTAGGTTATCTTGGTGTCCATTTCAAGATAAAACAATTATCTAAAACTATTATGTTGAACATTGTAGCGAAAAATTAAGAAACAAAGGTGATATTACTCCCTCAAAGTACAAGATAGTTCCTCTCGGATAGGTTCTGACCTTTACTGACTAATTAGATCATATCTCCCAAATTTGAACTCCAAATTGCGTTATTCCAGTTGATAAAAATCCATGAGCCATATATCTATAATTGTTATGTTGGCGCGCTATTTTAATTCCCTACAGAATATTCCCAGAAATTCAAAAACTAAAGCATTAATAACATACTCTTCCCTGAATAAACATTTTCTGACCTCTGCTTACTAATCGGATCATATCTACCTCATATGAACTCCAAATTGCATAATTCTAGTGGGTATATTTCCATGAGACATAGATATATAACTTTTATGTTAACCATTTATTTTAATTCTATACAGATAATTCCCAGAAATTAAAATACAAAAGCTGTCCTAACATAATCTTCCCTGATGAACCATTTTCTGACCTTGGCTTACTAATCGGACCATATCTACCACATGTGAACTCCAAATTGAATGATTCCAGTGGCTAAAAATCCATGACACACATATCTTTAATTCTTATGTTAACCATTTATTTTAATTCCCTACCAATAATTCCCAGAAATTAAATTACCGAAGCTATCCTAACATATTCTTCCCTGATGATTCATTTTCTGACCTTTGACTACTAATCAGACCATAGCTACCTCATATGGACTCCAAATGGAATGATTCCAGTGGGTGAAAATCCGTGACACATATATCTTTAATTCTTATGTTAATCATTTATTTTAATTCCTTATAGATTGTTCCCAGAAATTAAAATACCGAAGCTTAAAATTCTGTCAACTATAGCCATATCCATGCAGAACTATCTACACCAACCTAAGTATTCAAACATACATCACATGCAAGATCAATATGCAACATGATATAGCAACATCCATGACCAATCATCAAAGTTCTAAGATCAAAATCTCATATAAATATTATGAGTTTCAAAGGTTTTCTTCAAAAAGAAATATTGTTAAACTTACCTGGAGTACTTAGTCTCCTAGACTTCTCCTTCCTCTTTCTTCCTTTCTTCCTCTCCTTTCCTCACACTACCTTGCTTCTATTTTTGCTCTCCCTCACTTGGACGAAATTCTAATGTTGTAAGGGTGGGTTTTCTTATATAGACCACCAAATAATTCACCTTTCATGATCATGGGTCTACCTTATCACAATTAGGATACACTTTGTTGAATTTTTGGAAAACAAACAACTTATGTTCTTGTCTTCCTCTTCCTTAGTCAAGATATGCATAGAAAAAGGAGATTTGTATTTTGAAAATTATGATGATATGTTCTTAAGATATGGGGCAAGATCCCTTTGATTTAGGGATTCATTTCCTTTTTCTTTTGTCTTAATCAAGTATGATAGATTTGCCTTTTTAAGTGGCAAATTTCTAGCCCTTGAATTTTCCTTACTTAACTAAAATTATTTGTGTAGGATAATGATGTTTTGTCATAATGCTATGTATTATTACCCACTTGCTAAAGTTATGAATGTAGGATATAGATGTTTTTGTCCTAAAGCCTTGTATTATTATGCCACTTGCCAAAATGATGAATGTAGAATCACACCACTTGTCAAATTTTTGTCTTAATGCCATGTCACTTAATCTTGATTACACTAATATTTCATCACTTTAATTTTATTTTTATTTTTATTTTTATTTTTCCTCTTGGGTTTGGGCTCATTCTTGCCCATTTTCCTTACTTTGGTTAAAATTCTTCCTTTCATAATGGGCTTGGTCACATTTTCATGATTTTTGGGCTATCAGTCCAATTTCTATATCCTAGTCCAAGTCTATGTTTTATTTCTTCCTTGGCCTATCCTATTGGCTTGCTAAAAATTCATGTGAAGTAGAAAAACTCTATATGAAGTGTCTATAGGTTAAAGCCCAATTACGGGTGGAGATACTAAACTCAGTAACTTTTGCTCTTAAATTAAGAAAAATTACACTAATCCGATCTTCTTGAAATTTTAAGACCTTTATTTACTTCACAAAAATTTATCTTTCTTTACCTAAGAATTTCACCTTTCTTTAACATGTTTATTTCTAATATTTCCTCTTAGGTTTTCTTTCTTTACCTATTCCATTAATATTAGAACATTTCTATGCATATATGTAAGGTGAAGAATTTCTAAGGAAAATATCTAAAAATTACGGGATGTTACACTATAAATACATAGGGAAGTGTGTAAAAACAGGGAGAGAGACATTCAGACCTAGAGAAACTCACTTTAGGCTTAGGATACACCATTAAATTAGGTTTTTATTAGAATCATTGTTCAATTTATGTTCTTAGAGTATAATTGAGTTTGATTGAAGTTTTCTATACCTAGTTCATTAAATTTTGTAATTCAAGTTTTATCTTTCTCTCTCTACACCTATCTCTACTTCTACTCCTTTCTCTTTGATTGTATTGAACATTGATGAATGGTTTAATGAATATAATTATGATTTTTCTTTCAATTATGTGAGTAGATTTTGATCTAGAGTTTCGGTAAACCCACTTATGGTATGATGATACTGCATTGATTAGGAATTGTGAAACCCTAATTGTGATTGTTTATGGTTAATTAAGATTAACTATCATGCATGTATACGAGTTGATGAATGTCTGGTCAATGTTTATCACGTCTTAGGTTATTAATTGATGAACTGAAATGTGAAGTTAATACCGGCCCTTAATAGTTAATTAGGGATATCTTAATCATGAAAGTAGTTTAAGGTTCTCTAAGAATTGAATCAATTGGTAAGCATGAGAACTCCTATTAATTGAATCACATGGTGAGCATTGTCAACACCTACTGACTAGCATCTTATTTCATACATCCATATCATAGACTATTCCCCTTGAACCTTTTAGTATTATATATTTTAAATTCACCTATTCACTTATATTGTTAGTTATCTTTCTTAGATAAGCATACAAGTGCTTCAGGCTATTCCAAGAATTTTCAAATTTCATTTCCTTATAGGCAACTAACTAGGCATGATATGAATTACTTACAACAAAAAGGATCTTATGCCATAAAGAAAAGGGTATAGTCCATAACTTATTTTACATCACATTATAAACTGTCTAAAAGGGACTTGGCACTCAACTAAGCCATTCTACATATATTACACAACCAAAGAAAATACAATCCATATCCATATTCATATGAGTTGACCTTGGGACCCCTGTTGCATACTTCTTGCTGGAGTACCTAGAATGTGATTATGTGGATATAAAAGGATGAGATGACAACCTCAATAGCTAGCAAAATTTTCGGAAAATAGTATACATTTGATTCCTTAAAACATCTCAATTTATTTCACTAAAACATAAGCACTGACCATACATACATACATCATCTTGGTCACACTAGGGACCTATAACATTTTGGTCTACTTATCCAATGCAGTCCCATACCTGCAAAAAGGTTATGCATCTCCTATTATTGGCCAATATGTGGGGGAAATATGGCTTACTTGGCACACTTTGGGAACCCCTTAATTCCTGAGAATGCATACATAACATATCTTTAGACCTTCATTCATCATAACTTAAAAGTCAGGCAACCAGTGAAATTCATAAATTCAAGTTCATAAACATAAAGAGTGTTTTAAGAAAAAGCTAGCTACCTCAGTTACTGTACAATCACTTTCTTTCCAAGGCTGCCAATTTTTTTACTAGCAACTAAAAAAAAACATATAAGAACTTTTGGTTAATACATTCATATTAGCACCTAAAATCATAAGTCTCTAGTTTAAGAGCTTCTGCTCCCCAAAACCTATTGTGATTCTGTTCTGATTTGGGGTTATTATTAAATATGACAAAAGTCCTCTAAAAATTCTAAAAATTTTCGTGGAGGTTCCTATACATGTCTATTTTATCTCGTGGTTTTCTCAGCCCTTAATGCTTTCATTCAACCTAAGAACTACCTCTAAAATCCAGAATAGTGCATATTAGTTTCAGTTCCATTTCTATTCTGTTTTCCATTCCTTTGGATGGGTAAAAATTCTTCCAAATTTGTGATATTTGATATGGAGAATCCTAGACATGTTATATAATCACCATAAAAACTTCAAGTAAAAAACTAATTCATTTGACCCCTCAAATAACACACTTTTTATGATTGTCCCCAGTTCTGGTGTGTTTTGACTCACTTCCTGTCCCACCAATTTTTCATATTTTATTATATACATTAATCTACCCTAAATTCTCTAAATTTTGGTTGGTTCTGTAATGAGGATTCCTATAATATGTCATAAATTTTTCATATGAAAAGTCAACATCTAACCTTTTCAATGTTTAGTATTTCCATCAATAGCCTAAGTTGTCCAACAAATTATTCCAAGCAATGTTTTGATTGTAAATGGCCTATTTTTCAGGTTCTCAAAAATAAAAAAAAGTTTGAAAATTGATTATCAATATTTCAAGACTTTGCTCACCAAATATTAGAAAATTTAAAGGCCATTTACCTAATCAAACAGTCTAAGAACATAAGGCTAAAAAGTTTAGGTGTAGAATGTGTGGTGCTTCAGCATGTTTGTTACTTAGATGGCAAAGATTGTTCCCTACCACTATAGTTCTATGTTTTCAACTTTAACATCTTGCATCTCATGCTCAAGAATCATTCATTCAGGACCCAAAATGAGCTTAACTCACTACAAACCAACTTTCTTCAAGAGGGGAAACTCACCTTGTGCAGAAATGCTCCTATGGATCTCAAATTTTAGATTGCTTCTCCTATTGGTTTCCCTTGCAACTTAGCTACTTTTTTTTCTAGTTTCTCTCCCTCTTTAGCTCTAAGTTTTTTGGCTGCCTTCTCTCCCTTTGAGGTACTAATTGCATGAGGAATGGGGTTTGAATTTGCTGCCCAAAATAATACCTAGACAACATGATTCTTGGCTGCTGGTTTCCACCACTCAAAAGGAAAATGAGGTTTGTGTTTTGTAGGGATTTTTTGTGTTTTTGTAGGGATTCCCTTGTGGTTTCTGTAGGGAGGGCGTGAGAATATAGAGCATTATGTGGGGGCAGCAACCTTTGCATTATTTTTCTAATTGTGGGCAGAAATATGGCTGATGTGGGTGGCATATTATTGGCTGGAATGTGGCTAAAATGTTTATGGATATGTGGAAGGATTTCCTTGCTAAAAGTTGGCATTTTTCTTAGGTGATTTTGGCTGATGTTTTTGTGGCTATTTGGCATGCTTTGGTAAGTGCAAGGGGGCTGCAAGGTGGCTATAATTTTGTGGGCAATGTGACATGCTTTAGTAGGTGTAAGGTGGCTACAATTTTGTGGCCAATGTGGCATGCTATGTACTACAACTTTGTGGGCAAAGTGGCATACTTTGGTAGGTGCAAGGTGGCTATAATTTTGTGCGCAATGTGGTATGCTTTGTCGCTGTAAATTTGTGGGCAATGTGGCATGCTTTGGTAGGTGTAAGTTGGTTGTAAAGTGGCTACAATTTTGTGGCCTATGTGGCATGCTTTGATAGGTGCAAGGTGGCTGGAATTTTGTGGGCAATGTGACATGCTATGTGGTTGTAACTTTGTGGGAAATGTGGCATGCTTTGGTAAGTGCAAGGTGGCTGCAATTTTGTGGGCATTGTGGCATGCTATGTGGCTGCAACTTTGTGGGCAATGTGGCATGCTTTGGTAGGTGTAAGGTGGTTGAAAGGTGGCTACAATTTTGTGGTACTACTTGGTAGCCCCTTAGTTGTTTTATATTGCCTTAATTTACTACTATTCCTAGATTAGTAATGTCTTAAAAATATATTTGTATATTCTCCCCATCCATTATGCTCCTAAGAATTTTATTTATATGATTCATAATTAACTGTATGTCACCTATTTTGTAAATACCTTATTACATAACTAAGCATTGTAATTCTTTGTCATATGCATTTTCTACTTATTCTTAGATTTATCAACTTTATTAAAGACTTAGGATGTTACAAGCATAGAACTTAATGGACTTACGTTGAACTAAGAACCACGAAAGTAGGCAATTGGATTAACCTAGGTATGATTAGTAACGCTTGAAAGAGGTTATTTATTAATTAAGGCTAAACCATCCCCAATTACCTAAATAATTGCAATTAAAGTTGCATATTGATTGTTGAATATCATAAGTATGGTAAACCCTAACCTTAGGCTTTTGGTAATTGAATCCCTTATTTGCTTAATTGTGATTTTCTCTTAATCGAATTACATTAATTTAGATAGCTTTTTTTGTAGAACTCTAGTTATTGATCTTTGTTCTCTATGGGATACGACTCGTACTCACTAGACTAACTACAGCTACGCCATGCGCTTACACTTAATTATTGAAACACACACAACAAGTTTTTGGTGCCGTTGCCAGGGAGCAATAGTTCAATATTAGATATTTTATGAAATAGCTAGACTATATCCTTTTTCTTTTAATTTTTTTTTTGCATAATTCTATCTTGCTGATTTTTGTCTCTTTTCTTTCTTTATCGGTGTGAAGTTCTTTTATGGGAAGTGATCACGAATACCTTGCTGAATTTGACCCAAAAATTAAACGCACCTTACTAAGGAGGAGGGGAAGAAAGTAGCAAGATCCTGCACCACCTTCATGGTGGATAGAGAAACCCGATCTCTTAAAAATTTCACTGCCCTAGATACTCATGACTTGAATTTAAGTATTATTAGACCAGTTGTAGAGGCCAACAACTTTGAGCTTCTCTTTTGTAGATGGTTCAGCAAAATCAATTTGAAGGGTCCCTTACTGAAGACCCAAATCTCCATCTATCAGTATTTTTAGAATACTGTGACACCTTAAAGTTGAATAGAGTATCTTTTGATGCCATCCAACTGAGATTGTTTCTATTCTCTTTGTGGGACAAGGCTCGAGCATGGTTACATTTCCTTCCATCAGGGTTAATAACTACTCGACAACAACTTTCTCAAGCTTTCTTGGCCAAGTATTTTTCACCAAGTAAGATAGCCCATCTCAGAAATCATATTACTACATTTACACAAAAAGATAGGGAGTCATAATACGAAGTTTGGGAGAGATTTAAAGAGCTTCTCGGATTATGCCCTTATCATGGGTTAGAAAAATAGGTCATAATACATACATTCTATAATGGGCTAATATACAGCTCCCGTATGTCTGTGGATGCTGCAGCAGGAGGAGCCTTAATGAACAAAATAATTGATGAGGCTTATGAGTTGATTAAAGATATGGCTTAGAATCACTACTCCTGGTATAGTGAGAGGAAGCCATTTAGAAAATTAGTAGGTATGTATGAAGTTGGTGCATTTAATCATCTAACTTCTAAAGTTGATGCATTGTTTTAGAAGTTAGATAAATTGAGCATCAATATTGTTGGTTCTTCTCTATTTTTTGCATGTGAGATTTGTGGGTATGTTGTCTATGTGGCCAATGAATGCCAACTTGGAAACCTTACATCTCTGGATTGTGAATAGGTAAACTTTGTGAATAATAATCAGAGAAACGATCCATATAGCAACACCTATAACCTAGGCTGGAAGAATAATCCAAAACTCTCATATAAGCCAAATATGAATTAGCCTCCTCAGAATAATTTTAGACAACCTCCTAGGTTTCAGAATTAGAAGGCATTCAATCTTCCTCCACAGCTAAAGTTAAATCTGGAGGCTTTGATGAAAAATTCCATTGCTACTCAGAGTAAATAGAATGATGAGTACATAGCCCAAAGCTACTCAATGAATGAGGCTATAAAAGACCTAACCTCTAAGGTTGACTTGCTTGCTACTCATAGCAAAATGTTGGAAAATCTGATAGCATAGTAAGCAAGCCTTTCAAATAGAAACTTTGGCAGACTACCAGGCCAAACTAAAAATCCCAAGGAGCATTGTAACGCTCTAACCTTGAGGAGTGGTAAGTAGTTGGTTGAGGCAAAAGGAAATGGAGAGGAGAAAATTGAATAACCCCGAGCTGAGTCAAAAAATACAAAGGAGGAAGAGAAAAAAAAGGAAAAGAATGAAGAAGAGCCCAAATATATGTCTCTTGTACCTTACAAGCCACCAATACCTTTTTCTCAAAGATTGGTTAAAGCTAAATTAGAGAGACAGTTTGGGAAGTTTCTATATGTGTTAAAGAAATCGAACATTAACATCCCTTTCTTAGAAGCCATCTCCCAAATGGTTTCTTATGCGAAGTTTCTGAAAGTGTGAGCCCCATGCCTCTTTTAGTTTGCAAGAAGCTTCAGATAGGTGATTTGAAGGATAACACTCTTTCCCTCTAGTTGGGGACCGATCCGTTACACATTTGGTAGGTATATTCAAGGATGTTCCACTAAAGGTAGGTAAAATTTTCATACCTATTGATTTTGTAATTTTAGATGCAACGCCTACTGACTAGCATCTTATTTCATACATCCACATCATAGAATATTCCACTTAAAAATTTTAGTATTATATATATATTATCTTATCTCTAAATTTCTAGCAATGTCTACCTAACCCATAAATTCACTTATTCACTTATATTGTTAATTATCTTTCTTGGATAAGCATACAAGTGCTCTAGGCTATTCCAAGCATTTTCAAATTTCATTTCCTTATAGGAAATTAACTAGGCATGATATGCATTAGTTACAACAAAAAGGCTCTTACGCCATGAAAGAAAAGGTTACAATTCATAACTTATTTTACATCACATAATGAGCTATCTAAAAGGGAATTGACACTCAACTAGTCCATCTCACATATATTACACAACCAAAAAATATACAATCCATATCCATATTCAGATGAGTCAACTTTGGGACCCTTGTTCCTCACTTCTTGCTGGAGTACCTAGAATGTGATTATGTTGACATAAAAAGATGAAATGAAAATCTCAATAACTAGCAAAATTTTCATAAAAAAGCAATATACATTTCATTCCTAAAAACATCTCAATTTATTTCACTGAAGCATAAGCATTGGCCATACATACATACATCATCATGGTCATACTAGGGACCCATAGCATTTTGGTATATACCCAATATAGTCCCATACCAGCAAAAATGTTATGCATCTCCTATTATTGCCCAATATGTGGGGGAAATGAGGCTTACTTGACACACTTTGGGCACCCCTTAATTATCAAGAATGCATACATAACATATCTTTAGACCATCATTCATCATAGCATAAAAGTCAAGCAACTAGTGAAATTCATAAATTCAAGTTCATAAACATAAAGAGTGTTTTAAGAAAAAGCTAGCTACCTTAATTCCTACACAATTACTTTCTTTCCAAGGCTGCCAGTGTTACAACTAGCTACTTAAACTAAAGCATATAAGAGCTTTTTGTTAATGCATGCATATGAGCACCTAAAATCATAAATCTTTAGTTTAAGAGCTTCTGCTCCCCAAAATAAAACTATAATTCTATTCAGATTTAGGGTTATTATTAAATATGACAAAAGTCCTCTAAAAATTATAAATTTTTTTTATGGAGGTGCCTCTACATGTCTATTTTATTTAGTGGATCTCTCAGCTCTTAACTATTCTATTCACCCCAAGGAGTACCTCCATAAACATAACAGTGCAGATTGGTTTCACTTCCATTTCTATTGTATTCTCCATTCCTTTGTATGGGTAAAACTTCTTAAAAATTCATGATATATGTTATATAATCACCATAAAAATTTCATGTAAAAACTAACTTAGTTGACCCCTCAAATAACTCACTTTTTATGGCTGTTCTTAGTTCTGGTATGTTTTGACTCACTTTCTGTCCCACAGAATTTCTATATTTTAGTATATGCTTTACATTGCCTAGAATTCTATAAATTTGTTGGGGTTCTTAATTATGAACCATATAAGTTGTCATAAAATTTTCATACGAAAATTCAACATATAACCCCTTCAATGTTTAGTATTTCCATCAATAGCCTAAGCTATCTACTAGATTTTTGTCATCACTGTTTTGATTACAAATGGCCTATTTGTAGGTTCTCAAAAATACAAAAATTTTCAAAATTTATTATCAATATTTGAAGACTTTTCTCACCAAATATTAGAGAATTTAAAGGCCATTTACCTAATCAAACAGTCTAAGAACATAGGGCCTAAAAATTTTAGGTGCAGGAACAATAACTTCTTAGTGCAGAATGTGTGGTGCTTCAGCATGTTTGTTACTTAGATGGCAAAGATTTTTCCCTACCACTAGAGTTTCATGTTTTCAACTTTAACCTCTTTCATCTCATGCTTAAGAATCACCCATGCATATCCCAAAATGAACTTAACTCACTACAAACCAACTTTCCTCAAGAGGGGAAACTCACTTTGTGCAGAAGTACTCCTACGACTCTTAAATTTCAGCTTTCTTTTCCTCTTGGTTTCCCTTACAAACTTAGCTACGTTTTTGGACAAAATATAAGGTGAGCAAGGCTTCAAATTCCAGCACTTATTCTGTTGTGTGTAATTTTTACTAATTACCCCAAGCGCACGACGTAGCTGTAGCTAGTCCAGCGAGTACGGGTCGTATCCCACTAATGCCAACCATTTAGTTCAACCTAGGTCCATTAAGTTCTATGCCAACCATGGAATACAACTAATCGGCTTTCTCATGCCCACTAATTGATTCAATCCTAGGGAACCTTAAACTACTTTCGTGATTAAGATATCCCTAATTAACTATTAGGTTCCGGTATTAATCTTCAACTTTCAGTCCATCAATTAACATCCTAAGATGTGATAAATATTGGCCAAACATTCATCAACTCATATAACCAATGCTTAATAGCTAATCCTAATTAACCATGATAACACAATTAGGGTTCCAATGATTCAATATGCACAGTGTATCATCACACCATAAGTGGGTTTACCAAAACCCTAGATCAAAACTACTCAAGCATAATAGAAACAGAAACTAAAACCAAATTCATTAAACAAACCATAAGTGTTCAATACAATTCAAGAGAAAGAAGTAGAAGTAGGAGTAGAAGTAAAGATGGAAAGATAAAACCTGGATTGCTGAATGTAGAGATGAAATACAATGTTGAATCAATGTGAAATCTAACCTATAACATGAATTGAACAATTAATCGTACTCTAAACCTAATCTAATGGTGTTTCCTAACCCTAAAACTGAGTAGAGAATGTTTGAAATGCGTTTTTTCCCCTTTGGCTGCGTTTTCCCCTCAATATATATCAGTTTAGGAGGCCAAAACCCTAAAAAATACAGTGTTCGTAGACCCGCAGCACGGCTGTGTCCCAGGACACGGCCTGGCCGTGCTTCGGGCGGGTTTCTGGGATTTTCTGCAGCCTCTTGCACAGAACATGGCCTGGCCGTGTTGCATGCCACTAAGCACGGCCTGGCCGTGTTGGGGGCTGCCATGCTCCTTTCTTGCTAATTTTTGGTGGGCTTCCTCCTTGCTTCCTCCTCATCTTGTTTCAAGTGTATATGGCACTTCTCATGGGTGTTTTCCCTTGCTTCTTGACCTCTTTTGCTCTCCTAAAAACATAAAACAAAGCAAAGCAGTATCCAGAGCAAAGCATAACCAAATGCGGGAAAATAATCACAAGTTTACTACTAATTAAGGGATAAAATATAACCATTAAACATTCAAATTTTCCCTTTATCAACTCCCCCATGCTTAAACCTTTGCTTTTCCTCAAGCAAATAACATATCATATCAGGAGGGGAGAAAGATGTAATCAGATTTCAAAAGATAGAAAAATGCAATATAGATAATTTGTCACTCAATCTATGTGCACACAATAGATATATGAATAGACATTTATCAGATAGTCTCTATTCTTTTTGTGTGTGTGCATATAGTCTCTATTCTTCTAAAACTAAACCAAAAATTATTCTATTATATATCTGCTTCTATTGTTACCATTGGTTGTATGCATCAAATTGATTTTTGTACACTCAAGTAGGCCACCTCATCCTTTAGATCTCCCTATGTTGCCTTACCCTTATTTTCATTTTATCACTCTTTTTCTCACTCAAACTCTTTTACTTTCCATCATTTTTTTTCTTTTTTCATTCATTTAATTTTTTTTTAGAAATATGCGGTGAGTGCATTTTATGCTCCATCTCATTAAGGTAAATGCATCTAGGTACTCATACTAAGGCCTTTTTGGTGCCTTGAAGGGGTACTCAGAGTGAAAACTTTTTGGAGTGCACATTCCCTCATTTTTCACCTCTCCCTACTTTCACACTCTCATAGTGTTAAAATCAAAACTAGCATACAATTCACAGCACAATAGAGAGATATTTTTCAAAAAATTAGAGGTTTAATCCTATAAGAGAGAGACTAAAATTATAACTACCTATTTCATATCCTATTGTGCATCACATGTTCATGAGCTAAAATCAACCTATATTATGCCAATCTATCTCTAAAATAGCAAACTTTATGATTATATAATGAACAAGAGACAAAATATTCAATCAGTGAAAACCACAAGCCTAAAGTCACTCCCCATGCTTAAACTTGACATTGTCCTCAATGTCAATATAGATGAAAGTACAGGCAAAGGAGGAAGTAACTTACTTGCTTTCTAGTCTTCTGAAGGAGGAGGTGGAGGGTTCTCTTATGTTTTGGGCTGGATGGCCCTTTTCCTCCTTTTTTTTATACCTAGGGCACAGCCGTGCTTCACAGCCCGGCCTACTAGTGTTACTGGCGGGTTTTCTCCAAAAATGCAGGATTTGGCCCATGCTTGAAGCACGGGCGTGCTGGGTGACATGGGCTGCCCGTGTTACTGGCTGGATTCTTCAATTCTTCGAATTTAGTTGCAGTTTTCAACCTTGCTCAATTTCCCTTGATTTTCACTCATTAATTCAACCTTGGGCACATGGGAATAGACATAAAAGTCAAATGGAAACACCTATTAAACTATAACCTAAGAAATCAACTAAATTTGAAGATAAGAACTAAAACAAAAGACAAGAAAACAAAACAAAAAGAAACTTAAAAATTAAAATGTGGGTTGTCTCCCACAAAGCGCTTGTTTAAAGTCATTAGCTTGACTCCCTATTCATGCTTTCTACTTAAGGAGGCTTGAAGAGAGTTTGAATAACTCTCTTTTGAATCCATTGCCTCTTAGTATTGTGCATGAGGCTTTTCCTAATGGTCTTCAAAGATGTTCTTGGCTCATTCTTTTCTTCATTTGCTCCATTCAAGCTTTGAGGAGGCAGTTTGGGTTCTAACTTTGTGTCTTTCACTTCCTCCTCAATGTCTTGCTTTTCTTCCCCCTATTTGACATAAACACAAGAGCTTTCCACAGAGTATAACTCAAGTGGGTTAGAAGGAGAAAAATTCATGGCATTATTATTCACATTAGGTTCAGTTAAGCCAATCATATAGCAAGATTTACCTAGAGATGGAGGGTTCATAGTATCATTCAAATTAAATTCTACTCTTTCATCCCCTACATTCAAAGAAAGCTTTCCATCTTTTACATTTATATTTGTACCAGCCATAGCTAGGAAAGGCCTTCCAAGAATGATGGGGATTTTGTCATCTTCCTTCATCTCTAAAATAAAAAAATCAACCGGTATATAAAATTTACCTACCTTTAGAGGAACATCCTCTAATATACCTACCGGATGCTTGATGGATCGGTCAGCCAAATGAAGGGAAAGGGTGGTGGGCTTCAAGTCACCCATCTGAAGCTTTTTGCACACCGAGAGAGGCATGAGGCTGACACTTGCTCCAAGGTCACATAAAGCTCTGTCAATCTTCATATCTCCAATGGAGTAAGGAATAGAGAAGCTTCCGGGATCCTTAAGCTTTTGAGGAAGCTTATTCTGAATTAAAGCACTAGATCCCTCTGTCAGTGCCACCACAGCATACTTATCAATTTTCCTCTTATTTGAGAGGATCTCTTTCAGGAACTTTGCATAGGATAGCATTTGGGAGATGGCTTCTAGGAATGGGATATTGATATTAAGCTTCTTCAGCACATCTAGAAATCTCCCAAACTGCTTCTCTAACTTGGCCCTAACCAACCTTTGAGGAAAAGGAATTGGTGGCTTGTATGGTTCAGGAGCTACATATTTTGGCTCTTCTTCCTTCTTTTCCTCTTCTTCTGGTTCTTCTTCTATTTTCTGCTCAGATGCAGCCTGAGGTTCATTTTTCTGTATCTCCCCACTTCTCTCAAATTCAGCCAACTGCTTACCACTTCTCAAGGTAATGGCATTGCAATGCTCTCTGGGGTTCTCAGCCTAGCCTGGAAGTCTGCCAAAGTTCCTGTTAGATAGACTAGCCTGCTATGCTATCTGAGTTTCCAACATCTTGCTATGTGTAGCAAGCGAGTCTACCTTGGAGGCTAAATCTTTAATAGCCTCATTCATGGAATGGTTCTGGGCTCTGAATTCATCATTCTGCTTACTTTGTGTGGAGATGAAATTCTCCATCAGAGCCTCCAAATTTGACTTTGGCTAGGGAGGAGTTAGGTTGAATGGCCTCTGATTCTGATATCCAAGAGGCTGCCTGAAATTATTTTGAGGCTGATTTGCATTCGACTTGTATGAAAGATTCGAGTGGTTCCTCCAACCTGGATTGTAGATGTTGCTATAGGGATTGCTTTTTTGATTATCATTCACAAAGTTCACCTGTTCACAATCCTGAGGTGCAGAATTTCCAAGTTGACAATTACTAGCCATATGGCCAACACTCCCACAGATTTCACATTCTGATGATGTAGAAGAGCCAACAGCATTGATGCTTAGCTTATCCAACTTCTGAAATAAAGCATCAACTTTAGAAGTAAGATGACTAAACACATCTACTTCATACATGCCTACTGGTTTTCTCGGCTGCCTTTCACTAGACCAGGAGTAGTGGTTCTGAGCCATATCTTCAATCAACTCATAGGCTTCATCAACCGTTTTGTTCATTAGTGCTCCTCCAGCTGCAGCATCCACAGACACCCGAGTGCTGTAAATTAGTCCATTGTAGAATGTATGGACTATTAACCATTTTTCCAGCCCATGATGTGGGCATGCCCTGAGGAGCTCCTTGAATCTCTCCCAAGCCTTATATAAGGATTCTCCATCCTTCTGAGCAAGTGTAGTAATCTGGTTCCTCAGATGGGCTGTCTTACTTGGCGGTAAATACTTGGCCAGGAAAACTTGAGAAAGCTGTTGCCAAGTGGTAATGGACCCCGATGGGAGAGAGTGCAGCCAAGCTCGTGCCTTATCCCTCAATGAGAAAGAGAACAACCTCAACCTGATTGCATCTGATGAGACACCATTCAGCTTCAGGGTGTCACAGTACTCCAAGAATACAGAGAGATGAAGGTTAGGGTCTTTAGTAGGCAACCCTCCAAACTGGTTCTGCTGAACCATCTGCAAGAGAGATGGCTTCAGCTCAAAGTTATTAGCTTCTACCACTGGCCTGACTATGCTGGGGTTCAGGCCATGTGTGTCTGGGGCAGTGAAGTCCTTCAGCGACCGATTATCTCTTTCCCCCATTGTAGCTGCTAAATTCTCTTCTTGCTATTTTCTTCTTAACCTTCGCAGAGTGCGTTCAATTTCAGGGTCAAATTCAACAATGCTATCACGCGCTCTTCGTATAAAAGAGAAACATACCTATGAAGGAAGAAAAGAAGCAAAATCAGCAAAAGAAAATTGTGCAGAAAAATTAAAAAGAAAAATAAACAGAAATTGATCTAGTCTAACTATTTTGTAAAATATCTAATATTGGCTTTGTTCCCCGGCAACGGCGCCAAAAACTTATTGTGTGTATGTTTTACTAATTACTACAAGCGTACGGCATAGCTGTAGCTAGTCCGGGTAGTACGGGTCGTATCCCACAGAGAATAATGTCAACTACTAGAATTATGCAAAATGAGCTATCTAGATCGATGTAAAGTGATAGAGAGTTTGTCACAATTAAGTAAATTAAGAATTCAATTAACAAAGCCTAGGGTTATGGTTCACCACACTTATGATACTCAACAACTAATAAGTACCTCTAATTGCAATTATCTAGGTTATTGGGGATGGTTTAGCCTTAATTAACTAGCAACCTCTTTCAAGCGTTACTAATCGTACCTAGGTTAATCCAATTGCCTACTTTCATGGTTCTTAGTTCAACCTAGGTCCATTAAGTTCTATGCTAACCATGGAATACAATTAATTGGTTTTCTCGTGCCCACTAATTGATTTAATCCTAGGTAACCTTAAACTACTTTCGTGATTAAGATATCCCTAATTAACTATTAGGTTCCGATATTAATCTTCACTTTTCAATCCATCAATTAACATCCTAAGACGTGATAAATATTGGCCAAACATTCATCAACTCATATAACCAATGCTTAATAGCTAATCCTAATTAACCATGATAACACAATTAGGGTTCCAATGATTCAATATGCACAGTGTATCATCACACCATAAGTGGGTTTACCAAAACCCTAGATTAAAACTACTCAAGCATAATAGAAATAGAAACTAAAACCAAATTCATTAAACAAACCATAAGTGTTCGATATAATTCAAGAGAAAGAAGTAGAAGTAGGAGTAGAAGTAAAGATGGAAAGATAAAACCTGGATTGCTGAATGTAGAGATGAAATACAATGCTGAATCAATGTGAAATCTAACCTAGAACATGAATTAAACAATTAATCCTCCTCTAAACCTAATCTAATGGTGTTTCCGAACCTTAAAATTGAGTAGAGAAGGTCTGAAATGCATTTTTTCCCCTTTGGCTGCGTTTCCCCCTCAATATATATCAGTTTAGGGGGCCAAAACCCTAAAAGATACGGTGTTCACAGACCCGCAGCACGGCTGTGTCCCAGGACACAGCCTGGCCGTGCTTCGAGCGGGTCTCTGGGATTTTCTGCAGCCTCTTGTACAGAACACGGCCTGGCCGTGTCGCATGCCACCGAGCATGGCCTGACCGTGTTGGGGGCTGCCATGCTCCTTTCTTGCTAATTTTTGGTGGGCTTCCTCCTTGCTTCCTCCTCATCTTGTTCCAAGTCCATATGGCACTTCTCATGGTTGTTTTCCCTTGCTTCTTGACCTCTTTTGCTCTCCTGAAAACATAAAACAAACCCAAGCAGTATCCAGAGCAAATCATAACCAAATGCGGGGAAATAATCACAAGTTTACTACTAATTAAGGGATAACATATAACCATTAAACACTCAAATTTCCCCTTTATCACATTCCCTCTCAATTTTTTCTGGTTGCTCTCTTTGCCCTTGGTTCTCTAGTTTTTTTTCTAGTTGCTCTCCCTCTTTGACTCTAAATTGTTTGGCTGTATTCTCTCCCTCTTGGGTGCTGATTACATGAGGCATAGGTGGTTTGAATTTGCTACCCCATTACCCAAAATCATGCCTAGACATCATGATGCTGGCTACTGGTTTCCACCACTCAAGAGGAAAAGGAATGATGTGTTTTGTAGGGATTCCCTTATGGTTTTTGTAGGGAGGGTGTGAGGATGCAGGGGCATGGAGTGGGGCAATAGCTTTTGTATTATTCTTTTCTAATTGTAGGCAAAAGCATGGCTGAAGTGGGTTGTAGTTTGCAGGGTAAGGTGGCACAATCATCTTGGATGAAGTGGACTGCAAGGTGGCAAGTTTTCTTAAATGGAATGTGGTTGCAAGGTGGTAGATTTCCTTGACTGGAATGTGGCTACAAGGTGGTAGTTTCTTTGCTAAAATGTGCTTGAAATATTTGTGGCTATGTGGTATACTTTGATAGGTGCAAGGTGGTTGTAATTTTGTGGACAATGTGGCATGCTTTGGTAGGTGCAAGGCTGCTGCAAGGTGGCTATAATTTTGTGGGCAATGTGGCATGCTATGTGGCTGCAACTTTGTGGGCAATGTAACATCCCTAATTTCGTTTTATTTATTAATAAAAGGACATAAATATTTAATGTAACATCCTTAATTTGGTTTCTTTTATTAATAAAGATACATAAATATTTAATTAAGAAAATAAAATTTATTAGACAATTTTTAGATATCTAAGGAAATATAATCCTTAGAAATTATTCACCTTATATGTATACATAGAAAATGTTTCTAACATTAAGGGAAAAAGTAACGAGAGAAAACCTTATAGAAAAAATTAGAAATAACATACTAAAGAGAGGTGAAATTCTTTGGTAAGGAAGATAAATTTTTGTGATGTAAGTAAAGGTCTTAAAATTTTAAGAAGATTGGATTAGGGTAATTTTTCTTAATTTAAGAGTTAGAAATTTCTAAGTTTAACATCTCCACCCATAAATTGGGCTTTCACCTATAGACACTTCATATAGACTTTTTCTACTTCACATAAGTTTCTAGCCATCCCATTGGATAGCCTAAGCAAGAAATAAAACATAGACTTGGACTAGGATATAGAAGTTGGACCGATAGCCCAAAAATTATGAAAATGTGACTAAGCTCTTCATGAAAGGTAGAATTTTAGCCAAAGCAAAGGAAATGGGTAAGGATGAACCCAAATCCAAGAGGAAAAAAAATAAGAATCATGTGAGAAAATAGTTGTGTAATAATAATCAAGATTAGGTCACATGGCATTAGGAAAAAACATCTATATCCTACATTCATAATTTCAACAAGTAGTTAATAATATATGGAATTAGGACAAAACATCTATATCCTACATTTATAATTTTAACAAGTGGATAATAATACATAGCATTATGACAAAACATCTTTATCCTACACAAATAATTTTAGCCAAGAAAGGGAGATCCAAGGACTGAAAATTTGCCACTTAGAAAGGCAAACCTATCATACTTGATTAAGACAAAAGAAAAAAGAAATGAATCCCTAAATCAAAGGGACCTTGTTCCTTGTCTTAAAAATATATTATCATAATTTTCAAAATACAAGTCTCCTTTTACTATGCATATCTTGACTAAGGAAGAGGAAGACAAGAACATGAGTTGTTTTTCTCCAAAAAACAACCAAGTGCATCCTAATTGTGATAAGGTAGACCCATGATCATGAAAGGTAAACCACTTGATATTTTATTTAAGAAAAATCCACCCTTATAACATTATAATTTCGTCCAATTGAGGGAGAGAAAAAATAGAAACAAGGTAAAGTTAGGAAAGGAGAGAAAGAGAGGAGAAGAAAGGAAGGAAGAAGAAAGAGAAGTCTAGAGGACTAAGTATTCAAGGTAAGTTAGCTTAATCTCCACTTGAATCCATCATTTCTCTTTATCCTTGGGGTTCAAAAACTCACCCTCCTTCTCTTATTTAAGTTGCTAGAAAAGCTAAGAGAATAGAGGAATCTTGCTACTTCCTTCAAGAGGAAACAAGAAAGAGAATTCACAAAGTGAACTAGGGAGATCTTTAGGTAGGTTTAACAATATCTCTTTTTGAAGAAACGCTTTGAAATTTGTAACATTTATATGTGATTTTTATCTTAGAATTTTGATGAAATTTACAATATTTGCTACTTTGATAATTGGTCATGGATGTTTTTATATCATGTTACATGTTATTTTGCATATGATGGATGTTTTAGACATTACAATTGGTGTAAAAAGTTCTACATAGGTATGGCTATGGGTGGCAAAATTTTATGATTTTTATGCTGCTATTTTGTATATTTGAATGTGGTAAAAAATTGATGGAATGTGATTAGATGTAAAGAAAATGGAAGAGGATGTAATATAATGATGAACTAAAACCTTAGGAAAGGATTGGTTAGGAAACTGGATTTCAGGGTAACTAAGAAAGCTTCAGTTTTTGAAATTCTGAAAAGAATCAATTGGAAATTAAGAGAAATGATTAACACAAAAAATGTAGATATATGTCTCAAGGATTTTTAGCCACTAGAATCACTTAATTTGGAGAATAAAGGATGGAGATATTGCTCGATATATAAGTAATGGTCAAAAAATGGTTAACCAAGGAAGAATCTGTCAGGTATGCTTATGTGTTTGAGTTTTTGGGATAAATATGTAGGGAATTAAAAGATATGATTAACATGATAAATGTAGATATATGTCTCATGAAGTTTTAACAACTGGAATCATTCAAATTGGAATCAATATGAGGGTGATATGGTCAGATTATTAAGCAAAGGTCAGAAACTAGCTAACCAGGGAAGAATATGTTAAGTATGCATCTGTGTTTGAATTTTTAGGCCAAATATGTAGGGAATTAAAGGAAATTGTTAACATAATAAGTATAGATATATGTATCATGGATCTATAGACTCTAAAATCACTTAATTTGGATGCTATATGAGAGAGATATGACTGATTAATGAGTAAATGTCAGAATCAGTCTAGAATCCAAGATGGTAAATGTAAGCATTTTTATTTTTATTTTTTGAACCTAAAGAAATTATAAACATAAAAGTTGTATATAAATGTCTTATCATTTTATAGGCTTTGGAATCACCTCAATTGGAGTTTGTATGAGGGAGATATGGTCCAATTAGTAAGTAGAGGTATGAACCTACTTGAGAAGAAATAACATTAAATTTAAGGGAGCAGTAACACCATGATTACTTAAGATTTCACTAAAATGTTCAACATACGGGTTTTAGAGGATTGCCTTATCTTTCAATTGACACAAAGATCACCTCAATCAGATTTAAAATGAGGATGTTATGCTCTGTTGAATGAAGAGAGGATAATAATATTTTAAAAAAGAAGAAGAATCTTATAAATGAAAATAATAAATGACTAGTGTATGTCATAGCCATTGCCATTGCATGAACTCCTTACCATCTTAAGTGTGTAATTTTGACATAGAAATATTTTATAAAGTGATATTTAAAACGATTATGTTTATGGCATGATTACCAATGATTTTTGGTAATAATTATATTTTGATAAAAAATTATGGCATGTGAGTATAATGAACATACTTGTTATTGAAATCATATTTTTGGCTATTAATGTGAAAAGAAAAGAAAAAAATGAAATGAACACGGTCACATGGCTATCCATATGGTGCACCAGTAGGGGACGCCCTACCATCGGCTATGATTATGTTAATGAGAAAACAAAATGTGTCATGTCGAACAGAGTGAGAAAAGCCCATACCAGAGAGTAGAAAGTACTCACCTTGACTAAGGTAGCTTGGTATGAAAAAATGTTGATAGCCATCATATGATATTCTAAAAATAGTTATTCAACCATACATGTCATAACTGTACGATTTTCATGTGCATAGATAAAGTGCATTCATGTGACCTAAAGATAATTGTTGTAGCTTATACAGATGAACATGACATGACAAGCATTATTCATAATGATTTATTGTTGAACCTATTGGAATTTATTTCTCGCTATATTTTCATATCATGTTTAGAAAACTAAGTTATGCAGATATTTTCTATGACTGACTTTTAGTGTATGATGGGTCGAGTTGGCTAAGATCCCGATGAAGGTGCAACCACCCGCACCCGTATCTCTGAAACTAGTCAATATGGATGAATAAAATGTAGACTTATATGTGTTTGATTTTTGTACATATGTTTTGATTAATAATGTGTATGTGAACCCATAATTGTATACGTGTTAATGGTATTTCAGAAAACTTAAATATGTTTGGTTAATTTAATTAAATGTTATTATGAGTTAAATAGTTAGAAGTAAGAAAGTAATGACTTCATGGAATTTTAGAAATATACATACATATATATATATATATATATATATATATATATGTAAAAAAATGGAGTTATTACAGGCAATGTGGCATGCTTTGATAGGTGCAAGATGACTGTAGTTTTGTGGGCAATGTGGCATGCTATGTGGCTGCAACTTTGTGGGCAATGTGGCATGCTTTGTTAGGTGCAAGGTGGCTGCAATTTTGTGGGCAATGTGGCAAACTATGTGGCTGTAACTTTGTGGGCAATGTGGCATGCTTTGGTAGGTGTAAGGTGGCTACATGGTGGCTACAATTTTATGGGCAATGTGGCATACTATGTGGCTGAAATTTTGTGGTGCTACTTGACAGCTCCTTAATTATTTTATATTGCCTTAATTTACTACTAATCCTACATTAGTAATGTATTAAAAATGTATTTGTATCTTCTCCCCATTCATTATGCTCCTAAGAATTTTATTTATGTGATTCAAGATTAACTATATGTCACCTATTTTATAAATGTCTTACTATTACATAACTAAGCATTTTAATTCATTGTCATATGTATTTTCTACTTATTCTTAGATTTATCTAAATTTATTAGAGACTTAGGATGTTACATTAGAGATGGAGGAAATGATAAAATCTTCATCATTCTTGGAAGGCCTTTCCTAGCTACAGTTGGTGCAAATATTAATTTAAAAGATGGAAAGATTTCTTTGAATATAGTGGATGAGAAAGTAGAGTTTAATTTAGTCGATAAAATGAACACTTCATCTCTAAATGAATCTTGTTGTATAATTAGCTTACTTGAACTAAATATGAATCAAATGTTATGAATCTTTGTTCAACTGATCCATTAGAGTTATGCTCTGTGGAAAGTTCTTTTGCTTATGTTAAATAGGGGGTCAAAAAGCAACCAATTGAGGAAGAAGTGAAATATACGAAGGAAGATCCTAAGCCACCTCCTCTCAACCTCATCGGAGCTAAGGAAGAATGGAATGGGACCAAAGGATCCTTGAAGGCTTATGGGCAACATTTCAAGCACTCTAATAAGAGCTAATGGATAGCAGAGAGAGTTATACAAACTCTCTTAAAGCCTCATTGAGTGGAAAGTATGCCCAAGGAGTCGAGTTAATGACTGTAAACAAGCACTTTGTGGAAGGCAACCCACATTTTGAGTTTTTGAGTTTCTTTATTTATAGTTTGGTTTTTGTCTTTAATTTTAGCTAATTTCTTAGGATTATGAGTTTAAGAGTGTTTCTAAGTGTTTTGTACGTCACAATTTGATCTCCAAGAGTGAAGAAAGAAAGAATTTTGAAGAAATCTTAAACCAAAACAAAAACTAAGGCAAAATTTGAAGAGAAATGGATTCTAGCAAATAACACGGGCTACCCCTGTCATGGAGCACGCCTGTGCTTCAAGCACGGGCAAGTTATGTCACAAGACACGGTTGTGCCCCAAGAAGTACAACCCTAATGTGTTATGGAACTTGGGCCATTCCAGGGAGAATTAAAGACCAGCCCACAACATAGGTAGGCTGTGTTACCCAACATAGGTAGGCCGTGTTACCCAACACAGTCGTGCCCCAAGTTCCAAGTCCAAGCACACCCTCCCTGTGCCATCTAACATGGGCCATTCCCTAAAGATTTGGACTTTCAGCATGAAGCACAACCTACCCATGTTTCCTAACACGACTTCATCCCAGGCCGTGCCCCAGGACCAGGAAAAAAATTCCATTTCCAGTGCGTAACACGGGCTGGCCGTGCTGTGAAGCATGACTGTGCTTCGAGCCTAGGTATGTTATTTCTTCAGTTTTTCTTTTCTATTATCATCTCGTGTTCATTCTTCTTCTTCCCATGCCTTAGCCCATGTTTCTCCTAGTTCTCCCTGTGCCCTTCCCATCCATCTTCCTTGCACTTTTCCCTCCTATTTTTCAACCATTCTGGTGCCTTAATCCATCTCCCACATGCGAAAACCTCTTCCCGTACCTAGCCAGAAATTCCTTCACCCGTGTGCTTCCCTCTTCCTCTTGGTTTAGTCCCAAACCCAAAAACTTTTCCAGTAGCCTAGCTCACCCTCGCCCACCATAACCCAAAACCTCACCCACCATCAAAGCCTCCATCTTCCCTTCTCCCATTATTCCTCTGCTACTCGTGCTCAACCTATACCTGTGCCAAGCCTAGAAAAGCATTCCCTTTCCCGTAACCTAGCTCTCTTACCCAATCTAATACCACCGTACTTGTAACACCCTAGATTTTATATTAATTATCTTTATAAATAAAATGTTAAAAAGGGTAAAAAAGGATTAAATGGAGCATTTATATGGAAATAATCATGAATTTTAAATAAGGAAATTCTCATTTTGGAGGAAAGTTCTAGGGGTGGAATAATAATTTCTTTAATTTCAAAACTAGAATTCGGCCACAATGAAGGGATTAAAAGATCATGAGGAGAGCTACACAAAAGGCCATTGGAATATGTCTCAAGAAGGAATTAAACATTTGGTGAAATTTTTCTACAACCAAACAAAGCCTTACCTAATGGCATAGTTCAATTGTAATAGGATGGCAAGGTTGTAATATTTGGATAAAGTAGGGTCTTGAGATAAGAGGATGATGGCTTGTTGAGGAAGATTAAATAAAATATATTATTGTTGCTTGACTCAAGGGGGAGTCAACCAACCAAGGGAGAGAAGAAGAAAAACCATGGCAAGAAAGAAAAAGAGGAAGAAAGAAAAGAAAAGAAAAGAAGAGAAAGAAACGGAAGGAAGTGTAGAGAGAGAGAGAGTTGAAGAAGAGGAAGGAGAAGCCTGGTGTTTGGAAGAAGAGTGAGAGAATTAAGCCAAAGCTGGAGAGAAGAAATGTAAGAAAGAGAAAATATGTAGGTTTAACATTATTCTTTCCAAGGAATTTCATGTATTTTGACTAATTTACAAGTGTTTCATATATCTTATTTTGATGATGGATATTTATGTTTATCCATGAAAAGTGAGAGTTTGGATGCATAGATCATGTATGTGCTTGCTGAAATTGGCTTGAAAAAGGGTAAAAATCGATGCTCTGAATGTTTGGTTTTTTTGGTTATGTTTTATAACGAATTTGGAAATATGTTTAAAAGATATTGTATCCCTAGTTCTTAGCTTTCTAATGCCCCTGGAATCACCTTAATCAGATTTGAAATGAAATAGATATCCTTTGATGAGTGAAGAAAGGTCAGATTTAATGCACAGAATCGTAATGCTATTTTCGAACACCATTCTAACCTATTTTTTTTTCTAATATGTTGAAGTAGTAAACAAAAATGTTGTAGATAATTGTCTTAGTTCCATAAACACTGAAATTACCTTAATGTGAGTTAAAATGAGGGAGTTATGGTCTTGTTAGTAAGAGAAGGTCTGGCTGGACGAAAATATGGAGTGCAAGAAAACTCGAAGAACAGTCGTGCTTGGTGACATGGCTAGGCCGTGCTTTGGGTTGTTTTGTGATTTTTCAGCATGGTTTTCACAACTTGAAGCACAACCTTGCTTGAGGCTGGAATTGCCCTATTTTGCATTTTGAACGCTTTTAATGAACTCCAATAAATGGATGATGTTAAAGGGAACTAAAATACAAATTAATACATTTTTAATAATGCATTATAGTGTGAATTCCATCCTTTTATTATGAGAAATTAAATCACATATTGCATATTGATGAGATGTATGCTTAATGTATAGATAAAAATACTTATTAATGAGACCTATGCAAGTGAATTTGTTATGTATTGATGAGACATATGTAAGTGAATTGTTTATGAAATATATGTATGATGCATTGTAGTGTTAGTTTCATCCTTTAATTATAAGATATATGTAAGTGAATTGCATATGAGATATATATACAATGAATGGATGATATGCATGTTGATTTGATGACTATGCTAGTATATCAATGCATGAGGATTAGAAAATATGATGTAGGCCTTGTTACATGATGGTAAGTGTATTAATACATATTTGTTAAATGATATGGTGATGATGTTATGCATAATATTAGTGACGTAGTTGGTTAACGCATAATCTTATTGTGATGGTCGTGATGATTAAAGAATATGATGTGTGCATTATTATATGACGATAGAAAGGTTATTACATAGTGATTATATGAAGAGACGAAGTGATTGGGGGTGGCAAGCATGATAATAAAGGTGATTTGTTTGATGTATACATGGTTATATCATGTTAATGTGTATTGTTGACCTCGTGGCTATAGATAATTAGTCATTGAGGGTTGAGATGTGTCTACAGATGATTAGTCACTACATGTTAACTTCGTGGCTACAAACGATTGGTCACTGAGGGTTGAGATGTGACTATAAACGATTAATCACTGCTTGTTGACCTCGTGGCTACAAATGAGTAGTCACTGAGGGTTAACCTTATGGCAACAGACGATTAGTCACCGAGGGTTGAGAAGAGGCTACAAATGATTAGTCATTGCTTGTTGACCTCGTAGCTACAGATGATTAGTCATTGAGGGTTGAGATGTGGCTATAGACGATTAGTCACTGCTTGTTGACCTCATGGCTACAGATGATTAGTCACTGACAGTTGAGATATGGCTACAGACGATTAGTCATTGCTTGTTGACCTCATGGCTACAGACGATTAGTCACTGCTTGTTGACCTCGTGGCAACAAACAATTAGTCACTGAGGGTTAAGATGTGGCTACAGATGATTAGTCACTACTTGTTGACTTCGTGGCTATAGACGATTAGTCATTGAGGGTTGAGATGTGGCTATAGACGATTAGTCACTACTTTTTGACCTCGTGGCTACAGACGATTAGTCACTGAGAGTTGAAATGTGACTACAGACAATTAGTCACTGCTTGTTAACCTTGTGGCTACAGACACTTAGTCGTTGAGGGTTGAGATATGGCTATAGACGATTAGTCACTATTTTTTGAACATCGTGACTACAGATGATTAGTCTCCATGCATAAAAGCACTGTATATGATATCTGTAATTGTTGAGCATGTGACTATAATATGTTAATTATGCATTTATAATTATTATGACTTTTATCCCAAAAGATTTATGTTTTCTGTAGTTTATACTGCTGGAAATAACACTATGATTTTACTTATAATATGATGTTAATGATGAACCTATTGAGAATCTGTTCTTATTAATGTTTGGTATTATAATCAGATAAAGGTAATTGAGATGCCGACAGACTTCCTATAATTGCTTATGAGTTCCAAACGGTGGAGATAACTTAGTTGGGCCAGTTGAACATTATACGGTTAATGTTTTGGAGATCCTGACGCTAGCACCACCTCCTCCACCCTCTATATTCGAAGGGTGGTGTGCTGTATAGGGACTTATGTCAAGCTAATGTAATTATGTGACTCAGTGTCGTTTTTGTATAAATATTAATCTCTAATGTAGTTTTGTATATGATGGTGATGGATCATTAGATGCTTATTTAAATATGTATAGTTTACTGCTTGGAATGTGTTATAGGTTGCTATATATATATATGAAAAAAAATCGGTCGCTACAGTACTCACCCCTACACTTAAACTAGTAAGCTTCCTTCTCCCTTGCATACATTCACTGCACTTATTGTTCAATTTCCTAGATTGGAAATTCTGGTTGAATGCTGGACTTCCATATTACATTGATTTGCTTGGGAATTATTGGCTGAATTTGGAATTATGTATGCTTGAGTTTCTCATTTTGCATTCCCTGATTTGTCTAATTAATCTGCTGGTTAATGCTAAATATCCTATTTGAATGTATTGCCTAAATTAGAACTCATGTGCACTTGTGGTTTGTTGGATTGGTAGTGAAAAATTATGGCAGAAATTGAATTGTATATGCTACATTTTTTGATTAGCTGCATTTTCTGATTACTCTTACATTGCTTTTAGAGCCTCAACTTTTTTGCTTTGCACTAGGCTTATCTTTGCTGAAATTGGAATTGAACTTGACAAGTTTACTTGGTTTTTCTTAGCAATTCTCTGGCTGAATCTGAATTTGAAATTGACTTATTTACAAATCATCTTAGCCTAAAATTTTACTGTGTTTCATCATCATTTTAGCCTTTGATTATTTGGAGATTATTCATTACTTTGTTTTGCCTGGAATTAGCCTTGAATTTGCTGGGTTACTAAAATGTTCTTATTGATTGTTGTTGCCTTTATTTGATTTCGATTGGCATTATGTACTATCTCAACTTAGTTTAGATTGTCATATTTCCTGGCTATACACATTGATTTACATGGTAGCTTGTTGTGGCTATTTATTACTAGTTTGCTTGGGAAACTATTGCAGAATTTGAGGGCTTAATTTTCTAATTTTGCAGACATTGAACTTTTGCATTGTCTCCATTAGCCTAGTATTTGCTAACTATTATAAATGCTACCTTTAGAATTGCTTTTGTCATCTGAATTTGCATTTGCTCCCTATTTGCTGCATTATTGGACTCCTATTGCTTTTTTGCGTTGCTTATTTTGGGACTGCATAAATACTGAATTGCATTAGTCTATTGTTAATTTCTGGTGCCTATTTATCCCATTCCCCTTTTGATTGTTTTGCATATCATTATCTGAATGACCCCCAAATAACCTAGAATTGGCCAAAGCTCCTCCCAATCCCAACAACCACGTCGAGGACAAATTTAAAGACTGTTACAACCTCCTCATCAAGTAAATGAGTATGGTATAGTGTTCATTGATGATACTCAACAGGCAAGATACGATATTCTAGCTAAACGGGGAATACTGAGTACCCGATATATGGATGAGGAGTGTGTGGAACAGTTAAGACTTTTAATCGATGTCCACTACTTAGTTGATCGGATTGAGTAGACCATATTTATTGGGTTTCGTTACTCGGCCTATACCTAGACCACCTTAGAGTTCTTTAGTTCAGTTAATGTGGTCCTGTTTCAGGGTCTCGACGTCGATCAAGGCTGCATTAATTTCAAATTATTTGACCGTACTTTCAATTTATCATTGGCCAAATTTAATGCATTATTTAGATTGCCTCTCATGGGAGATAGATTAGTCCCGTAAAATTTTCTTACTCAACATTTTTGGAACTCTATTTGTGTTAGGGGGCAATATAGTGTATCTGTTTCAAAAGCCTCTTTTATTTGCAATCTTACATTTAGATATTTATAACACCTGATGCCCCATACCGTTTTTGGTAGGGATGAAAGTGATAGGGTTGCAAATCAAAGAGAACTTTATTTTCTTTGGGTTATGAAACACGATTAGAATGTGGACACTGGAGATTTTATGGCCCATTAGATGGTCAAGGTGGGTAACGACATGAATGACAAGGTGGTCATAGGGGGTCTAGTAACTGCACTTGCTAGAGAGTTAGGATTAAAGGCAAATCTTCAAGATTTACAACCAATAGTCAGTAGCAGTAGGATTTATTTAAAATTCCATCTACATATCAAATTGAATTTAAAAGGAATGCTGACTATTGGCTGCATCTTTGTCAACACCTATTGACTAGCATCTTATTTCATACATCCACATCATAGAGTATTCCGTAAACTACCTTTTAGTATTATATTTTTTTTCATATCTTTAAATTTCTAGCAATGTCTACCTAGCCCATAAATTCACCTATTTACTTATATTGTTAGTTATCTTTCTTGGATAAGCATTCAAGTTCTTCAGGATATTCCAAGCATTTTCAAATTTCATTTCCTTATAGGCAATTAACTAGGCATGACATGCATTACTTACAACAAAAGGGATCTCATGCCATAAAGAAAAGGGTATAGTCCATAACTTATTTTACATCACATTATAAGCTGTCTAAAAAGGACTTGGCACTTAACTAAGTCATCCCACATATATTACACAACCAAAGAAAATACAATCCATATCCATATTCATATGAGTCGACCTTGGGACCCCTGTTGCTCACTTCTTGCTAGAGTACTTGAAATGTGATTACGTGGACATAAAAAGATGAGATGACAATCTTAATAGCTAGAAATTTTTTCAGAAAAATAGTATACATTCTATTCCTTAAAACATCTCAATTTATTTCATTGAAACATAAGCGCTGACCATACATACATACATCATCTTGGTCACATTAGGGACCCATAGTATTTTCTTTTACTTACCCAATGCAGTCCCATACCTGTAAAAAGATTATGCATATCTTATTATTGGCCAATACGCGGGGGAAATAGGGCTTACTTGGCACACTTTCGGCACCGTTCAATTCCCGAGAATGCATACATAACATATCTTTAGACCATCATTCATCATAGCATAAAAGTCAGGTAACTAGTGAAATTGATAAATTCAAGTTCATAAACATAAAGAGTGTTTTAAGGAAAAGCCAGCTACCTCAATATTGCACAATCACTTCCTTTCCAAGGCTGCTAATGTTACTACCAGCAATACAAACTAAAACATAAGAGCTTTTGGTTAATGTATGCATATTAGAACTTAAAATCATAAGTCTCTAATTTAAGACTTTATCCTCCCCAAAACAAAACCGTGATTCTGTTCAAATTTGGGGTTATTATTAAAAATGACAAAATTCCTCTAAAAATTCTAAAATTATCCATGAAGATTCCTCTCATGTCTGTTTTATTTTGTGGATCTCTTATCCCTTAACTATTCCATTCATACCAAGAAGTACCACAATAACCCAGAACAGTGCAGATCGGTTTCAGTTCCATTTCTATTCTAATTTCCATTCCTTTGTATGGGTAAAACATCTTCAAAATTTGTGCTACTTGATATGAACCATCTTAGATATGTTATATAATCACCGTAAAAATTTCAAGTAAAAACTAATTCATTTGAGCCCTCAAATAACACACTTTTTATGACTACCCCCCAATTCTGGTTAGTTCTGACTCACTTCCTGTCCCACAGAGTTTTCATATTTTATTATATGCTTTAACCTGCCCATAATTCTCTAAAATTTAGGGTGTATGTAACATCCTTAATTTCATTTCTTTTATTGATAAAAGTACATAAATATTTAATTAAGGAAATAAAATTTATTAGATAATATTTTAGATATCTAAGGAAATATAATCCTTAAAAATTCTTCACCTTATGTATATGCATAAAAAATGTTTCTAACATTAAGAGAACAAATAAAGAGGGAAAACCTAATAGGAAAAACAATTAGAAATAACATACTAAAGAGATGCAAAATTCTTGGATAAAGAAGATAAATTTTTAGAAACAAGTAAATGTCTTAAAATTTCAAGAACATTGGATTAGGGTAATTTTTCCTAATTCAAGAATTAGAGTTACTAAGTTTAAAATCTTTACCCATACATTGGGCTTTTACCTATGGACACTTCATATAGAGTTTTTCCACTTCACATAAGTTTCTAGCAAACCCATTGGATAACCTAAGCAAGAAATAAAACATAGACTTGGACTAGGATATAGTAATTGGACCAATAGCCCAAAAATTATGAAAATGTGACCAAGCCCTCCAAGAAAGGTAGAATTTTATCCAAAGCAAAGAAAATGGGTAGGAATAAGCCCATAATGGGTAGGAATAAGCTTAAATCCAAGAGGAAAAATAAAATAATATAAATTAGGTGATGATATAATAATGTAATAATAATAAAGATTAGGTTACATGTCATTAAGACAAAAATTTAGCAAGTGGTGTGATTCTACATTCATAATTTTGGCAAGCGGCATGATAATACAAGGATTTAGGACAAAAACATCTATATCCTACACTCATAATTTTAGCAAGTGATATGATAATACATGGCATTAGGACAAAACATTCCTATCCCACACAAATTATATCAACCAAATACTGGAGATTCCAAGGGCTAGAAATTTGCCACCTAAAATGGAAAACCTATCATACTTGTTTAAGACAAAAGAAATTGGAAATGAATCCCTAAATCAAAGGGACCTTGTCCCTTATCTTAAGAACATATCATCATAATTTTCAAAATACAAATCTCCTTTTCCTATGCATATCTTGACTAAGGAAGAGAAAGACAAGAACATAAGTTGTTTGTTTTCTAAAAATTCAACAAAGTGTATCCTAATTGTGATAAGGTAGACCCATGATCATGAAAGGTGTATTATTTGGTGGTCTATTTAAGCAAAACCCACCCCTACAACATTTTAATTTCGTCCAAGTGAGGGAGAGGAAAAAATAGAAGCAAGGTAGAGTGAGGAAAGGAGAGGAAGAAAGGAAGAAAGAGGAAGGAGAAGTCTAGGGGACTAACTGCTCCAGGTAAGTTTAACAATATTTCTTTTTGAAGAAAAATTTTAAAACTTATAATATTTATATGAGATTTTGATCTTAGAACTTTGATGATTGGTCATGATGTTGCTATATCATGTTACATATTGATCTTACATGTGATGTATGTTTGAATACTTAGACTGGTATAGAAAGTTCTCCATAGGTATGGCTATGGGTGGCAAAATTTTTAGCTTCTGTGTTTTAATTTCTGGGAATTATCTGTAGGGAATTAAATTAATGGTTAATATAAGAATTAAAGATATATGTGTCACGGATTTTTAGCCACTGGAATCATTCAATTTGGAGTCCATATGAGGTAGATAAGGTTCGATTAGTAAGCAAAGGTCAGAAAATGGTTCATTAGGGAAGAATATGTTAGGATAGCTTCTGTGTTTTAATTTCTGTAAATTATTTGTAGGGAATTAAAATAAATGGTTAACATAAGAATTAAATATATATGTGTCACGGATGTTTGGCCACTGGAATCATTCAATTTGGAGTCCATATGAGGTAGATATGGTCTGATTAGTAGTCAAAGGTCAGAAAATGGTTCATCAGGAAAGAATATGTTAGGATAGCTTCTGTATGTTTATTTCTGAGAATTATATGTATGGAATTAAAATAAATGGTTAATATAATAATTATAGCTATGTGTGTAACGGATTGTTAGCCACTGGAAGCATTCAATTTGGAGTCCATATGAGGTAGATAAGGTCCGATTAGTAAACAAAGGTTAAAAAATGGTTCATCAGGGAAGAATATGTTAGGATAGCTTTTGTGTTTTAATTTCTGGGAATTATCTGTAGGGAACTAAAATAAATGGTTAACATTAGAATTAAATATATATGTGTCACGGATGTTTAGCCACTGGAATCATTCAATTTGGAGTCCATATGAGGTAGATATGGTCCGATTAGTAGTCAAAGGTCAGAAAATAGTTCATCAGGGAAGAATATGTTAGGATAGCTTCTGTATTTTAATTTTTGGGAATTATTTGTATGGAATTAAAATAAATGGTTAACATAAGAATTATAGCTATGTGTGTCACAGATTTTTAGCCACTGGAATCTTTCAATTTGGAGTCCACATGAGGAAGATATGAGCTGATTAGTAGTCAAAGGTCAGAAAATGGTTCATCAGGGAAGAATATGTTAGGATAGCTTATGTATTTTAAGTTATAGGATTTATCTGTATCTAATTAAAATAAATGGTTGACATAAGAATTATATATATGTGTGTCACGGATTTTTAGCCACTGGAATCACTCACGTTGGAGTCCATATGAGGTAGATATGGTCCGATTAGTAGGTAGAGGTCAGAACCTATCCGAGAAGAAATAACCTGTACATTTATGGAGTAATATCACCTTGATTTCTTAATATTTCGCTACATTGTTCAACATAATAGTTTTAGATAATTGTTTTATCTTGAAATTGACACCAAGATCACCTACATTGGAGTTCAATTGAGGGAGTTATGCTCTGATTAGTAAGAGAAGGTTAGATTTGATGAAAACCTGGATCAAGAAAATAAAAGAATAAAATTAATATTTAAAAAAGAAGACGAATCTTATGAATAACTAGTATATGCCATAGCCATTGCCATTGTATGAACTTCTTACCATCTTAAGTGTAAAATTCTGACATGCAAATATTTTATAAAATGATATTTGAAATGGTTATATTCATGGCATGATTACCAATGATTTATGGTAATAGTTATATTTTGATGAACATACTTGTTATTGAAAGCATATTTTTGGCTATCATTGTGAAAAGAAAAGAAATGAGCACGGTCACATGGCAATCCGTGTGGTGCACCAGTAGGGGACGCCTTACCAACGGTTATGATTATGAATATGAGAAAAGAAGGAGAAAGTGTGCCATGTCGGACGGAGCGAGAAAAGCCCGTACCGGAGAGTAGAGGATACTCACCCTGACCAGGGTAGCTTGAAATGAGAATAAGTTGATGGCCATCATATGATATTCTAAAAATAGTTAATCATTTCGTACATATCATTACTGTATGATTCTTATGTGCATAGATATAATGCATTCATGTGACCAAAGATATTTTCTGTAGTTTATACAGCTGAACATGACGTGATGAGCTATATTGATGATGATTTATTGTTGAACTTACTGGGATTTAATTCTCACTATATTTCCATATCATGTTCAGAAAATTAGTTATGCAGATTTTTCTATAGTTCTTACTTTTAGTGCACGTTGCATCGAGTACTTTATGTTGGGCAGATCTCAGAAGCAAATAAAATGTTTGTGGTCGAGTTGGCTTAGATCCCGGTGAAGGTGCAACCACCCGCACCTGTATCTCCGGAATTGGTCAACCAGAATAAATAAGATGTAGATTTTTATGTGTTTGATATGTTGTATGTATGTTTTGATTAATGAGATGTATGTGAACTCTGTATTGTATAAATTAAATAAATGTTATATTGAGTTAAGTTGTAACGAGGTAATAACTTCATGGTATTTTAAAAAAAAATTTATACTTAAATGGAGTTGTTACATAATTGGTATTAGAGGCAGGTCGATCCTAGATGGCCAGTGGGTGGATGGTTATCTGAATCGATCTTATAGTGTCTTGAGTATGTTTGTGGTTGTGCTATGTAGGGATCAGTGAATTCATATAGGTAAGAAATTACTAGTGTTTCCTACTTACATGCCGAGGTGGTGTTATGACTACTGTTAAATATTTTTGAACTAACTATTGGGCTTAATCACCTCAATAGCAACATAACTTTGTTTTTGCTCCAGTAGAAAATGGCACCACCAAGGAGGAATCCGGCAAACAATGCGGAGGAAATCTTGCACAACCTAGTCACGGCAATTCGAGACCAAGTCATGACCACCAACCAAATTTTACAATATCTCCAGAATGCTAATAACCCAAATGGTGAGAATGGTGCTAACAACCGGATGGCTAGAAAAGATAATGGCATATCCGAGTTCCTGAGGACTAGACCACCTTGTTTCCAAGGTGGCTATGACCCAACGGTAGCCGAAAGGTGGATAAGGGAATTATAGAAAATCTTTGAAGTGATAGGCTGTACTGAAGAGCAGCAAGTTATTTTTGCTGCATATATGTTAAAGGATGAAGCAGAATACTGGTGGCGTGGAGCTGGAGAACTTTTAGCTCATCAGGGAAGACAGATCACCTGGCAAGTGTTCAAGGACATTTTTTCTAAAAAGTACTTTCCAAGTACTGTACGGGTAGAGAAAGAGATCGAATTCCTCCAACTCAGGCAAGGCAGCATGACCGTGGACCAGTATATCGCAAGGTTTAAGGAGCTGTCTAAGTTCTCCTCTTATATGCAATATAACCCAGATGAATCATGGAAGGCAGTTAAGTTTGAAGCGGGACTAAACCCAGAGATAAAGAATGCTGTTATAGCTATGGAGATCAGGGAGTTTGTACCTCTGATAAATAAATGCAGACTCCTGGAAAAAAGTTTAAGGGCAGTAGAGGACGAGAAGCAAAGGCGAAACCTATAGAAGAGGAAGAAAAATTTTCCCAACCCTGGAAAGAACATGAGAAGAAGTGGATATGGAGCTGGAAAGAGGCCATAGACTGCGGGTCTTAGACCTTTTCAACAAGACCTCGCCCCAGTCAAGTGCGCTAAGTGCGGACGCATGCATGGTAATCGGCCATGCTACATGGGACAAGATGTCTGCTTCAATTGGGGACAGAAGGTACATTTTACGAGAAATTGCCCACAGAATGTGGGGAAGCAGCCAGAACAGAGGCCTCAGGTGAAAGGAAGGGTTTTCACCCTGAGCGGCCAAGAGGCAGCTCAATCTTCTGAAATGATTCAAGGTACATGCTATATCTATGGATTTGCTCTTACGGTGTTATTTGACTCTGGTGCTAGTCATTCATTTATATCGGAAGAATGTATTAGGAAGCTTCAGTTCCCTATTTCTGAAACTCCCTATGAGCTATCCGTAGTAACCCCTATAAGGGAAAGTGTATTAACTTCCTCTGTATGTAAAGACTGTCAAGTCACCATCCAGGAGAAAACTTTTTCTGTAGACCTCGTCTGTTTACCTTTAAGAGGTATTGAGGTCATTCTAGGGTTAGACTGGATGTCTAGAAATCGAGTCTTGTTGAATTGTTGTAACAAGACCGTTGAATTTCTACCTCCTACTTCAAAAGAGGAGGTCTAGTTATTGATGCTAAATGCCAATCAAGTTAATAGGGAGTTGAAGAATGGAGTACTTGGATACATTCTCTTGTATTTATCAAACCTAGAAGTCGAATCGAAGCTTGATGAAATCCCAATAGCCAACGAGTTTCCTAAAGTATTTCCATCAGATATTCCAGGCTTACCTCCCAAGAGAGAGATAGAGTTCTCTATTGATCTCCTACCTGGGACAGGGCCTATCTCTATTGCACCATATCGAATGGCCTCGAAGGAACTACAGGAACTAAAGAAGCAGTTGGAGGAACTATTAGACAAGCAATTCATTAGACCGAGTGTATCACCTTGGGGAGCTCCTGTATTGTTTGTTAAGAAGAAAGACGGGAGCTTGAGACTATGCATAGATTACAGACAGCTGAATAAGGTGACTGTAAAAAACAAGTACCCTCTTGATGAGAACCATCATAATGATCAAGTTAGCTCTAAATATTCAAGTGATCCATGCCAAATTTCAAGTGAACCAATTACTAGAGCTCGTGCTAAAAGGATTAAAGAAGCTTTCAATGGACTTGTTCAAGACACCTTATCCAAGCAAATGATTCAAGAACCGGAGCTGAAATTTTGTGAGGGCGTACTGAACATTATCCAGGCTGAATATGGGATTATATAGAGCTTTTGGGGCTAAAGTGCAATAAATGAAGAGTTAGATCCTTAGAGCACACAATAGTTGACTCATTGGACCTTAATTATGCTGATTGGAGAAAAATATGCCGCTTTAGTGGCTCATAATGTATATAAGCAAAATTTAGACTTTATAGGCTCCTTAGTCAAAATCTGCCCATGTGCATTAATTGTATTTATTTGAAAGTTTGAATTTTTAGGTTTAGGAGGCTCCTTAGTCAATCCACTACATGTGCATTAGGTATTGTCATAATTGCTGGTTTCCTTGACTAGAAATCAGCCTTTTCTATTTATATTGTAACCTTTCATTGTTGTAAGAATTTTTAGATTGAATGAAAATCACATTTTTCTGGAAACACCAGATTGGATAGAGTTCTTCTCTAGGGTTCTTCATAGAACTAACAGACTTATCAAGGCTTGATCAACCTTGTGGTGTCTTTGATACTAGGGGTCCTTATTCTCTCTTGTCCAAGGGTTCTTAGTAGATCAACCAGACCTGTTTGGGCTTTCTTGGGGTGTATATATCACTGCATTGGTTGTGGGTTTGAAGGTATAGATCCTCTTGGGTTCGCATTGCCGTGTTTGGCTGCAGGTTCTACGATCTTCCCTTGTGGGTTCGCACCACCTCTCCCTAGGATAGATGACTTATTGGATCAACTAAAGGGAGCCTCCATCTTTTCTAAAATTGACTTGAGGTCAGGATATCATTAGATTAGGATTAAGGAGGAGGACATACCAAAAACTGCCTTCAAGACTAGGTATGGGCACTATGAGTTTCTCGTAATGCCCTCCGGGTTGACGAATGCACCTGTAATTTTCATGGATTACATGAATCGCATTTTTCGACCCTACCTAGATCAATTTTTTGTAGTGTTCATTGATGACATCTTGATATACTTTAAGAGTGAGAAAGAACATGAACAACATCTCCGAATCGTGCTGCAAGTGCTGAAAGAGAAAAAGTTATATGCCAAATTGGAGAAGTGTGAATTTTGGCTGTCAGAGGTGAAGTTTCTCGGACATGTCATCTCTAATAGTGGGGTAGCCGTAGATCCTAGCAAGACGGAAGCAGTGATTCAGTGAGAGAGACCAAAGATGGTTACGGAAGTCAGAAGTTTCCTGGGTTTAGCAGGATACTATAGGAGGTTTATACAAAACTTCTCTCGTATAGCCTTGCCATTGACTAAACTGACCAGGAAGGGAAGTCCTTTCAAATGGACTGATCAATGTGAAGCTAGTTTTCAGGAGCTTAAGACAAGACTGACCACTCCTCTAGTTTTAATTATTCCAGACCCTACAGGACATTTTGAAGTGTATAGTGATGCTTCAAAGAAAGGACTAGGGTGTGTGCTAATGTAAAACAAGAGAGTAGTTGCTTACGCCTCTAGACAAGTAAGACCCCACGAAGGAAACTATCCAACCCATGATCTTGAATTGGCGGCAGTGGTGTTTGCTTTAAAGATTTGGCGACATTACTTATACGGAGCAACCTTTGAAGTATATTGCGATCACAAGAGTCTTAAATATCTCTTTGATCAAAAGGAGTTAAATATGAGGCAACGAGGATGGGTGGAATTTCTCAATGACTACAAGTTTGAGATAAAGTATCATCCAGGAAAGGCGAATGTTGTAGCTGATGCCTTAAGTCGAAAATCTCTACACATGGGCCATATGATGTTGTACGAGATGCAAATGCTAGAGGAGTTTCGAAATTTGAAGTTGGACACTACTTTTTCCTCAAAGAAGCTAACTATTAATGGTTTAAGTATAGGGTGTGACCTTAGAGCCCAGATCAAAGAGGCTCAAGTTCACAACCAATATTTACAGGATCATAAAGATCAAGGAAATTTTTCTGTCATGGAAGATAGAGCAATCATGTATCAAGGAAGGATTTGTGTCCTTCAAGAATGAGAGTTCAGGACTAAAATCCTACAGGAAGCACATCAAAGTAAATATACTGTCCATCCTAGATGCACTAAAATGTACCAGGACTTAAAGATGATGTATTGGTGGCCAGGGATGAAAAAGGATATTGCGGAGTTCGTGGCGAAATGTCTAATTTTTCAAAAGGTGAAGGTGGATCATAAAAAGCCAGCAGGATTTCTACAACCTCTTGAGATCTCTAAATGGAAATGGGACAGTATCTCGATGGACTTTGTTGTGGGTTTACCTAAGACTTCAGTGGGACATGACTCTATCTGGGTAATAGTTGACAGATTAACCAAATCTGCTCATTTTCTGCCCATAAAAATTAACTTTTCACTAGATAAATTGGCCCAACTGTACGTCCAGAAAATAATTAGACTGCATGGGATTCCCTTAACTATTGTTTTTGATAGAGATCTAAGGTTCACGTCGAGGTTTTGGAAGGCGTTGCAGGAAGCTTTTGGTACTCAGTTGCGGTTCAGTATTGCCTACCATCCTTAGACTGACGGGCAGACAGAACGGACCATTCAAACTCTAGAAGACATGTTAAGGGCCTGTGTGATAGAGCAAGATAAAGGATGGGATAAGTACCTACCTTTAGTAGAGTTTTCTTATAATAATAGTTATCACTCCAATATTAAGATGGCCCCCTATGAAGCTTTATATGGTAGGAAGTGCCGATCTCCACTATATTGGTTTGAAGTAGGAGGAAAGAACTTGCTGGGTCCTGATCTAGTTCAACAAACCACTGAACAAATCAGGATGATACGAGATAAAATACTCACAGCTCAAAGTCGGCAAAAGAGTTACTACAATAAGAGACATAGACCTCTGGAGTTTGAGGAAGGGGACCATGTATTTCTAAAACTTTCTTCGACCACCGGAGTTGGTAGGTCTCTGAAGACCAAAAAGCTAAATCCGCGATTTTTGGGACCCTACCAAATTCTGAAGAAAGTAGGGACATCAGCATATCAAGTTGCTATTCCACCTAATTTGTCCAACCTGCATAATGTTTTCCACGTATCACAGCTACGAAAGTATCTTCCAGATTCATCACATATAATATAGGATGAACCAATCCAAATAAAGGAGAACACGACATACCAGCTAGTACCTGCATCCATATTGGACATAGACGTGAAGCAACTGAGAAATAAAACCATTCCCAATGTTAAGGTGTTATGGGAAGGTTTGAATCCGGAAGAAGCAACTTGGGAGCTGGAAGAAGTCATGAGGAAGAAATATCCGTAATTGTTCTTATTAGGTCATTTCTGAAATTTTGAGGACAGAATTTCTTTTAGGGGGAGAGAAATGTAACATCCCTAATTTCATTTCTTTTATTGATAAAAGTACATAAATATTTAATTAAGGAAATAAAATTTATTAGACAATATTTTAGATATCTAAGGAAATATAATCCTTAGAAATTCTTCACCTTATGTATATGCATAAAAAATGTTTCTAACATTAAGAGAACAAATAAAGAGGAAAAACCTAATAGGAAAAACAATTAGAAATAACATACTAAAGAGATGCAAAATTCTTGGATAAGGAAGATAAATTTTTAGAAACAAGTAAATGTCTTAAAATTTCAAGAACATTGGATTAGGGTAATTTTTCCTAATTCAAGAATTAGAGTTACTAAGTTTAAAATCTTTACCCATACATTGGGCTTTTACCTATGGACACTTCATATAGAGTTTTTCCACTTCACATAAGTTTCTAGCAAACCCATTGGATAACCTAAGCAAGAAATAAAACATAGACTTGGACTAGGATATAGTAATTGGACCAATAGCCCAAAAATTATGAAAATGTGACCAAGCCCTCCAAGAAAGGTAGAAGTTTATCCAAAACAAAGAAAATGGGTAGGAATAAGCCCATAATGGGTAGGAATAAGCCCAAATCCAAGAGGAAAAATAAAATAAAATAAATTAGGTGATGAAATAATAATGTAATAATAATAAAGATTAGGTTACATGGCATTAAGACAAAAATTTAGCAAGTGGTGTGATTCTACATTCATAATTTTGGCAAGTGGCATGATAATACAAGGATTTAGGACAAAAACATCTATATCCTACACTCATAATTTTAGCAAGTGATATGATAATACATGGCATTAGGACAAAACATTCCTATCCCACACAAATTATATAAACAAAATAATGGAGATTCAAGGGCCAGAAATTTACCACCTAAAATGGCAAACCTATCATACTTGTTTAAGACAAAAGAAATTGGAAATGAATCCCTAAATCAAAGGGACCTTGTCCCTTATCTTAAGAACATATCATCAAAATTTTCAAATTACAAATCTCCTTTTCCTATGCATATCTTGACTAAGGAAGAAGAAGACAAGAACATAACTTGTTTGTTTTCTAAAAATTCAACAAAGTGTATCCTAATTGTGATAAGGTAGACCCATAATCATGAAAGGTGTATTATTTGGTGGTCTATTTAAGCAAAACCCACCCCTACAACATTTTAATTTCATCCAAGTGAGGGAGAGGAAAAAATAGAAGCAAGGTAGAGTGAGGAAAGGAGAGGAAGAAAGAGGAAGGAGAAGTCTAGGGGACTAACTGCTCCAGGTAAGTTTAACAATATTTCTTTTTGAAGAAAACTTTTGAAAATTATAATATTTATATGAGATTTTGATCTTAGAACTTTGATGATTGGTCATGATGTTACTATATCATGTTACATATTGATCTTGCATATGATGTATGTTTGAATACTTAGACTGGTATAGAAAGTTCTGCATAGGTATGGCTATAGGTGGAAAATTTTTTAGATTCTGTGTTTTAATTTCTGGGAATTATCTGTAGGGAGTTAAAATAAATGGTTAACATAAAAATTAAAGATATATGTGTCACGAATTTTAAACCACTGGAATCATTCAATTTGGAGTCCATATGAGGTAGATAAGGTCCGATTAGTAAGCAAAGGTCAGAAAATGGTTCATTAGGGAAGAATATGTTAGGATAGATTTTGTGTTTTATTTCATGGGAATTGTATATAGGGAATTAAATAAATTGTTAACATAAGAATTAAATATATATGTGTCACTGATGTTTAGCCACTGGAATCATTCAATTTGGAGTCCATTTGAGGTAGATATGGTCTGATTAGTAATCAAAGGTCAGAAAATGGTTCATTAGGAAAGAATATGTTAGGATAGCTTCTGTATTTTAATTTTTGAGAATTATCTGTATGGAATTAAAATATATGGTTAACATAAGCATTATAGCTATGTGTGTCACGGATTTGTAGCCACTGGAATCATTCAATTTGGAGTCCATATGAGGTAGATAAGGTTCGATTAGTAAGCAAAGGTCAGAAAATGGTTCATCAGGGAAGAATATGTTAGGATAGCTTTTGTGTTTTAATTTCTGGGAATTATCTGTAGGGAATTAAAATAAATGGTTAACATTAGAATTAAATATATATGTGTCACAGATGTTTAGCCACTAGAATAATTCAATTTGGAGTCCATATGAGGTAGATATGGTCCGATTAGTAGTCAAAGGTCAGAAAATAGTTCATCAGGGAAGAATATGTTAGGATATCTTCTGTATTTTAATTTTTGGGAATTATCTGTATGGAATTAAAATAAATGGTTAACATAAGAATTATAGCTATGTGTGTCACAGATTTTTAGCCACTGAAATCTTTTAATTTGGAGTCCATATGAGGAAGATATGAGCTGATTAGTAGTCAAAGGTCAGAAAATGGTTCATCAGGGAAGAATATGTTAGGATAGCTTCTGTATTTTAATTTCTGGGAATTATCTGTATCTAATTAAAATAAATGGTTACCAATGATTTATGGTAATAGTTATATTTTGATGAACATACTTGTTATTGAAAGCATGTTTTTGGCTATCATTGTGAAAAGAAAAGAAATGAGCACGGTCACATGGCAATCCGTGTGGTGCACCAGTAGGGGACGCCCTACCAACAGTTATGATTATAATTATGAGAAAAGAAAGAGAAAGTGTTCCATGTCGGACGGAGCGAGAAAAGTCCGTACCGGAGAGTAGAGGATACTTACCCTGACCGGGGTAGCTTGAAATGAGAATAAGTTGATGGCCATCATATGATATTCTAAAAATAGTTAATCCTTTCATACATATCATTACTGTATGATTCTTATGTGCATAGATATAATGCATTCATGTGACCAAAGATATTTTCTGTAGTTTATACAGCTGAACATGACGTGATGAACTATATTGATGATGATTTATTGTTGAACTTACTGGAATTTAATTCTCACTATATTTCCATATCATGTTTAGAAAATTATTTATGCAGATTTTTCTATAGCTCTGTTTTTAGTGCACATTGGATCGAGTACTTTATGTTGGGCAGATCTCAGAAGCAAATAAAATGTTTGTGGTCGAGTTGACTTAGATCCCAGTGAAGGTGCAACCACCCGCACCTGTATCTCTGGAATTGGTCAACCAGAATAAATAAGATGTAGATTTTTATGTGTTTGATATGTTGTATGTATGTTTTGATTAATGACATGTATGTGAACTCTGTATTGTATAAATTAAATAAATATTATATTGAGTTAAGTTGTAACGAGGTAATAACTTCATGGTATTTAAAAAAAACTTGATACTTAAATGGAGTTGTTACATAATTAATTAGGATCCCTATATCATTTCATAAAATTTTCATATGAACATTCAACATCTAACCCCTTCAATGTTTAGTATTTCCATCAACATCCTATGTTGTCCAGTAGATTGTTCTCAGCCATGTTTTGATTGTAAATTGCCTATTTTTCAGTTTTAAAAAATACCAAAATTTCCAAATTTGATTATCAATATTTCAAGACTTTTCTCACCAAATATTAAAGTATTTAAAGGCCATTTACCCAATCAAACATTCCAAGAACATAGGACCTAAAAATGTTAGGTCCAAAATATGTGGTGCATCAGCATGTTTGTTACTTAGATGGCAAAGATTGTTCCCTACCACTAGAGTTCTATGTTTTCAACTTTAACATCTCGCATCTCATGCTCAAGAATCACCCATGCAAATCCCAAAATGTGCTCAACTCACTACAAACCAACTTTCCTCAAAAGGGGAAACTTATATTGTGCAGAAATACCCATATGGCTCTTATATTTCAGCTTGCTTCTCCTTTTGGTTTTCCTTGCAACTTAGATACATTTTTCTGGTTGCTCTCCCCCTTTGGCTCTAAGTTTTTTGGTTGTCTTCTCTCCCTCTTGGGTCCTGATTGCTTGAGGAATAGGGTTTAAGTTTGCTGCCCAAAATAATACCTAGACAACATGATTCTTAGCCGCTGGTTTCCACCACACAAGAGGAAATGGAGGGCTGTGTTTGGTAGGGATTCCCTTATGGTTTCTGCAGGGAAGGCGTAAGAATGCAGAGCATGGTGTGAGGGCAGTAGCCTTTGCATTATTTTTCTAATTGTAGGCAGAAATATGGCTAAAGTGGGTGGCAGTTTCTTGGCTAGAATGTGTTCAAAATGTTTATGGCTATGTGGCAGGATTTCCTTGCTGAAAGTTGGAATTTTTCTTGGCTGATTATGGTTGAATTGTTTGTGGCTCTGTGGCATGTTTTGGTAGGTGCAAGGTGGCTGCAATTTTGTGGCCAATGTAGCATGCTATGTGGCTGCAACTTTGTGGCCAATATGGCATGTTTTGGTAGGTGCAAGTTGGCTACAAGGTGGCTATAATTTTGCGGCCATTGTGGCATGTTATGTGTCTGCACTTTTGTAGTCAATATGGCATGCTATGTGGCTAAAACTTTGTGGACAATGTGGCATCCTTTGGTAGGTGCAAGGTGGCTGTAATTTTGTGGTCAATGTGGCTTGCTATGTGACTGCAACTTTGTAGGCAATGTGGCATGCTTTGGTAGGTGCAAGTTGGTTGTAAGGTGGCTGCAATTTTGTGGGTAATGTGGCATCCTATGTGGCTGTAAGTTTGTGGGTAATGGGACATGCTTTGGTAGGTGCAAAGTGGTTGCAAGTTGGCTATAATTTTGTAGGCAATGTGGCATGCTATATGGCTAAAATTTTGTGGTGCTTCTTGGCAGCTCCTTAGTTGTTTTATATTGCCTTAATTTACTAATAATCCTAGATTAGTAATGTCTTAAAAATGTATTTGTCTCTTCTCCCTATCCATTATGCTCCTAAGAATTTTATTTATATGATTCATGATTAACTATATGTCACCTATTTTATAAATTTATTATTGTTACATAACTAAGCATTTAAATTCTTTTTCATATGTATTATCTACTTATTCCTAAATTTATCTAGCTTTATTAGAGACTTAGGATGTTACATTTCCTTCCCCCTTAAAAGAATTTTGTCCACAAAGTTTGACATAACTTATTCAAACAGATGTGGATAAGTCCTCTTCATTTCTCAAACAGATGTGGATAAGTCCTCTTCATTTCTTCTTCTATCTCCCAAGTTGCTTCCTTAGAGGATAGTTCCTTCCATACTACTTTAACTAGAGGTATGTTCTTGTTCCTCAATTATTTAGTCTTAACGTCAATGATCTGATCTGGCTTTACAGTGTATGACAGTTTATCTTGTAAATGCATTGATTCGTTCTCTATGATATGTGAAGGTTTTGGGTTATACTTTTTGAACTGGGAAACATGAAATACATCATCAATATGAGGAGGAAGTGCAAGTTTATAAGCTACTGATCTGATCCAATCAAGAATTTAGAAAGGACCAATGTATTTGGTACTGAGGCTTTTGATTTTCAAAGACCTCCCTACACCTGTGAACGGAGTTACCTTAAGGAAAACATGGTCGTCTATTTCAAATTCTAAGGGCCTTCTTCTTTTATCTGCATAGCTCTTTTTTCTACTTTGGGTAGCTAGTAGTCTCTCTCTAATAAGTTCAATGTGCCTTATGGTTTGGTCAACCAAATCAGGGCCCAAAAAACTCCTCTCCCCTAGCTCTACCCAACACAGAGGTAACCTGCACTTTCTTTCATACAAAGCTTCGAAGGGACCTATCTGGATACTAAAATGATAACTATTATTATAAGCAAATTCAGCTAAAGGTAGATACACATTAATTTTCCTTTCATTTCTAGTACACAAGCCCTAAGCATGTCTGAATTGTTCTCCCAGTCTTCCTGTCAATTTGTGGATGGTAGGCCATGCTAAACCTAAGTTTAGTACCTAAGGAATCTTGCAAGGATCTCCAAAATCTAAAAGTAAACCTGGGGTCTCAATTAGAAACAATACTGGTAGGTATCTCATGGAGTCTGACAATTTCATGAACATACACTTGTGCCAACTTGTCCACGGAATATGTAAAATTAATGGCTAAGAAGTGGGTAGACTTGGTCAGTCTATCCATGTTTACCCAAATTATATCATAGCCAAATGATGTCCTCGGCAAACCCATGACAAAATCCATAGAGATGCTATCTTATTTCCACTTAGGAATATCTAAGGGTTAGAGCAATCCAACAGGCTTTTGGTATTCTACCTTGACTCTCTAACACACTAAGCACTTAGACATATAACTGGTTATGTCCATTTTCATCCCAGGCCACCAGAAACTCCTTTTTAAGTCTTGATACATCTTAGTGGCTCTAGGATGTAGGGTATACCTACTCTTATAAGCTTCAGCTAGGATACTATCTCTCAATTCCTTCACCTCAGGTATACACAACTGCTCTTCAAATTTGATAAGCCCATCCTCATAAATGTGAAATTCTTTACACTTGCCCTGTGATATCTGTTCTCTAATGTCCTTCAAGTATGGATTAGAAACTTGAGCATATTTAATTCTATCCCTGAGATAATTTTGAATCCTTAATTCACTCATAAGGAGGCTACTGGGCTGTAGATAAATGGAGAGATTCAAATTTCTCATGCCCTCAATTAGGTCCTGCTCCTTAAGCATCAATGATGCCATATGGAGGGATTTCCTGTTCAGGGCATCAGCAACCACATTTGCCTTGCCTAGATGGTAATTAAGGGTGTAATTATAGTCTTTTAGAAATTCCATCTATCTTCTTTGTCTTATATTTAACTCATTCTGATAAAAAAGATACTTAAGACTCTTGTGATCACTAAAAACTTCAAACTTGACACCATACAAATGATGTCTCCAAATCTTAAAGGCAAACACTACAGATGCTAGTTCTAGATCATGTGTGGGGTAATTCTCTTCCTGAGGTCTAAGCTGCTGAGAAGCATAAGCTATTACTCTACCTTGCTACATTAAAACATAACCTAAACCCTTCTTAGATGCATCACTATATATTGTAAAGAGTTCACTAGGGTTAGGTATCACTAGCACTGGGCCAGAGGTTAGCCTAGCTTTCAATTCTTGAAAATTACTCTCACATCGACCATCCCACACAAATGGTTGGTCCTTTCTAGTTAACCTAGTTAGAGGCATGGCTATCTAAGAGAATCCATAGATAACTCTCCTATAATATCTTGTTAAGCCTAGAAAGCTCCATATTTCAGTAATCGTCTTTGGTCTTTCCCAGTTAATCACTGCTTCCACTTTACTAGGGTCCACTACTATCCCTTCCTTAGAGACAACATACCCTAGAAATCTCACCTTTGTCAGCCAAAATTCACACTTGCTAAGCTTAGCATACAAATTCCTATCCTTCAGGGTTTACAACACTATTCGAAGGTTATTCTTATGTTCTTCGAGGCTCTTAGAATAAATTATGTTATTTATGAAAATCACAACAAACTTATCTAGGTATGGCCCAAAAACCCTATTCATATAATCCATGAAAATGGCAGGGGCATTGGTTAACCCAAAAGGCATGACTAGGAACTCATAATGTCCGTATCGAGTTTGAAAAGATGTCTTTGGGACATCTTTGGCCTTAATTCTCAACTAATGGTAACCTGACCTCAAATCTATCTTAGAGAAGACTGGCGCTTCAGCTAATTGATCCAGTAGGTCATCTATCCTTGGTAGTAGATATTTATTCTTGATGGTCACTTTGTTTAACTGCCTATAATCTATGCACAATCTAAGGCTACCATCTTTCTTTTTAACAAACAAGACTGGTGCACCCCAAGAGGATAGACTAGGTCTGATGAACCCCTTATCTAAGAGTTCCTCTATCTATTTCTTAAGCTGAGCTAGCTTTACAAGAGCCATCCTATAGCGAGCCTTAGATATGGGACCTACACTAGACACTAAGTCAATGGAAAACTCTACTTCCCAATCAGGAGAGAGACTGCTAAACTCCTTAAAGAATACTACTAGTTTATCCTTAACAACAGGTATGTTTTCTATGCCTTATTCTACTTCTGTTTGCAAAGAAAAGAAGACTAGGAACCCTTAACAACCTTTCTTAAGGTATTTCTCAGCTTGGGTGGTGGATAGATAATAAGTTTTAGTGGAGTGTTTAGAAGTAAAACCATAAACAGGTAAAGAAATAAATTTTCTAAAACAATCAAGAATTGCATTATTAGCAGACAACCAATCCATTCCAAGAATAACATCAATATCAAACAGAGGAAGGCATACAAGATCCAAAGTGGTTCATCTATGATCAAATTGCACAACACAATTGATACAAGCATCAGAAGTTATGACATAGATCCCAATAGGGGTCAAAACAAAAAGATCATATGGCAAAGTATCCACAATCAAACCCAGACTCTTAGCACAATCATATGAAATAAAAGAATGTGTAGCACCAGTATCAAACAATGCATCTACAAGTGAGTTCGGATCATTAATATACCTCTGATCAAATTTGGAGACTGACTAGCTTCCTGTTGGGAAAGAGCAAACACCTGTCCCTGATTCTGTGGTCAACCATCAGGAACTGATCCCCTTCTTGCTCGACATTCCCTGGAGTAGTGGCTGGGTTTTCCATAACTGTAGTAGAAATTCTAACCAGCTAAACAGGGTTTATCTCTATGGCTCTTTTCACATTTATTATAAGCAGGCTAGCTAGGGGTTTGGCCACTACGAGTCAGCATTCTCCTACCCTAAGAACTGTTACCCTTAAACTTTTTGTTCTAGGGTTTTCTTCTTCTTTTAGAGGGCTCACTGTCTCTCAATCTTTTCTCAACCCTGGCACTCATCAGAGTTTCTTCTGCTATTCTACATTTGCTTGCCAACATGGCAAAATCCCGTATCTCTAAAGTAGCCATTCTTTCTCTAATCTCAGGTTTCAAACCTCGCTCAAAATTTGCTACCTTCCATGTATCATCATGGGTATGCTTCAGGTAAGTGGAAAATTTAGAGAGCTCTTCATACTTAGCCTCATATTGGGGTACAATCATGTTTCCTTGCTTCAATTGTATGAATTCAGCCTCTTTTTGATTCTTTACATCATCTGGGAAATATTTGTCATAAAATGTTTCTCTAAAATTATTCTAGGTAATGGGAGTATCATTGGTCTACCATAGTCTCTGTATACTTTTCCACCAATGCTCTGCCTCACCTTCTAGCATGTAAGTGGCTAAGGAAACTTTATGTTCTGTGCTGTACTCTAAAACCCCAAAATATTTCTACAATTGCATGATCCATCACTCCGCTATCATTGGGTCATACTCTCTGAGAAATGAAGGAGGGTTGGCCTTCCTAAATTAGGCCACAAGTTTATTCATTTGGCCTAGCCCATTTTTCCCTTTAGCACCCTCAGGATTGTTTCCTTGCGGCACTTGTCTAAGGGCTTCTTGAACTTGTTGAAGAATTTGTGTTGTGGTGGCTTGGGCTGCAGCTTGCCCATCGAGCCTGGCAGCTAAGGCTTCCATATTCTCATATATTTCTTTTAGGGTCTCAGCCTGGTTTCTCTTATATGCCATTTCCCTGTGTGCACATTTATATATACAAACATTTTTCATATAATTAGTCACACGACCGTAAACTATGTTTACTTTATTTAACAAACCCTAAGACAAAAGCCAATTTCACAATCATTCAACTCTAAATCAATTTAGAATATCCTAGAATTCTTCAAAACACATAGATAATTCCCTAAACTATTGCTCTGATACCAAAAATTGTCAACACCTACTGACTAGCATCTTATTTCATACATCCACATTATAAAGTATTCCCCAAACTACCTTTTAGTATTTTATATTTTTTCTTTCTTATCTATAAATTTCCAGCAATGTCTACCTAGCCCATAAATTCACCTGTTCACTTATATTGTTAGTTATATTTCTTGGATAAGCATACAAGTGCTTTAGGCTATTCTAAGCATTTTCAAATTTCATTTCCTTATAGGCAATTAACTAGGCTTGACATGCATTACTTACAACAAAAGGGCTCTCATGCCATAAAGAAAAAGGTACAGTCCATAACTTATTTTACATCACATTATAAGCTGTCTAAAAAGGACTTGGCACTTAACTAAGTCATCCCACATATATTACACAACCAAAGAAAATACAATCCATATCCATATTCATATGACTCGACCTTGGGACCCCTGTTGCTCACTTCTTGCTAGAGTACCTGGAATGTGATTATGTGGACATAAAAGGATAAGATGACAATCTCAATAGCTAGAAAATTGTTTAGATAAAAAATATACATTCCATTCCTTAAAATATCTCAATTTATTTCACTAAAACATAAGCACTGACCATACATAAATAAATCATCTTGGTCACATTAGGGACGCATAGCATTTTCTTCTACTTACCCAATGCAGTCTCATACCTACAAAAGGGTTATGCATCTTATTATTGGCCAATACGTGGGGGAATTGAGGCTTACTTGGCACACTTTGGGCACCGTTTAATTCTCGAGAATGAAATATAACATATCTTTAGACCATCATTCATCATAGCAAAAAAGTCAGGCAACTAGTGAAATTGATAAATTCAAGTGCATAAACACAAAGAGCGTTTTAAGGAAAAGCTACCTACCTCAATTCCTACACAATCACTTCCTTTCGAAGGCTACCAATGTTACTACCAGCATCTCAAACTAAAACATATATGAGCTTTTGGTTCATGCATGCATACTAACACCTAAAATTATAAATCTCTAGTTTAAGACCTTCTCCTCCCTAAAACAAAACCGTGATTCTATTTAGATTTGAGGATATTATTAAATATGACAAAAGTCCTCTAAAAATTCTAAAATTTTCCATGGAGGTTCCTCTACATGTATATTTTGTGTGTGGATCGCTCAGCCCTTAACTATTCTATTCACCCCAAGAAGTACCTTCATAACCCAAAACAGTGCAGATTAGTTTCGGTTTTATTTCTATTCTGCTTTTCATTCTTTTGAATTAGTAAAACATCTTTAAAATTCGTGATATTTTTTATGAAGCATCCTTGATATGTTATATAATCACAATAAAAATTTCAAGTAAAAAATAATTAATTTGACCCCTTAAATAACACACTTTTTATGACTGCCCCCCAATTTTGGTATGTTATGACTCACTTCCTATCCCTTAGAGTTTCCATATTTTATTATATGCTTTATCCTGCCCATAATTCTCTATAATTTGGGGGGTCATTAATTAGGATCCTTATATCATATCATTAAATTTTCATACGAACATTCAACATCTAACCCCTTCAATATTTAGTATTTCCATAAACAAACTAAGATGTCCAACAGATTGTTCTCAACACTGTTTTGATTGTAAATGGCCTCTTTTTTGGTTCTCAAAAATCACAAAAATTTCTAGAATTGATTACCAATATTTAAATACTTTTCTCACCAAATATTAGAGAATTTAAAGGCCATTTACCCAATCAAATGGTCTAAGAACAAAGGGCTTAAAAAGTTTAGGTGCAGAATGTGTAGTGCTTCAGCGTGTTTGTTACTTAGATGGCAATGATTGTTCCCTACCACTATAGTTCTATGTTTTCAACTTTAACATCTTTCATCTCATGCTCAAGAATCACCCATGCAGATCCCAAAATGAGCTCAACTCACTACAAACTAACTTTCCTCAAGAAGGGAAACTCACATTGTGCAGAAATACCCCTATGGCTCTTAAGTTTGAGCTTACTTCTCCTCTTGGTTTCCTTTGCAACTTAGCTACTTTTTTCTGGTTGCTTTCCCCCTTTGGATCTATGTTTTTTGGTTTCCTTCTCTCCTTCTTGGGTGCTGATTGCATAAGGAATGGGGTTTGAATTTGCTACCCAAAATAATACCTAGACATTATGATTTTTAGCCATTGGTTTCCACCACTTAAGAGAAAAATGAGGGTTGTGTTTTGCAGGGATTCCCTTGTGTTTTTGCAGGGATTCCCTTGTGGTTTCTGTAAGGAGGGCATGAGAATGCAGAGCATGGTGTGGGGGCAGCAGCCTTTGCATTATTTTTTTGATTGTAGGTAGAAATATGGCTGAAGTGGATGGCAATTTCTTGGTTGGAATGTGGCTGAAATGTTTATCGCTATGTGGCAGGATTTCCTTGCTGAAAGGTGGCATTTTTCTTGGTTGATTTTGACTGATGTTTTTGTGTCTATGTGGCATACTTTGGTAGATGCAAGGTGGTTGGAAGGTGGCTATAATTTTGTGGGTAATGTGTCATGCTATGTGGCTGCAACTTTATGGGAAATGTGGCATGTTTTTGTATGTGCTAGGTGGCTACAATTTTGTGGGCAATATGGCATACTATATGGTTGCAACCTTGTAGGCATTGTGGCATGCTTTGGTAGGTGCAAGGTGGTTGCAATTTTGTGGGCAATGTGGCATGCTATGTGGCTGCAACTTTATGGTCAATGTGGAATACTTTGGTAGGTGAAAAGTGGTTGCAAGGTGGCTAAAATTTTGTGAGCAATGTGGCATGCTGTGTGGCTGCAACTTTGTGGGCAATGTGGCATACTTTGGTAGGTGCAAGGTGGCTGCAATTTTGTGGGCAATGTGGCATGCTATGTCACTGCAACTTTGTGGGAAATGTGGCATTCTTTGGTAGTTGTAAGGTGGCTATAATTTTGTGGGGAATGTGGCATGCTTTGGCATATGCAAATTAGCTGCAAGGTGGCTACAATTTTTTGGGTAATGTGGTATGCTATGTGGCTGAAATTTTGTGTTGCTACTTGGTAGCTCCTTAGTTGTTTTATATTGCCTTAATTTACTACTAATCCTAGATTAGTAATGTCTTAAAAATATATTTGTATCTTATCCCTATCCATTATGCTCCTAAGAATTTTATTTATATGATTCATGATTAACTATATGTCACCTATTTTATAAATGCCTTATTGTTACATAACTAAGCATTTTAATTCTTTGTCATATGTATTTTCTACTTATTTTTAGATTTATCTGACTTTATTAGAGACTTGGGATGTTACAATCTTCGTGGCCATAATATCTTTTGCCTCCCTAATACTAGTAGAATTGTAGTTATTAATGATGAGAATTGGATCTAGCTTCTAGAGGAGGGTAGAGAGGGTGATAATGTTCTTGAGGGGGATGACTTCCCCTTGAGCCACTTTTGGCTTTACCACCTCCACCCTATTTTTAGTACTCTGACACTGTAGGTCCATCATATGTACTACCAGAGGATCAAAACTCCATCTCCTCATGACTCCGTCAAATAGAGAAAGAGCAATTAGCACAAAGAGCCACCCTGCATGCAATGAATGACATAATCCAAAGCATGCGGGGAATGATGTAGACATTATATAATTGGCACCTGAGCTAGAACCCATCACCACCACCTCCAAAAGATATGACTAGCACTAATTATAAGTTATGGAAAAAGGATGTAGAGTTAGCACTGAATTTGATAGACAACAATATGACCATAAGAGTTGATAGACCATAAACATTGACTGATTAGAGTATTAATGAGGAGAGAGCCTACTTTGAAAAGTTAGTGAGACCAAATAGGTTTGCTCTAACGATGATGAAAACAATCAAACTAGCATCTGATGATGCTAATACTTTCTTTTCTTCCATTGGGAAAATGTATGTAATTTCTAAAAAGACTTTTTTTCTCCATTGGGTAAATGTATATGATTTATGGAAAAGCTGAGGCTAGGCAAATAAGGGAGAAATTCATCAATATGAGATATGATTAGGTAAGTGGTGTTAGTGTATTTACACTAAAGATTGTGAATGTAGCTAATAGACTAGGAGAACTTGATTGCCTCATTATTGATAATTTTCTAGTTGATTGTGCCTTAAATGCTTTAACCCTAGCTTTGATGCACTCAAAACTTCATATATAACACCCAAAAGGAAAAGTGGGATATGGATACCCTGATAACCATTTATACCTAATAAAAGGAAAGGCGACAATTTGAAATTGCGAGGAGGGCAAATCATGTCAACTAGCCATAGCATAAGAAATGTTTTCATAAATAGAATGAAAATTCCAATAGGAAGGTTGATTTTGGAAAGAAACTTGGTCAAACTAACAAAAGTAATGGTCCAAAACCAATGATTATGAAAGATTTGGAATGCTGGTTTTGCAAGAAAACTAGCCAAAGGAACCTTGACTAGACCTTTTACAAAGCCCACATGAAAAAGATAAAAAAACAAGGTAATAATCTTGATTTATTTTGATTTAAATCTAGTATTGTAGATGTTCCTTCAAATTCATGATCGATTGATTATGGGATGTCTATTTATGTTGCTAATTCTTTATAGGCATTCTGGAAGAAACACAAAGCAAATTGAATGAGGTTAAAATTTATGTAGGGAATAGCTTTCAAGTTGAAGTTGAACTCATAGGATTAGTTGAATTAGAGTTAAGATTTGTTTTGTCTTTGAAAGATACTCTTTATGTATCGCACATGAGACATAATTTAATTTCATTGTCCAAAACTAATGGTTATGGATTTTCTTTAAATTTCAATAAAAGTGCTTTCGATTTGATCTATGATTCTTAAGTTATTGGTGGTGGAACTAAATGTGGTGGTTTATATAAGTTGAATCTAAACTCTAACCAATTCACTACCCTACTTGTGCAAAGTGTTGGTAACAAGAGGGCTTTAATTAAAGAAAGCTCATACTCACTTTGGTGCAGATGTTTAGGTCATATATAAAACAAACAAGAAAGGTTCCACATGTAGTATAGAACTCTTAGAAATAATTCACTTAGATATTTGTGGACCCTTCAAACCAACCTTATCTATAAACAAGTACTTTATCACATTCATTGATGATTTATCTCTATATGCCTATGTCTACAATATTATTGATAAGTCTCAATCTTTAGAAAAAAAAATTAAAATATTTAAAAATAAGGTAGAAAGCAATGTGGTAAAGCTATTAAAATTGTGAAACTAGACTAAGGTAAGGAATTTTATAGGAGATATGGTGTGATTGGACAATTAATGAGATCTTTTGCAAAATATTTACAAGATAATGGGTTTTTCCCAATTTACCATGCCTAGTGCTCTTGAGCAAAATGGAATAGCTGAGAGAAGGAATTGCAATTTGATGAACATGGTTAGGTCTATGATGAGTAGAACCAATATACTTGACTCCTTTTCAGGAGAAGCTCTATTATTAGTAATGTACATCTTATAAAGGAGCCAATTGAGTGTTTAATGGTCATATTTTATCCCCTAATTTATAGTAAACTTGTGATTATTTCTCTACTTTGGTTATGTTTTGTTTTGTTTGCTCTAGATATTGCTTTGGTTTGTTTTTTGTTTATAGGTGAGTAAAAGAGGCTAAGAACCGAGGGAAAACATTCATGTGAAGAGCTATATGGACTTGGAACAAGTTGAGGATTAAGCAAGTTGCAAACCTAGAAGAAATTGGAAAAGAAAAAACTTGGCATCCTCCAACATAACCAAGTCATGCTTGGTGTACCTAGAGCACAGCTAGGCCGTGGTCTATGAAAAACGTGGAGTGAATTCCCATAATTGAACTCGAAGCACGGCCAGGCTGTGTCTTGGAACATGGCCATGCTTTGTATCCATACACTATGTATTTTTTAGGGTTTTAAGTAGCGAAGTTGTTATAAATACATGGGGAAGCGTGGAAAAATAGAGAAAGAGACATTCAGACTTAGAGAAACTCAGTTTAGGCTTAGGAAACACCATTAGATTAAGTTTTTATTAAAATCATTGTTCAATTTATGTTCTTAGAGTAGAATTGCGTTTGATTGAAGTTTTGTATACCTAGTTTATTAAATTCTACAATTTAGGTTTTATCTCTCTATCTCTACACCTATCTCTACTTCTACTCCTTTCTCTTTGATTGTATTGAATATTGAAGAATGGTTTAATGAATATGATTGAGTTTTCTTTCAATTATATGTGAGTAGATTTTGATCTAGGGTTTCGGTAAACCACTTATAGTATAATGATACTGCATTGATTAGGAATTGTGAAACCCTAATTGTGATTGTTTATGGTTAATTAGGATTAACTATTATGCATGTATATGAGTTGATGAATGTCTGGCCAATGTTTATCACGTCTTAGGTTATTAACTGATGAATTGAAATGTGAAAGTTAATACTGGAACTTAAGCATTAATTAGGGATATCTTAATCACGAAAGTAGTTTAATGTTCTCTAGGAATTAAATCAATTAGTAGGCACGAGAGCCCTTATTAATTGAATCACATGGTGAGCACAATACTTAATGGACTTAGGTTGAAATAAGAACTATGAAAGTAAGCAATTGGATTAACCTAGACACAATTAGTAACGCTTAAAAGAGGTTATTAATTAATTAAGACTAAACCATCCCCAATTACCTAGATAATTGCAATTAAAGGTATATGTTGATTGTTGAATATCTTAAGTGTGGTAAATCCTAACCCTAGGCTTTTGGTAATTGAATTTCTTATTTGCTTAATTGTGATTTTCTCTCAATCGAATTACATTGATTTAGATAGCTTGTTTCATAAAACTCTAGTAATGGATCTTTGTTCTCTATGGGATACGACCCGTACTCATCGGACTAGCTATAGCTACGTCATTGCGATTGATTAGTGAAACACACACAACAACACCTAAATAGAGTTCCTACCAAATCGATCCTTAAAACTCCATTTGAATTGGTCAAAAGATAGAAGCCTAATTTAAACCATCTTTGGGTTTGGGGATGTTCTGTTGAGGTTAAACTTTATGACCCTATAGTATCAAAATTGAGCCCTAAAAACACCCTTTGTTATTTCATAGGTTATTCTAGTGAATCCAAAGTTTATAGGTTTTACTGTCCTACCCATAAAGCAAAGATAGTTAAGGCAATATTTGCTAAATTCTTAGATTGTAGCTCCTTTCACAATAGGGAGATAGTTTTGGAATATGGATGTAATTACAACTTTTCTAAATGGAGATCTTGTTAAGGAAGTTTATATATAGCCTTAGGGATTCATTGAGATTAACAAAGAACACATGGTGTATAAGTTAAAAAAAGTTGATTTATGGTCTTAAATAAGCATCAAGGTAGTCCTACTTGAAGTTTGATAAGGTAATTTCTTGTCTTGGGTTTGTTGAAAATAAATTAGATCAATGTATATATATTAAGACTAGTGGGAGTAAGTTTATTATTATTTTTTGTGCTATATGTGGATGACATCTTACTTGTGAATAATAATTTAAATTTGGTGTATGATATTAAAAATTTGTTATCTATACATTTTGAAATGAAAGCCTTGGAGAAGAATCCTTTATTTTGGGAATTGAAATTCACAAGGATAGGTCAAGAAATTTATTGGAGTTATCATGAAAGGCTTAAATTGTTCGAATACTAGAAATGTTTGGGAAATCTTATAGATGTTCCGGTAGTTAAAGGTGATAAGTTTAGTTAGATACAATGTCCCAATAATGAATTTGAGAAAGAAACAATAAAAAATATTCTTTATTTTATTGTTGTAGGGAGTTTAATGTATACATAAGTTTGTATTAGACCTGATATGTCATTTGTTGTTAATGTCCTTGGTAGATATCTATCAAATCCTTGGAGAGATCTAGTGCATACTGTCGTAGGTACACCCAAATTAATACCTTACCTCTCAACTAACCTGTAGTAGTGGGAGTAAGGGTCAATCCCACAGAGACTGGAATTACCTTATGTGATTGAGAGAAGAAGGGATTGATAATTTCAAATAAATAAAAGTAAACAATAATAAAAGTAATGAAGAGAGTAATGAATAATAAAGGTGTTGGTTTCGATTGATATCCACCATCAAGGGATCGCATTGATCATTAACAACATAATCAATCTATAATTGAATATCTATCATTGGGCTTTTAACCCTATTCCTCCTTAAGTCTAGTAAATTGATGACAATCACACCAATTAAATCCTAATTAATAAGCAATCATTTAGCACATTGGTAAAGCATAACTTATTAATCACACGAAGAACTAGAGAAACTGATAGAGCTAAACAAATATAAATGCATAAGCTATATCTAATTTAGTTGATCATTTATCATACAGTTAATGATTTATAATCCAAAATCCTTAATCCTATTTGCTTCATGAATAAAGTAATGAAAACTTTGTTCAAAACATAATTCAGCAATAGATTAAGACATAGAATATACTAGTAGGCCTCCTAGCAATTATATGAAAAATCAATGATAAAAGAAGAGCAGATGAATAATCAATACTCAATTAAGATTGAAATAATTAAATCAAATCCAAATCTCACAATGCATCATGATCTCTTAAGGTTTCAATCTTCCTCTACCAACTAAAAATAAATCAGCCGCGCAGGGCTGTAAAAAAATCTAAAGAACTAAAGAAGATAATTAAGAACTTGAATGATTCAATGGTTGTTTGATGCTTCTTCTCTTCCCTTTTTATAGATTGGATGCTCTTCAATGAAGTAAGGTTGTTTCTAGGTTAAATCTCGGTCCATCGGGTTTCATTTAGAGTTAAAAAACCCTAAAAATTGCGAATTTTGCATTCTGGTGTGGCAGCGAGCGCCGCAGCGTGTTACTCAGGCATCACTGCTCTTGATCCAATGTGGGGGCACTCTAGTTTTGACACTCAGGCACCATGGCACTGGGGCTCGGGCGCCACGGCGCCTGATGCTTCTAGGCAGTCAACGCCGCGGTGCGCTGTGGCCCTTCAAATTTACAATGACGCAGCACTACGGCGCTGAGAAAATTCCAGAATTTGCCAAAATGCCAAACACAAAAGTTGTAGCTCTATGTCTCTATTTTTCATAGCCACTAGAATCACCTTAATCTTATCTATATTGAAGGAGATATGCCAAAATTAGTGATGAAAGGTCAGGATTCATCCTGCTGCACTATGATTTTGATTTGTAAGCTCTATAACGCTATTAAATCTCTCGAATTTGACCAAGTGTTCAACATAAAAGTTGTAGATAATTTTTGTCGCATTTACAGCCACTTGAATCACTTTGATTGGAGTTCATATGAGGGAGATATGTTCTAAACAATGCTAAAAGATCTAAAATCGCTGCAATTTATCATTTTTTCATGAATTTATTATTTTTTTCTTCTCTTTTCTTCTTCCTTTGTTCCTACAACACAAAACACAAAACAAAGCTAATTTCTATTCATATTTTACTTAAATCAAACAAAAATTAATTTAAAGGTATTAATATCATGCTTAATTATGATCATATCAAGATCACTGAGTTGCAATAAAGAATATTTTGAGATATCTACAAAAAAACAAAGGATTATATACTTGTTTACAAAAAAAGTTAATAATTTTGAGGTTATTAGGTACTCTGATTTAGATTTTGTTGGTTTCATAGATGATAGAAAATCTACTTCTGGGCATATATTCATGCTTGCAGGTGGGGTCATCTTTTGGAAAAATGTGAAACAAACACTTATTACTTCATCCATTATGCAAGCTAAATTTGTAGCTTGTTATGGAGTTACTGCACAAGCTATGTGGCTCAAAAATTGTATTTTTGGGTTAATGATTATTGATTCCAACTACAAGCCTATAAAGATTTACTATGACCACAGGGCAATTGTATTGTTCTCAAAGAACAATAAAGTTTCTTCAGGTTCAAAACATATAGCTATAAAGTATCTTTCAGTCAAAGATATGGTAAATGGTGGTAACATATTTACGAAGCAAATAGATACATACTCTTTGGTAGCAGACCCTTTAACCAAAGGGCTTAGGGCCAATCACTACAAGAAACATATATTTTAGTGGCGATGTTAATGAGTTTCCATTAAAAGTTTATGTTAAGTGGCGACTTTCTCTGGTCACCACTGAAATTTTAGCTTTTAGTTGTGACTTTCTCTGATCGCCACTGAAAATCTATCTTTCCGTGGCGACACAGAGGAGGTCGACACAAAAAAAGATTTTTTTTTTCTGCAAAACTTTCAGTGGCGACCTAAGGTCACCATTGTAACATCTTTAATTTTGTTTCATGAATTAATAAATATACAAAAGTATTCAAAGTAACATCCCTAATTTTGTTTCTTTTTAAGGTACATAAATATTTAATTAAGGAAATAAAATTTATTAGACAATTTTTAGATGTCTAAGGAAATATAATCCTTAGAAATTCTTCACTTTACGTGTATGCATAGAAATGTTCTAACATTAATGGAATAGGTAAAGAGAGAAAACCTAAGAGGAAAAAATTAGAAATAATATACTAAAGAAAGGTGAAATTCTTGGGTAAGGAAGATAAATTTTTGGAAACAAGTAAAGGTCTTAAAATTTCAAGAAAACATTGGGTTAGGGTAATTTTTCCTAATTTAAGAACTAGAATTACTAAGTTTAACATATTCACCCATACATTGGGCTTTCACCTATGGACACTTCTTTTAGAGTTTTTTTCCACTTCACATAAATTCCTAGCAAGCCCATTGGATAACCTAAACAAGAAATAAAACATAGACTTGGATTAGGATATAGAAATTGGACCGATAGCCCAAAAATTATGAAAATGTGTCCAAACCCTCCAAGAAAGGTAGACTTTTATCCAAAGCGAAGGAAATGGGTAAGAATAAGCCCAAATCCAAGAGAAAAAATAAAATAAAATAAATCATGTGATAATATAATAAAGATTAGGTTACATGGCTTTAAGACAAAAATTTAGCAAGTGGTATGATAATACAAAGCTTTAGGACAAAACATCTATATCCTACACTCATCATTTTAACAAGTAGTATGATAATACAAGGCTTTAGGACAAAACATCTATATCCTACACTCATAATTTTAGCAAGTGGTATGATAATACATGACATTAGGACAAAAAATTCCTATCCCACACAAATAATTTCAACCAAATAATGGAGATTCAAGGGCTAGAAATTTTCCACCTAAAAAGGCAAACCTATCATAATTCATTAAGACAAAAGAAAAAAGAAATGAATCCCTAAATCAAAGGGACCTTATCTCTTATCTTAAGAACATATTATCATAATTTTCAAAATACAAATCTCATTTTTCTATGCATATCTTGACTAAGGAAGAGGAAGACAAGAACAAGAGTTGTTTGTTTTCCAAAAATTCAACCAAGTGTATCCTAATTGTGATAAGGTAGACCCATGATCTTGACAGGTGAATTATTTGGTGGTCTATTTAAGCATAACCCATCCCTATAACATTATAATTTTCGTCCCAGTGAGGGAGAGGAAAAATAGAAGCAAGGTAGAGTGAGGAAAGGAGAGGAAGAAATGAAGAAAGAGGAAGGAGAAGTCTAGAGGACTAAGTGCTCAAGGTAAGTTTAACAATATTTCTTTTTGAAGAAAAGATTTGAAACTTGTAATATTTATATTAGATTTTGATCTTAGAACTTTGATGATTGGTCATGGATGTTGCTATATCATGTTACATATTATGTATGTTTGAATACTTTGGCTGGTGTAGATAGTTCTGCATAGGTATGGCTATGGGTGGCAAAATTTTAAGCTTTTGCTTTTAAAATTATGGAAAGAATCGGTAAGGAATTAAAACAAATGGTTAACATGAAAAATGTAGATCTATGTCTCACGGATTTTTAGGCACTGAAATCACTCAAGTTAGAGTCCATATGAGGTAGATATGGTCCGATTAGTAAGTAGTCATTAGAAAATAGTTAATCAGGGAAGAATATGTTAGGATAGCTTCTGTGTTTTAATTTCTGGGAACATTCTGTAGGGAATTTAAATTAATGGTGAACATAAGAATTATAGATATATGTGTCACAGATTTTTAGCCACTAGAATCACTCAATTTGGAGTCCATATGAGGTAGATATGTTCCAATTAATATGCAGTGGTCAGAAATTGGTTAATCAAGGAAGACTATTTTAGGATAGTTTTTGTGTTTTAATTTATGGGAACATTCTGTAGAGAATTAAAATAATTGATTAACATAAGAATGATTGATATATGTGTCATGGACATTTATCCACTGGAATCACTTAATTTGGAATTCTTATGAGGGAGATATGAACAAATTAGTAGGTAGATGTCAGAACCTACCCGAGAAGAAATAACCTATACTTTGAGGGAGTAATATCACCATGATTTCTTGATATTTTCTTCAACTATTCAACATAATAGTTTTAGATAATTGTTTTATTTTTAAATTGACACCAAGATTACCTAAATCAGAGTTAAATTGAGGGCGTTATGCTCTGATTAGTAAGAGAATGTTAGATAAGATGAAAACCTGCATCAAGAAAATCAAGAAATAAAATTAATATTTAAAAAAAAGAAGAACCGTAAATTTAATAAAGTTCAAAGTAAAGAAAATTTTGAAGCAAAGAGAGAATCTTGAAAATGGAGATAAGAACCGGTGAAAATAAGTTTATTTATTACATGGATTAAAGAATTACAAAAGGAATATGAGAAATTACGTTCTAGGGTTAAAATGCAATTTCTTAAAAGTTACAGGGTCAAAGTGTAAATAAGAAAAATTTGTAAGGACCTCCCTCTAAAAGTAAATTTTTGCTGGAAGGTCCCTTGGAATATTTTAAGGGCCTTAGCCGCCTTCAGAACTGCATAATCAAATATTTTTCTCTCTCTCCTCCAATTTTCTCCCTGAAAACTCTCTAACTTCTCTCTAAGATTTCTCCACAACCGGACCTCGAATTTCGACACCACCACCACCAACGGACTCAAGACGAAGAGTTCTACAAATCCATCTGATTGGTTTCTAGAGAATTGGCCAGAAAATTGAAGGAAAAATTGCTTAAAAAGGTAATCCCCGAAACTCCTATATGTGGCTGTCTAATGCAAAAACTAACACCGTAGATCGATCCAGAAGGCATCAAAACCTTTGGATCTCAAATTTCAGGCTAACCCACCACCGTACGTGCCCCCATGCAACACATCTCTCTCAGCGAGTTAAGCCCACGCACAGCTAGCACGTGGCAGCCAGACCTTATTGCATTGATCGAGCTCCTAGAGGCCAAAGTTTGCAAATCCGAAGTCATTTTCAAGGTTTTTGGACCCTCTGGACTCAAATTTGGGGTTTGTTTGACCAAAATCGAACCTGAAATGAGGATTTTAGGGTTATTCAACTTGGTACTCTAAATTTGTGAGTTGATGATTCTTCCTTTGGCTTGCTTTTACTCTTCGTGAACTTCACATTGGTAAATGAGTATGATTACAGTTTATTTTTACTTTCATATGTTCTTGAAATGATTTAGAATCTCTGAAATGGTTGAAACATGATATCTAGTTTAAGAAGAGTATGATTTTTTTGAAATAGATTTTTAAATGCTTTGAATATGTGATTTCTAAATGCATTTCTCATTATATGGCAAAGAAAACATGTTGTGCATGTGATATTGATTTATACAATGATATTTTTGCCTCAAAGATAGGCATGTGTATATGATTCTCCTGATTAGGAAGTTTTGACAGAGGAAATATACTGAAATTGAAAATGTTATATTATGATAGAACCTCTGTTTGGTAAATATGGAATATATGAGAATATGATTTTGTGGAAGAGTCCTATTGGAAACACTGTCTGCTAATAATAGGTTATGTTAGCCCTGATGCACCTTGATTGCCTCAGCTAGTAGGGGGTGGTGCTAGCCTAGTGTGAGGGTCAACACACGGGAGATTATATGTGAAGGAGGGCGGAATGCCTCCTATTTATATATGAGCGAGATGCCAGTTATATGAGATGTTATTTACCTTTCCTTGCTGTGTGCTTGGGAAAAGACCCATAAATAGTCCCTTCGCTTGTCCTCTTGAATGGTAGTAGGGCAAACCTTAGTGGGATGCTGAGTTTAGGCAAATCCTATACCACCAAAGTACGGAAGGGGTTAGACTCTGATGTGGTAGTTCTGATATGGGATCCTCCGAATATTTTATGAGAAATGTTTTGATGCATAAAATAATTTGGTTAATGATTTTTCAGTATTGAATATGATTTTGAACTTGATATGAGCATTGTTTATACAATACTGCATACGGTTTGAAAGACCTGATTATGATTTTTGAACATAGAATATTTGAAAATGCGGGTCCTATGTGGATGTACTTCTGAGATGTAATTTTGATGACATAATTTTTATTATATGAGTACATCCATATGTTGATTTGAGAGGTCTTAGGAGGTGTTATCTGCTCACTAAGTTGTAAAACTCACTATACATGGTTTATATGTTTTTCAGATAAAGACCCAGAGTTTGGTCCTGCGGCTTCTTGAACGACTAGGTGTCGTACTTTAGTGGTGAGCCAAAATTGTTTATGAGCTCTCAGTGTTTAAAATTATAATATATTTGTACTTTAGAGTTGCTCTGAATGCCACAGGCAGGATCTTTGCTTCCGTTGTAAAACTGATAAATGTAGACTTGGCATGTATAATTAGTTATATGGACAACTTGCAAACTTATGTTATCATCCTGATATGCCATAATATGATGTGTTTGCATATGAATAAAGATAAATTTATCGGGTAGTAGAGTTATTCGTGTTCCTAAGATTAAGGGCGTGACAAGTTGCTTATAATTGAAAATAATAAATTACTAGTATATGCCATAGCCATTGCCATTGCATGAACTTCTTACCATCTTAAGTGTGAAATTTTGACATGGAAATATTTTATAAAGTGATATTGAAATGGTTATGTTCATGGCATGATTATCAATGATTTTTTTGGCTATTACTGTGAAAAGAAAAGAAATGAACACGGTCATATGGAAAATCTGTGTGGTGCACCAGTAGGGGACGCCCTACTAACGATTATGATCATGTTAATGAGAAAATAAAGAGAAAGTGGGCCATGTTGGACAGAGTGAGAAAAGCCCGTATCGGAGAGTAGAAAATACTCACCCTAATCGAGGTAGCTTGATATGAGAATAAATTTATAGTCATCATATGATATTCTGAAAATAGTTAATCCTGTCATACATGTCATTATTGTACGATTCTCATGTGCAAAGATATAGTGCATTCATGTGACCAAGAATATTTGCTATAGTTTATACAGTTGAACATGACGTGAAGAGCTATATTGATGATGATTTATTGTTGAACTTACTGGGATTTAATTCTCACTATATTTCCATGTCATGCTCAGAAGAATAATTATGCAGATTTTCTCTATGGCATTGGCTTTTAGCGTATGTTGGATCAAGTTACTCTATTTTGAGCTGATCTCAGTAATATATATAGTGTCTATGGATGAGTTGACTAAGATCCCGGTGAAGATGCAACCATCCGCACCCGTATCTCCAGAACTGGTCAACAGGGATGAATAAGATGTAATTTTATATGTGTTAGACTTTTGTACAAATGTTATTGATTAATGATATGTATGTAAACTCTGTAATGTATAAATTAAATAAATGTTATTTTGAGTTAAGTTGTAACGAGGAAATAACTTCATGGTATTTAAAAAAAAATTGATACTTAAATGAAGTTGTTACAACCATTGAAAGCAAAAAACTCACATTTCCCTTTTTCCCTTTTTCTCACATTTTGACACATTTAACTTAACTATATTTTAGTTAAACTATATAAAATTTTAGTTATAGGATAAGAAAATGTGTTAAATATTCACTAATAAAATAAATTAATTTTTTTAACAAAAGTTAATTTTTAATTAAATACTAAATTGATAAGATAAAATTTTAAAAATCAAATTAAAGATGTGTATATATTCAAAAAAGAAAAACAACTATTTACTTTAAAGCAAATGATACAGAAAAAAAAATTATTGTTATTAAAATAAATTAAAGAAAAATTTTTAAAAAAATAAAAAATACACCAACATATCCCTGAAAATCCCTGAGCATATCTCTTAATGGGATAAAAAGATTAAATACAAAAAATATTCAACGCATTTCATACCTCCTAATTCGAAGTGTTTTGAATTTTGAAATGTGAGGTGGGTTAGGATTAGAATGGGTTTTCAACCCATTATAATGCACACCCCCCCCCCCCAAACACTTTTGATTTGACCAAACTTAACGTTGACATAACCTATATTTTTTTAGCAATCTAAAATTTTGATAAGTGATGTATATTAATTTTTCAATCGATCAAGTTAAGTTTACAATTCAATTTGACCAAAATAGACTCGACCTAACACTAACAAGATAGAAAAAATGACTTTTTGAATTTTAATACATTTTCTTAGGAAAAGCTAGTATTATTTATCCAATAATTTTATTAATAAAATAGGAATCCCAAGGATTAAGGTCCTCTATATATGCTTGATTTGATTATAAAAAATAAAAATAACTATTATGTCATGAATGAAAAAAAAAAGAAAAAAAAAACTAAATACAGGAAAAAAAATGAAAAATCCCCTTTCTCTCAATTTTGCCCAAATAGGAGCGTGAGAGCAAAAGTTGTCTACCCCCCCTAAAACCCAAATCAAAAAGCACCTAAACCACTATCCTCAGTGCTCTAGCACCCCTCCTTTTCGCGGCCATAATTGATTTGGTTCCATTGCAAGATTTGCTGAACAAAGAGAGTTTTGATCGTGAGCTTTCATTCTCTACCTCCTAGTCCTAGTAACAAATTAAGTCTTTTGTATGAATTTGGGAATTTAAGGTTCGTTTGGTAGTAGCCACGAAATGTGAAATGAGTAATCTGCATAAAAAATAATGAATCAACTCAGTAGAACGATGATTTGAAGATGGGATTATGCAACTCTGCGCTACTCCTTGTTTAACGCCTGTTTTTATTTTTTTTAGGTGATTACATATTAGACTAGCATTTTATTAAAAGATATGCATCTTGTATTTACATACATACAAAAGTTACATATATTAGGATTACCAGCATACATAAATTTGTAACCTGAGGTACTGAGCATACATAACAAAAGACAGAGTACCGTGGAGTTACATCAAAACAGAGGGGTTAGCCCATTTACATCATGATAACTATTTACATAACACTACTCTACTATTCCCTCCCCTGACCATCAGACTTGGGGTACTCTATGAAGGAGGCGGGCCCGAAGAAGGGATCTCTACCATATTTATCACTAGAAGGTTCACTATGATCGTGAACTGTCCTAATTAAGAGACATCTACGGTCTGAAGCTCCAGCAGGATGGTCAGCACTTCAAACAACATCTCTATTGATCTGAACATAACATTAAAACATAGTGAGATATAAAATTCCAGCAAGGTCAACATCCAATAAACACAAGCATACGAAAATACTTACATGTTATGTCCAATTGTATAAGCTACATAAAACATTTTTCTCTTTTTATACAATAAAGGTACACACAAGCCTTTTTATAGGTTATGCATCAATATCAGGAAGTATTAATAGGATACCTATGCAACTGTTCATGGCTCATACATCGCTCATCATGGCTCATCATCTAATAATTTTTCTCAATTACAATCCTCAATGTGGCGTAAGCCTTACCTCTATAGCTACTCACCCACCATTTGAGGGCCTTTGGTAGGAGCGGTCCTTCCCATATTGACCACTCTAGGCTATAAGGGGTCCCCTATCCCGGTACCATATCCAAGCCACGACCCTTTAGTCGCCTTACTTCGTGAGGTACCACACTCCTGAGTCACCTTAATGGGTAAGGGTCATCCTGGACTTGTCAGTCTCCTCAATATAGCAAGGGAGACACCTGTTACCAGGCCACCCTGCTTCAGAGAAGATCATTCTGACCTGTCAGTCGCCTCAATACAGCAAGGGAGACACCTGTTACTAGGCCACCCTGCTTCAGAGAGGGTCCTCCTAACAAAGCTTTTATGTTTTACATGTTTTCCAGCCGCTTAATTCAACAAAAGCATACATATTAATTTCCATCTTGAACATAAGCCATATTCATTCACATGCAAGCCATAACAACTCCATCATATATTAAACATACAGTGCTCTTACATTCTTTTCCTATTACTCATGCATTATTCATTTGCTTAAGACTACTCATGTAAATGATCTATATCACATTCAAGCATCATCCCTTCATGCTTTACACAATTAATTCAATGAGCATAGATAATCAATTGAATATTACATATTTCTTTTAACATACATGGCACATAAACTCTCATTAACATCCCATAAACATTGATGATTAACTAAGATTCAGAAAGGAAATAGAAAATGCTAAAAAAGGGTGAAATAGCATGAAGCACAACCTGGCCATGTCACCAAGCACGACCGTGCTTCACACCTGTGTCTTCCCCCCGTCTTTCCCCACAACGTGGCTCTGTTACACATAGACTAGCACCAAGCCTGGCCTAGCCATGCTTCGGGGCCGTGTTTGCATTTTTTTTCCATTTCCAGATTTCCAGCCTAGAGCACAGCTGTGCTCTGGGCGCAAAACTTACCAAAATCTCTCTTTTTCTCCCAAACTAGACAAGAAAACCCAACAATAAATATATCAACATTTTGAGTATGAAAAACACAATTTTTGTAAAGCATATAACCACCAAAAATATGGATTGAATATCAAAACTAACTACGCAAAATTTTTCCTAAATCACTACTTCATGCACATAAGTGAACAACAATCATGGATGCCATAAATGCTTCAACAAAACTCTATCTACCTTCCAACATACTTTAATGCTCATATACACGCCAACCATTAAGTCATCCAACCAGAAATTATAGAGGAGGATGTTGATCTTACATTTCCCTTCTTTAAAAGCTTGTTTCTCTTACTAGTTTCAGCTACTTCCTCTCTCTAGAAAACTTCACCAAACTGCAGATTTCACACCTCCATTCATTAGCATCCATGGAAACTTTAGGAATATGCAAGAGATTAGAGAAGATCAAGAGCCCAAATCTTACCTCTTCTTCTTGGATTTCAACTTTCTCTCTCTATCTCCTTCCTTCTTCTTTTTCTTTCTTCTCCTTTTTTTCCCTTTCTCCCTTTTTGTCATGGGTTTCTATGATTTTTGCTAAGGAAGTGGCGACTTGGTTACCAAATCAAGCAGAAAAACTAATAAAATAATACTAACTTCCCCAAGAAGCCACCTTTCCTTAATACCCATGCTTTATCTAAGTATTTCTAAGATGCCACTCCATTACAATGTGACCATGTGGTTGGCTAAGGACTTGTTTGGGTGAAGGGAAAGCTTACCATGTGTTTAATTCCTTCTTGGGCCCTACTCCAATAGATTTTTATGCAACTTTCTTCATGGCTCCCCATCTCTATTATTATTGCCCATTTGTAGTCTTGCAGATAAAGAAATTACTACCTCCTTCCTAAACGTTTCTTCCAAAAATGAGAAATCTATTATTCAATATTCACAATTATTTCCTTATGATTACCCCATTTAATCCTTTTTAATCATTTCTTAATATTCTATTTTGTGAATTTAATTAACAGAATTCTGGGTGTTACATTTCCTCCCCCTTTAAAAAGGAATTTTGCCCCTAAATTCAAGAACCTGTCCTCAAACAATTGTGGATAAGAGTATATCTTCCTCACTTTCCCATGTAGCTTCTTCTTCAGATAGCCCTTTCCACAACACCTTCACCAACGAAACAAATTTATTACGTAACTATTTCATACTTCGATCTAGAATTATGATAGGTTCCAGTTGATAAGTTAGGTTTTCTTTCACGGCGACTTCCTATTCCTGAATTACATATGACGGATCTAGCAGATATCTCCGTAGTTGAGAGACATGAAACACATTGTGTAGATTAGATAGTCTTGGGGATAAAGCTACTTGATATCCCAAGGGACCAACTTTCTTGAGTATTAGGTAAGGTCGTATATAACGTGGGCTCAATTTCTTAACTTTCATAACTCGGCCAATTCCAGCGGTCGGAGAGATCTTCAAAAATACATGTTCCCCTTCCTGGAAATGTAAAGGCTTCCTTCTCTGGTCATAGTAACTTTTCTTACGACTTTGGGCAATCTGCATTCTGTCTCGTATCATTTGTATATGGTCCATAGTATGTTGGACTAACTCAGGACCCAACAACTTCCTTTCACCTACTCATACCAACATAAAGGCGATCTGCATCTTCTACCATACAGAGATTCATATGGTGCCATCCCAATACACTACAACAGAACAGGGATTCAGTGGCGACAAAATTTGTCACTGAAAGTCCAAATTTCATCACTGAAGACATTTAGTGACGACTTTTGGTCGTCACCCATTGGTCGCGAAAAAACCAGTCGCTGAAACTTTCAGTGACGACTTAACCAAGTCGCCACTAAAAACCCCTTTCAGTGGCAACTATATCACCACTAAATATCCCAGATTTTGTCGCTAAGAGCACATAATCGTCACTGAAACATCCTTTCAGTGACAACATTAGTCGTCACTAAAGACAAGTTTCAGTGACGACTATGAGATGTCGTCACTGAAAATGTCTATTATAGAGTAAAAATTTTCATCGTTTGGTTGACCCTATCAGTGGCGACTTCTTCAAAGTCGCCATTGAAAATAGATTTAGTGAGGACTAAAGTCGTCACTGAAATTTGTTCAGGATATTTAGTGACAACTTTTGTCGCCACTGAATCTAATATATATATATATATATATATATATATATATATATATATTTGAATATTTTCATTTTCCATTTAAATCAAAAAGTGTTATATGAATAAAAATCATGAAGAAGAAGAATAATAAAATTCTATATTTAATTTCAAACAATATACATAATTCTACATGTTTGTTAATAGAAAATATTATACATAATAAGATATCAACAAATTTAAAAAAAATTAACCTGGTGGCTCTCTGGTAGATGTTGGAACTGCATTATTTGTAGAACTTAGTGCAGCACTACCTATAAGGCCTAATGGAATTTGTCCCTATCCATATCACGGTGAAAAATTAATATATAACTTGACAAATTTAATGTAAAAAAATAAATAAAAACTGTAACATGAAGAAAATCATGAAAATATTAAATATTACCAAATTCAACAAAATTAATATCACATATGATACTTAACAAATATGTTAATCAAGCTCAACCAAGGGAGAAAAAACCATAGCATCTAAGTAAGATCTATAAAACCAACATTGCCCTTAACTCAGGAAAAACTCCTCAAGAGATGAAAAATGCTTTCAAGGACATATTGAATGCCTACTTGTAAGCCATGCATGGCCAACAGACATACATGTCAAAATATTACCATTACTTTCCTTTCTTTATTTTCTTCTCTTCTTTGAAAGGCAACATATTATATGTAGACAATAAAAAATATTCTAATTTCTTATTGCTCATGCTTCATATAAATTATTATACATGTCTACGATTCTTCTTTTATTTTTTAAAACTTCTTCACTCACTTGAATGATCAGGGTGTTCAAGTTAATTCAATTATTAGACCATATACAACAAATATTGATAAATTTGAAAACAAATGAAATATGAACGCCCAAAATATAATATCCTTAAATGCCAACATATTATTTTGTGTATGCTTGAATCTTGTACTTGAATATGTTCCTGAAACTGTTAACCCAGCAGATGTACAGTACATCATATGTACAAGTATAGTAATACAGGTTCTTAACCATAGGTTCCCCAAGTTTACCTTTCCTTCCCCTTTAACCAAGTTAATTGAAACTCAAGCACATAATTACAAAATAGTTTAAGAATAGATGATAATATACACATGAAAGTAGAAAAGGTAATTGTAGAACACAACACATAATTGGGAGAGTGAAGCCGGTAGTACAACAAATTAAGACAAAAGTAACAACAAGAATTAAATTAAATAGCCCAACAGATGTGAAGTAAATCATATGTACAAGTATAGCATAAAAAACTAGAAAAAACCAGCCATCAAGAGCAATATAAAAAACCAGAAAAAACCAGCTATTAAAAGCAATATCCAGTCATAAAAAATAAACCATCAAGAGCAATATTCAATCATAAAAAACCAACCATCAAGAGCAATATCCAGTCATAAAAAACCAACCATTAAGAACAATATCCAGTCATAAAAAACTAGCCATCAAGATTAATATCCAATCATAGAAAACTAGCCATCAAGAGCAATATCTAACCATAAAAAACCAGCCATCAACAGTAAGATTTTAAAACATCTAGACAAGCTTCTAAAACTATTGCTACGTACCAGCCATCATATATGGGTAGCTTTTATGAATATTAATACAAGGAGGCATTGTTATAATAAAATTTTAGATAATTGGCATCCACAGAAATTTGAAAACTAGTTGTTAACAGAAGTTTATACATTTACTTCTTTACAAATCTCTCTGAGATTTTTGCTACGTACCAGCCATCATATATGTATAAAAGGCATGACTGACCATCATTCCTCAACCCCAAAGGAAAGAGAGGTAGAGACCAAAAAAGTAAAATTTAATTTCAATCATAGTATACACAAATGACTAAACTATTAAATTCAAAAAGTGTATATGGATATTAGTACCTGTTGAAGAGATGTGATTAAAGAGGTCATCTATGACTGTAGTCTTTCCTCAAACTGTGCTTGCATCCTTTCTTCTCACAATCTCATTTCTTCGCGTAGTTCTGTTGCAACCTTTTCACGTATTTTCTTCTCTTACTCTTTAAGGTGTTGGGGAGTGATTTGGTTAGCAGCTCTCTTAGTGGGAGGTTTATCCCTGTATCCGTTACAGCGAAAGTAACCAGACTGTTGACCGAGAACTTGTGACAACATTTGCTTATTGCTCAAACCAGGAGTGTCTTCTTTAGATTGCTTGGCTATAATCTCTTTCAATTGGACATATGTTTAAAGCAACTAAATATTTAGAATAACAAGAAGAAATATAAACTACAATTTGTATAAATTAATAAAATTAAAATATACATGAACTTCCTTAGACTTTGCATTTGACCATATAATTTTCCCTTCTTTATTCTTACGAGTATGTTGCAACTCCCATATCTGGTCAATTGGAGCCTTCTCTCCAGTTTCAGGATTTCTCTACAATCAAACATAATTGCCACCCAATGATGAATAAAACATTCATATAATGTTATATATGAGAATAAGTTATTCTAAAGTTTCACTATTAATTCTTCAACTTCTGCAAAAGAATGAGAACCACACGTATGTTTTGTTGTTTGCTTAGCCCTGTTCTGTGCATTTGTTGAGATTTTGCCCTACATGTCATTTCATATTTAGTTGTGTTACACATTTCATATTAGATTGCTCTTTAAATATGGTATTACATAATACCTTAAAGCCATTTGAGCCAAAAAAAACTGACCAAGTGCTTCCATTCATCATCATTGACCGTGGGAGGTGGATGTGCTAGTCTCTCCTCATCTATGTTGTACTTGGAGTACAAGACGTGCAAGCTACTCCTCCAATTTTTGTATAATCGTTGCGAAGTGGCATTGATAAATGAATCAAATCGCCATTGCATACTTGCACCGACTTCAAATTTGTCCTACAATAATAAACTCAAAGATGTTAAATTAAAGAAGTGTATACGAATATGTGTACAATAAAAAATTATGCTAGTCGTTACCTTCACTTGCATCAAGATCTGTTCTCCACATTGTTCCCAAATTTTAGTCCAGTCCCTCTCTTTTAAAGGACAAGTGCCTCGTACGATGTGCCTAATGTAATTGACGAGCTCCCTTGATCCTTCTCCCACAGCTCGAAGGATATCGTTAGGGATCACAATTTGATTTTTTTGTCTTTGAGTCTACAGTAATACATTTGTATGATCCCCTGACATTTCGACTTATACTGCAAGAAGCTTTAAATCACAAAAAACTAGGATATTAGGCACATAATTGAACGCCGAGATCCCTTGATCCTTAACTAATTGTTGCTAAACAAATTTCTTTACATACCTGCACTACTAATTGGACATTGAGAAGTAGGTGTGGTGAGCTATGCCTCTGTCTCCCCATGGTGGGGCTCTATGCTCAGCAGTGGGGTTTCATCGTTACAACTATCCTGTGTGACACGTCTGCACCCATGACCACCTTGTCCACCTCTTCCTCTTCCTGCCATGATTAAATATCAACTTACTACAAATAAACAAATCATGTTGTCAGTCAAACACCTCCTTAGGTTAAAAATGAAAACAATTCAATACCAAACAATGTGGAATTCAATACAAAACAAAATGTGCAAAGAATTCAATACCAAACAATGTGGAATTCAATACAAAATAAAATGTGCAAAGAATTCAATACAAAGCTATAAATTATATGTATATATAGCAACAATGCGCTAACACTAAGTCTTCAAATAGATTCTTCAGATAAAAAGTCTCCTTCATCACTTTCTGTGTCCATGATTTGATCTTCTTCATCGTCATTGATGAAATCAACTTCCCTGATACTTCTTCCCTCACTCTGGTGACTAACACTTTGAGGTTGAATATCCTCTCGCAATAATACTACTGCAATGTCATTCTGATCATCATTGTGAATGAACTTATTACATTCAACCTCATCCTATTGGTAAGCATACTCAGTAGATAATTCTTCACCTACGTCCTCTTCACAAGGCATGTTATAAAGGTCACAGGGACTTGTTTTCACAACAACAAGCCAATCTCGATCGATAATATCATTCAAATAGAATACTTGTTCTGCTTAAGATGCCATGACAAATGGCTCGTTCGTATTCAGCGAAGAACGAGAATTCACACTCGTATATCCATATCTGTCGACTTTATATCCCCTTCTTAAGTGAGCAACATCCCACCAATGACACTTAAAGAGATGTATTTTCCTATCCCCCATGTAAGAGAACTCATAAATATCCTAGAGGATGCCATAATATTCTTTCTCAGGATCTAAATCATCTCCCTTCACAAGGACTTCGCTATTTTGAGTTTTTCTTTGAGTTTCACGATCTCTAGTATGAAATCTAAACCTATTGACCAAAATTGTTGTATATCTATATACTACTTTTTGAAGATCAATGGCTAAACTAAGTAGCTCATTGTCTTCTTGCCAATGTGAACCTGGCTTTGTAACCTATAAAAAATTAACAACATTCAAAGGTCATGACATGACATATAATATAATGCACTAGTTGACCTAATTAAAAGACACTTACTAGACGATTAAACGACTGAGAAAACTCTTTAATATGCCTTGAATCAACATTTGATGCATGTGTCTGAAGCTCCCTTTTGTGCTCTCTACAAATTGTGTCGTTACATCTATTAGAGTTTGGTTTACCAATAATTTAATTGTCAACAAAGTATAATATACGTACTCTATGAACGGCTAAACTTTTTCATTATTTTGTAGCTCGTATAGACACGCTTGATCAAATTCTTTGTTAGATAGTAAAGTTGCTTTGGAAACACCTCTTAATTGTCCACTTTGGGCAAATATTGAGCTCCTAGAAGCTGTCATATTTTCATCATCATTTCTTGTAGCTCTATTGAATTTTGTTAGGATATTGCTCAAATATCTTGAGCAGAATATCAAGCTTTCATCAATTAAATAGCCTTCAGCAATTGAGCCTTCAGGACGAGCTTTATTATGAACAAATGATTTCAATGTCCGTAGATACCTATAAATGTAAGTCAAAATTATTTGAGTTTAGTAGTCAACGCAGCTTAACAAATTAGTATAGGTTTGCTAGTGTTACCTCTCAATTGGATACATCCAATGATATTGGACAGACCCTACAATCTTTGCCTCTCTTGCTAAGTGGACAGGAAGATGGACCATGACATTAAAGAATGCTGGAGGAAACATAGTTTCCAATTTACATAAGGTAATGAAATTTTTTTTTTCAATTGAATTCAAGTCTTCTATGGTTAAGCAATTTGAGCACAGAATCTTGAAAAAATTGCGCCAACTCCACTATAGGATCACTCACCTCCTTAGGCAACAACCCACGAATCGCAACTAGAAATACCTCTTGCAATAATATGTGATGGTCATGACACTTTAGTCCATATATCTTTCTCTCTGCCACATTGACACATCTTGAAATGTTTGAAGAGAATGCATCAGGAACTTTTAACTGGGCTAAAAAGTTGCAGATCTTCAACTTCTCTTGTGGTGATAACACATAAGATACCGCTGGTACTAAAATATTATTTCCTTGCTCAATAGGGTGTAAACCTGGCCTAATTCCCATGTCCACCAAATCGTAGCTGCTCTTCACTGTATCCTTCGTCTTTCCAACCATATCCATCACCGTTGACACAATGTTGTCTGACACATTTATCTCAATATGCATGACATCAAGATTATGTCGCAGTAAAAGTGTGCTCTAATAAGGCAGTTGGAAGAATATGCTCTTCTTCTTCCAATTATAAGCAACAGCTGACTAGTCGCGCGTTCGCTTCTTCCCTTTTCCAAACGTCACATTGGGTAAGACTTCTAGTTGTTGAAGCACTTCCTCACCAATTAAAGACGTCGGTGCGTCATTGATTTCCACTTTACCATTAAATGCCCTCCTATTCCATTGCCAAAGATGATTAGCTGGCAAGAAGCGACGATGGTCCATATAACATAATTTGCTTCTTAATGATACAGAGTGAGTATCTTTGTTACAACAAGGACATGCCAATGTTCCTTTTGTTGACTAACCTACAAGATTGCCATACGCAGGAAAATCATTTATTGTCCACATGATTGCAGCTCGCATATTAAAATTTGACTGTGAATGAGCATCATACGTCTCCACTCCCACCTCCCACAATTCTTTAAGTTCATCAATCATTGGTTCCAAATATACATCTATATCGTCTCCTGGAGACTTAGGGCATAGGATAAGTGTCATCATGAAGTACGGTTGTTTCATACATTTTCAGGGGGCCAAGTTATATGGCGCAAGAACAACTGGCCAAATACTATGGTTAGCACTCATATTTTTATATGGTTGGAACCCATCAATTGCTAACCCCATCCTAGCATTTCTAGGATCCATTGAGAAATTAGGATATTGCTCATCAAAAGACTTCAAAGCAACAGAGTCAGTTGGGCGCCTTAACACACCATCATCTACACGTTCCTCTCTATGCCATCTCATGTCTTTTGCAGTGTGTGTTGCCATGTATAGTCTTTGCAACCTAGGTTTTATTGGAAAATATTGCAACACTTTGTGTGCTTATTTTTTGCTTATCTACCCATTTGATTTCCATCTAGACAATTTACACGTAGGGCATGATTGTGCAGTAGCATGTTCTTTCCTGTGCAGAATGCAGTCATTCTGACATGCATCTATTTTTGTCTAGTCTAACCCCAAGTCTTAAACAATCTTCTTGGCTTCGTAATAGGAATTAGGTACTTGGGCACCCTCTGGTAGTACTTCTTTAAATAAGTCTAACAACATGTCCACAAACTTATTGCTCCAATGATTAAGACACTTTAAATTTAGCTTAACAATGAACGATAACTTTGGCACCTTCTCACAACTTGGATATAGACTTATTTTGGCATCTTGCAGTAATTGATAAAACATTTTTGCATGAAAATTTTGCTCTTCATTGCTTTCTACATTAGTATTCATCTCCTCTGTGTTTACAACTCCATATGCATCGTGTATCATTACAGTAATATCATCCACCTCAACAAAGTCTTCTAATGAGCATTCCCTTCATCAATGGGATATGAAGTTTTCCCTACAACTTCTCTATAGCGATCCCAAACCTCGTAAGATTACCAAAAACCATTCTTTAACATATCAAACCGTACTTCATGTCTAACCTTGAACACCACATTTCTACATTTTTTACATGGGCACCTTATTCTACTACCCACCCTCGGTTAACTGTATGCCCACTCAAGAAATTCTTCCACTCCTTTTATGTACCTTCGATCAGCTCTATTTCCAATTTTCAACCAACTCTTATCCATTAAATTTCCTACAATTTTGGCCAGAGTCAAAGTGAGCAATTGGAAAAGAAAAATAACAAAGTATTTAGGCACAATAAAGTGTATATATAGTGCTAAAATAAAATGGAATAGTGTTTCCAAATGTACAAAAAATGGACACATGTTTCCAAACTATTAGAGAAAGATAAATACAAAGAAGTAGTTAAGATCACGTTCATTTATCAGAATCCTAGGAAGAAAACTTGTTATGTAAGAGAGCATGCAATATCACTGGTCTTGCATGCATAGATGATCCAACAAAGAAATGAGTTCAAACCATTGGTCTAGAACTCTAGATAAGGTTCCAACAAAATAGTATAGAATGAGGGCCTACAACTTTAGACTTAATAAGGATGAAAAAATTCATGTTATGCTCTTCAATGGGAAACCATCTATTAGCCATCATCAAAGTCCTATTAATACACAACTTTGCTAAATAATTAACCACTTTGTAATTCTAGTACTTCAAAGTTGGGCTTCATTCTATTCCAAAAATAAAGTGAACCATAACCTATTGGTTGTGGTTCTGTTTCAAAAATATGTGTGGATCTTTTTGATTTATGGTGTTTTAAGATGTTTGTTTAAATGAAGGATTTGGATGAGAAGGTCAAATTTCTTATTGCTTTTACATGTTGGTTTATATGGAAAGCAAGATGTGAATGGGTTTTCCAAGAGTGTTTCCAGTGGACTTTTTCTCTCACTGGGTAACTTAAAATTAATATTGATGGATCTTCTTATAACTCTTCAAAGTAGGCTGGAATAGGAATTATTTGTCAAAATTCTTCAGGTTCTGTTTAGATGGTTGTGCAATAGTTCATGTTATTAATCTTTCAATTGTTGAGGCATTATATTTAATTTATGCCTTGTAGTTGATCTATAATAAACATCTAATAGATATTAGTCTAGAGGATGATTGTGGTATCCTTATTCATTTTGTGGTGGCAAGGTATTATATTGTTGGTTGGCAATGTTCAGACTTGTTGGAAGAAATTTCTTATATGCTCTAAGAAAGTATAAACTATTCCAAACAAGTTCTGCATTAAAGAGATATAATAAAGAAGAGAATAATCTATCTAATATATAATCTCTAAGTTTAAGGTGTAAGAGACACTAAGATAATATTATAATTCACTTAAACCATAGTGAAGAACAAAAAACTTGGCTGGTTCATGAACTTTAATTATGACCTATCCACATTGTTTGACCACATTATGGGAGATGAAAGTTAATAGTAAACATATAAAGATACATATCTATCATTAACATTTAGGTTGCATCCATTTCTCATGGCTGTCCAAGTTCAAGCAGAAGAGAAACAATAGTAGAATATTGAGAAACCCACATCCCTGTTTAGAACCCTAACCCTCCTCCTAATTAACTGCTACGATTCTCTCCCACTAGCATCCTACATTTTAGTTCTTCTGCTCATTTCTCCTTTCCAACCTTAACCAAGTCAAAACACTAGAATTCTATCTTGTCAGCGGCAAAATGATGAGTTGGGGTAGAAGAAAATCTTCTCCACCACCTTCATCTAGACCCTTATTTATCTCTCATGTATCTCCTTTGTCATGGCTGTCCAAGTTCAAGCAGAAGAGAAACAATAGTAGAATATTGAGTAGAATATTAAGCAGGATATCATTTACATTTAGGTTGCATCCATGATTATCACTAAAACTAATACTATATTCAGTAGGATGTAATATATCATTTACATTTACATTTACTAGTACTATATCATTTACATTTAGGTTACATCCATCATTTACATTTAGAAATAGCATATCATTGATCAAGATATCTAACATGAAATGGTAAAGATAATGAAGAAGAAGGTATTTACTTATCCAGTACTATATTCAATCTAATTGTGCAGCTAGACTTAAATATAATATTAACCCATGTCATGTATGAACTAACCTATAATATTAACCCATGTCTTCACTCAGAGTGATGAAGGCTCCAGAAAAAAGGTATTATGCAATAAACATCAATAGATTCTATGGATAGGACCAAATTCCAAAGTACTCTACAAGAGAATTGCCCAATTATGGCAAAAATAGTACCCAGAGGTCTCTAAGTAGCAAGTATGATATGGCTGTGAATGCAAAACAGAAAGTGACACTTTAAATAATTTATTCCTTTCACATAATTGGAAGGCTAAGGTCTACGGGCACATCACTCAGTCACTCATAGAATCAAGTAACAAGTTCATAAATCCTACTAATTATTTCATATAGCCTAAATAAAAATTATAAACAAAAAGATGGAAGAAACCCAATCACAAAATTTGCATAGAATGCTTACTAGGTCTAGGAGATATTTCATACCAACATCATATAAAACTAAGTAAGAAAAAGAAAAAGAAAAAGAAATCATAAACTTGTTCATACAAGATGTTTTAGAAACACTATGTCAACAAATGCACATCCAATTGTGAGGAAATGAAAATGGTAAAAGTCATCCAAACAGCTTTTAACACCTCTGTTTTTAATAGAAATGAAATGAGGAAATGATTAAAGCAAATGCACTATAAACTGCTTTGCTGCATTATGCAGGAAGAAACTAGAATAAAAGATAAAACCAAAGACCACAACTTGAATCCCACAAGTAGAAGCATGACTAAATTAGCTCACCCGTCTCACCAATAAAATAAATTAAAATAAAAAAATGTTTGACTTGGATGCTAGCTTTTGCATCTTTGCAATGTGCTTAAAACATAGCACCACCAAGTACCTTACTGCCCTTGTCTTAATTGCAATACTAAACCTTGATCATAAAAGCGCAAGTTTTTGCCTTTGTAACAAACTTTCCAACTGATAACATATGATAGGAGCTCTGCAACCATAACGTGACAACAAATAATAGCATCATTTGTCATCCTATTACCCACTCAATAACTTATTCGAGGTTTGGAAAAAATACCCAACATCTGAAATTGATGCAAAAGATTAAACTAAGTATAATACCAAAACAAAACCCAGCTTAAATCCAAAACTAAACCCCCAAACGCATCAAATCCAACCAAAAAAGAGAAACTCCCCAACTGAATCAAAGGTAAATGAAAATACATAGACAAATTGGAGAAAATACTCACCTAAGATGCTTCACTATAGTCGTACGGCAAACTGTAGAAGAATATTGCTCTTCACAACAGCCACCTGAGTAATGGTTCACGGCGTAGGATGGGTCTCTGTGCAAACACAATGGGGTTTTCTGTGTGACTCTTTTTTGTGGGTAAAGAGTTCTAAGACAATACGAAAACAAAGAATTAAAGGAACCCCAAAACTGAATCAAATCATAATCAAAATACAAAGATGAATTGGAAAAAATACTCACTTGAGATGCTTTTCTTCTGTGCTACGGCAAACTAGAATGGAACATTAATCTTCAGGGTAGCCACCTTGACAATGGTTCACAATTTTGGGGGTTCTAAGAGCTTCACGATGGGTTTCTCTATGGCAAATGTGGTGATTTTTTTGTGCAACTCTCTTTGGTCCGTGGAGGGTGAAGGTTTCACGTGAGGATAAAATGAAGAAAACAGAGTGGAGGGTTCGTGGGAGGAAGAAATGAAGCAAACAGAGAGGAGTGTGTTCGCGGGAGGAAGAAATGAAGAAAAAAAGAGGAGGGTTCGCGAGAGTAAAATGATTTTGCCGCTTTTTTTATTATTAAGAGTCAACATTTTAGTGGCGAGTAAGCTTAGTCACCACTAAAAGGTATCTTTCAGTGACGACTTACTAGGGTCATCACTGAAATTCTACCTTTCATGACGACATTGATAAGTCGCCATTGAATGGTATCTTTCAGTGACGAATATTTTAGTCGCCACTGAAAACTCATCACTGAATCTGTTTTTTCTTGTAGTGATACTCGCATAGTAACTGTAGTTGTAAGCAAACTCCACTAGAGAGAGATACGTATCTTAATCTTTCCTTTGGTCTAAGGTGCATGCTCGCAACATGTCTTCCATCGTTTGTATCGTTCTTTCTGTCTAACCGTTTGTTTATGGATTATACGCAATACTAAATTGTAATTTAGTACCGAAAGCCTCTTGTAGCGCTTTCCAAAATTTGGAAGTGAATCTAGGATCTCGATCAGAAACGATGCTGCTTGGAATCCCATGCAATCAGACAACCTCCTTCACATAAAGATGTGCCAACTTATCCAGTGAGTAATTAATCCTTATGGGTAAAAATTGTGCAAATTTTGTCAATCTATCTACTATTACCTATATGTCGTCATAACTCGCCTGAGTCTTGGACAAACCAACCACAAAGTCCATAGCAATGCCATCCCATTTCCATTTAGGAATCTCCAAGGACTGTAATGTCCTAGAAGGCCTTTGATGTTCAATCTTGACTTTCTGACAAATCAAGTATTTTGCTATGTCTTTCTTCATTCCCAGCCACCAAAATGATTGCTTTAAATCTTGATACATCTTTGTGTCTCCAGGATGGATAGCATATTTACTCTGATGGCTTTCATCCAAGATTTTTGTCTTCAGGTCTTCCCCCTGAGGCACACACATTCTTCCTTGATGGAGGATGATTCCTTCTTCTGACTTTGTGAAGCCTAGTGAATTTTGTTTATTCTGAAGGAAAATATCTCGTGCTTTTGCTTCCTTAATTTGCATATTCAAATCACATTCCACCCGTAGCTCACCAATAAGCAAACTTCTAGGAGTAGTTATCACTAAAAATCTCAAATTCCTAAATTCTTCAATCAAGTTCATCTTTTTTACTAGCATATGACTCAAATGCAGTGACTTTCAGCTTAATGCATCTGCCACCACATTTGCTTTCCCTAAGTGGTATTTTAATTCAAATTTGTAGTCATCAATGAATTCTATCCATCTCCTTTGTCTCATATTCAAATCCTTCTGATCGAAAAGATATTTTAAACTTTTGTGATCATTGTACACTTCAAACATCGCGCCATATAAATAGTGCCACCAAATCTTCAAGGCGAACATTATAGCAGCCAATTCCAAATCATGAGTAGGATAATTTTCTTCATGTGACCTTAGCTGTCTGGAGGCATAGGCAACTACTCTTCATTCTTGCATCAAAACACACCCCAATCCCTTTGTGGAAGCATCCGTATAAACTTCAAAACGATCGAAGGGATTCGGGAGAATCAAGACAGGAGGTGTAGTAAGCCGTGTCTTAAGCTCTAGAAAACTGTTCTTGCATTCTTCTGTCCACTTGATTAAACTTTCTTTTTGAGTCAATCTAGTCAAGGGCAACGCTATTTGCGAAAAACTTTGTATGAACCCTCAGTAATACCCAGCTAGACCTAGAAAGCTTTTGATTTCAATTTCTATCTTTGGTCTTTCCCACTTAAGAATAGCCTTAGTTTTGCTAGAATCTACAGACACTCCACCATTTGACACCACATGCCCCAGGAATTTTACTTCTTGCATCCAGAACTTGCATTTCTCCAATTTAGCAAAGAGTTTATTCTCCTTCAAAACTTGAAGAACTGACCAAAGATGAAATTCATGCTCCTTTATACTCCTCGAGTATATTAGAATATCGTCGATGAAAAATACCACGAACTGATCCAAATAGGATCGAAAGATTCGATTCATGTAGTCCATGAAGACATCAGGTGCATTGGTAACTCCAAACGGCATGACCATGAACTCATAATACCCGTATCAAGATTTGAAGATTGTTTTAAGGATATCTTCTTCCTTTAATCGAATCTGATGATAACCTGATCTCAAATATATTTTAGAGAAAATAGTTGCCCCCTTAAGTTGATCCAGCAAATCATCTATTCTCGACAATGGATACTTCTTCTTGATAGTCACCTTGTTAAGCTTCCTGTAGTGAATACATAACTGCAAGCTTCCATCCTTCTTCTTTATAAACAGTAGTGGAACTCCCCAAGGCAAAACACTGGGTCGAATAAAATTCTTCTCCAAGAGGTCTTCAATTTGCTTTTTAAGCTCTTTCAACTCCACAGGAGCCATCCTACACGGGGTAATAAAAATAGGAGTCACTCTTGTCACCAAATTAATAGAAAACTCCACTTTTGGCTTAGGTGGTTGTTCAGTAATATTCGAAGGAAAGACTTTCAGAAAATCACGAACTACCAAAATCTTGACCAGCTCTTGCTCAACCTCCATGTTGAGGGTACATAAGGAAATACCATTTGAATCCTCACCAACTAATTTCTTCTGGAGTTCGTTGATATATTCATCCTTGTTCTTAAATTCTTTGTTGGATTCTGAATGAAAAACCAGAGTCTTCATAGAATAATCCAAGAGAATCTGGTTACTACTGAGCCAGTCCATCCCTAGAATCAAATATATATCTTCTAGGGGTAAACAAATAAGATCCACGATAAAGGGTCTACCATACACTTCGACTGGATAGTCTTTATAGACTGAAAATGTGCTTACCTTTCTTGCCAAGGGGTTAACACTACCAATACATATGCAACTCAGACACAGAGTAAAGTAGCTTCACCACACAAGCAGATGATATGAAGGAATGACTAGCACCAAAATCAAAAAGCACAACCAAAGGATATCCATGGAGATAGCACGTACCTTGAATTAAATCAAAAGATTGTTTCGCTTTAGTCTCGCTTAACATGAAAACTCTTCCTTTTACTGACTGAGTTTGCTCAATCTTCTTCCCATCCTCCAAGGGACACTAGGGAGCTATATGCCCCTTCTACCCACATAGGAAACAAGTAACCGGGTTATGATAACAAGGTCCATTCCCATAGAGCCGTCCATACTTCTTGCACTGTTTCTAGTAGTGTTTTGCATTGAAGATCTAGTCCCCATGGTCAAGGGTTTCTTGCCTACAGCTGTGTTTCTTCCCTTAACAAAATGATTTGGAGCTATGAATTCTCTCTTTCTCTTCCATGGCGCTCATTTATATTTCTCTTCCTCTACTGCCTTCAAACTCTTTTCCAGCAGCCGACACTTGTTAATTAAAGGAACAAACTTGCTAATTTCGAAGGCCACTACTGCATTGCAAATTTCAAGATTTAGACCAGCTTTAAACTTGACTGCTTTCCAAGATTCATCTGGATTGTATCTCAGATAAGACGAGAACTTAGCTAACTCCACGAATCTTGTAATATACTGGTCGATTGATCGGCCCCCTTGTCTGAGTTGGAGGAATTATATTTCCTTCTCAGCTCTAACACTTCTAGGAAAATACTTATCCAAGAAGGTCTCTTGGAAGACAGACCAGGTAACTTATTGACCCTAGTGGACTAACAATTCACTGGCTCCTCTCCACCAAAATTCCACTTCTTCTTTCAGCATGTAAACAACAAAATTCACCTTCTGCTCATCTGAACACTCCAAAACCTCGAAGACTTTCTCTATCTCAGTCAACCATCTATCTGCCACCATAAGGTCATACCCTTTGGCGAAAGACAGAGGTCGAGTTCTCATAAAATCTACCCATCCATTGCCTGCGTTCCTTGGGTTCTCACCCATCTCACCATTAGAATTACTATTGTTCTGGATATGCCGCAGGATCTTATTCATGGCAAAAACTTGATCTCGAATAGCAGTGGCTAGATCTTGCAGAGTAGCTTCCGCGCTTAGCGCTAAATTTCTCCTTGATGATGTCATTTTCTACTATATGAAACAAAAGAGTTAGTCATTATTGAGGTGATCAAGCTCAACAGTCATTAAGAAAAAATTTTATAATACAGTAGTGATAACACCATCAACCATATAAATTAGGAAAAATGCTAGCAATCTTTCCTTAACCATTTTCTATGTGCTACCCTATTCTATCTATCCACATCTTATTCAAAATGCTTTTAGATCGATCTAGGTAACAATCCACCCCCATAACCCCTTAGGATTGATCTGCTCTGTTACCAACTTGTAACGTCTATTTTTTTAGTAAATTACGTATTAGACCAGCATTTTATCAAAAGATATGCATCTTGTATTTACATACATAGAAAAGTTACATACATCAGGATTAGCAGCATACATAAATATGTAACCCGAGGTACTGAGCATACATCACAAAAGGCAGAGTACCGTGGGGTTATATCAAAACAATGGGGTTAGCCCATTTATATCATTAGATTTATTTACATAACACTACTCTACTATTCCCTCCCTTAGCCATCACCCCTAGGGTACTACTAGTGGAGAAGGCGGGCCTAGAGAAGGGATCTTTACCATAGTTATCACTAGAAGGTTCACTTTGATTGTGAATTGTCCCAAGTAAGCGACATCTACGGTTTGAAGCTTCAGCAAGATGGTCAGCACTACAAACGGCATCTCTACTGATCTGAACATAACATAAAAACATAGTGAGATATAAAATCCTAGCAAGGTCAACATCCAATAAACACAAGTATACGAAAATACTTACATGTTATGTCCAGCTGTATAAGCTATAGAAAACATTTCTCTCTTTTTATAGAATAAAGCTACACACAAGCCTTTTTATAGGTTATGCATCAATATCACGCATGATAAATGAAGTATGTATTAATAGGATACCTGTGCAACTATTCAAGGCTCATACATCGCTCATAGCGACTCATCATCTAATAATTTTTCTCAATTGCAATGCTCAATGTGGCGCGAGCCTTACCCCTACAGCTACTCACCTACCATTTGAGGGCCTTTGGTCAGAGCAGTCCTTCCCATATTGACCACTTTAGGCTATAAGGCATTCCCTATCTCAATATTGTATCCAAGCCACGGCCCTGCAGTCACCTTATCTCGTAAGGTGCCACACTCCTAGGTCACCTTAATGGATAAGGGTAATCTTGAACTTGTTAGTCTCCTTAATAAAGGGTCCTCCTGACAAAGCTTATGTCTTTTACATGTTTTCCAATCACTTAATTCAACAAAAGCATACATATTAATTTCCATCATGAAGATAAGCCATATTCATTCATATGCAAGACATAATAACTCCATCATATATTAAACATACAGTGCTCTTACATTATTTTCCCACTACTCATGCATTATTCATTTGCTTAGGACTGCTCATGTAAATGATCTATATCATATTCAGGCCTCATCCCTTCATACTTTACAACATTAATTCAATGAGCATACATAATCAATTGAATATTACATATTTCTTTTAACATACATGACAAATAAAAATCTCATTAACATCCCATAAACATTGATGATTAACTAAGATTCAGAAAGGAAATAGAAAACACTGAAAAATGGTGAAACAACATGAAGCATAGTCGTGCTTCACACCCGTGTCTTCCCCTTGTATTTCCCCACAACATGGCCCTACTACGCACAGACCAACACCAAGCACAGCCTGGCTATGCCATAAACCACGGCCGTACTTCGGGCCATGTTTGCATTTTTTTTCATTTCCAGATTTCCAACCCAGAGCATGGCCTGGCTGTGTCTCCAAGCACAGCTGTGCTCTGGGCACGAAACTCACCAAAAACTCTCTTTTTCTCCCAAACCTGCCAAGAAAACCTAACAATAAATATATCAACATTTTGAGCATGAAAAACACAATTTTTGCAAAAGCATATAACCACCAAAAACATGGATTCAATCTCAAAACTAACTACACAAAATTTTTCCTAAATCACTACTTTATGCACATAAGTGAACAACAACCATGGATGCCATAAATGCTTTAACAAAACTCTATCTATCTTCCAACATACTTTAATGCTCACATACACACCAGCCATTAAGTCATCTAACCAAAAATTATAGAGGAGGATGTTGATCTTACCTTTCCCTTCTTCAAAAGCTTGTTTATCGTACTAGTTTCAGCTACTTCCTCTCTCTAGAAAACTTTACCAAACTGCAGATTTCCCTTCCATTCTTTAGCTTCCATGGAAACTTTAGGAATATGCAAGAGATTAGAGAAGATCAAGAGCCTAAATCTTAGCTCTTCTTCTTGGATTTCAACTTTCTCTCTCTAGCTCCCTTCTTCTTTCTCTCTCCTTCCTTCTTCTTTTTCTTTCTTCTTCCTTTTTCCTTTTCTCTCTTTTTGTCGTGGGTTTCTCTGATTTTTGCTGAGGAAGCGACGAATTGGTCACCAAGTCAAGGAGAAAAACTAATAAAATAATACTAACTTCCCTAAGAAGACACCTTTCCTTAACCAATACTCATGCTTTATCTAAGTATTTCTAAGATGCCAATCCATTACAATGTGACCATATGGTTGGCTAAGGCCTTGTTTAGGTGAAGGGAAAGCTTACCATGTGTTTAATTCCTTCTTGAGCCCTACTCCAATAGATTTTTATGCAACTTTCTTCATGGCTCCCTATCTCTATTATTATTGCCCATTTGTGGTCCTGCAGATAAAGAAATTACTACCTCCTCCCTAAACGTTTTTTCCAAAAATGAGAAATCTATTATTAAATACTCACAATTATTTCCTTATGATTACCCCATTTAATCCTTTTTAATCCTTTCTTAATATTCCATTTTGTGAATATAATTAACAGAATTCCGAGTGTTACACCTTGCAATACAATGATAATGGGCTTAGTGAGTTGTCAACACTAGATTTACTAGAGTCTTTGAACGTGATTTTTCTGTGGTAAGCATTTGTAATGAGTTGGTCTGCATTAATAACGGTGATAATAATTTGATTATCTGTAACCCTTGTATTTGAATATATGTAAGCCTTCCTAAACAAACCCATCGATTACCATTGTTTATATGATGATTATATTGCATTTGGCCTTTGATTCTGAAAGAAATCATTATATGGTGGTTAGGATTGTGTAAATGAAGGATCACAATAGATATGGGTTAAGTCCAGTTGAAATTGATCCTTATTCACTTGCTATTGGGTTTTGGAAAGTCATTACCATAGTTGCTCCTGAATTTCAATTATGTTCTATTTTTAAAGATGATCCCATGCTTTTAACAATGGCATCGTACATTGGGGTGCAAAAAATAAGGTAAAAAATGATGGGTACTATTTTATTGTCATTTAATTTTAGGGATAAGGTGTTTGGTGAGATAATGCTTGAAGAGAGTTTGGCTCATATCTCTAAAGATACCATTACTAATTCTTATATTTTATTTTGTCCAAATGATATCCTTTACCTTTGAGTTTTGTTTGTTAAATGCTATTTCCTTATAGACTAAATTACAGAAGTTCAAGTCTATGCCTAGTTTTTAAAAGGAAATTTAGGAATATTAGAAGTATAGAATAATATATTTGTATGCTATTGACTTACTTGGACATATAACAGGCAAGTTGTTGAAAATTTTTAGTATTTGCCCATGAGGACTTTAGTATTGATTTGATAAAACACCTTGGTTTAGATCCTCTTTCTTTCTTTTTATTTTTTTCTTTAAAAAATCACATTTCTTTCCCTATTTTTTGGCCTTTCAGTTTTCTGTGTGTAAATCAAGTTTCTATAATTTCTCTTTCTATTTTGTAAGTTTAGTGATACATATTATGCAGAAGTCTAAATGGTTAAATTTTGAAATAAAAAGAAATTGATTATGGGTAACTTGCTTCTCTGTCAAAAGCTAAAATTGATTATGGCTTTGATTATTTATTTCTAGTTGTTGGTTAATTTTTCATATGTATACGCTGTTTTGCTTTCATTTATTTAGTTTTGTTAGCTATTTAAGATTGTCTAAAAGCATGGTCTAGCATTGATCGTAAGCTGGTTGAATTATTTAACTATTATATCTGTCTCAATAAATAAGCTTTTATAGCATAGAAAATCATTAAAAGAAATTTTCTATTTAAAATAAGGAAATTTCAAATAATGAATTTTTAGTTTTAAATAAGGATTCTTCCAAATGCATCTTTTTATCTACTTCGGCATGTTTGTATGCTTGATGAGGCTTGTGCTGCAATCTTTGGTCTTGCACAGGAAATTGTTTAAAATAATTGGTTTGTATTTACTAAATAAACAAAATATAAAAGACTGAAATGAATGTGGTTGTGCTTAGCATGATTGCATTCTGAATATATGCCTTTTAGCAAGTTATGCACATCTATGAAATGGACAGGTAGAAAACATGATTGAACACAAGGAAGATATCTATTCTCACCCCAAAAGAACTTGGTTTATGATAGAGAAGGAGAAGAAGCTTGTTGCAAAAAAAACAAAGGTAAGATTTTTTCGCATCCTTCTGATGTACTTATTCATTTAAATATGTAAATAAGCTTTTATAGCATAGAAAATCATTAAACGGATTTTTCTATTTAAAAATAAGGAAATTTCAAATAATCAATTTTTAGTTTTAAATAAGGATTCTTCCAAATTCATCTTTTTATCTACTTTGGCATGTTTGTATGCTTGATGAGGTTTGTGATGCAATCTATGTTCTGGCACAAGAAAATGTTTAAACTAACTGGTTTATATTTACTAAATAAACAAAATATAAAAAGACAGAAATGAATATGGTTGTGCTTAGCATGATTGCATTATGAATATATGCCTTTTAGTAAGTTATGAACATTTATGAAATGAGCAGGTAGAAAACATGATTGAACACAAGGAAGAGATCTATTCTCACCCCAAAAGAACTCGGTTTATGAATGAGAAGGAGAAGAAGCTTGCTGTAAAACCAACGAAGGTAAGATTTTGCCGCATCCTTCTGATGTTCTTATTCATTTAAATATGTAAATAAGCTTTTATAGCATAGAAAATCATTAAAAGGATTTTTCTATTTAAAAATAAGGAAATTTCAAATAATGAATTTTTAGTTTTAAATTAGGATTCTTCCAAATGCATCTTTTTATCTACTTCGACATGTTTGTATGCTTGATGAGGTTTGTGCTGTAAGTTTTATTCCTGCATAGGAAATTATTTAAAATAACTGGTTTGTATTTACTAAATAAACAAAATATAAAAGACTGAAATGAATGTGGTTGTGCTCAGCATGATTGCATTCTGAATATATTCCTTTTAGCAAGTTATGCACATCTATGAAATGAACAGGCAGAAAACATGATTGAACACAAGGAAGAGATCTATTCTCATCCCAAAAGAACCTAGTTTATGACAGAGAAGGAGAAGAAACTTGCTGCAAAACTAAGAAAGGAAAGATTTTGTGGCATCCTTATGATGTACTTATTCATTTAAATATGTAAAACTTGTGGTTTCCATCATGGATTACTTAAAAATTAATATGTTATTACAAACAATCTTCTTAGTCCAGCCTAATCCAAATAAGAGGAGCAGGGGAATTTTTTTTTTGGGGGGGAAAGATGATCTTGTGAGATAGACCAATATATTTTTATAATTAGAGGAGTTTATTTGTAGTAAGTGCCTTTATGTATCTTATGAGTAAGTGATTTTGCATTGATACACATTTTTTATGTTGAATTAATAGGAGGCCTCTTCTATAGGATTCCAATCATAGTGTATATGTATGATGGAGATGTTGATGACTTGATATCTATTATTGTGTATGCTAAAGATACGACAAGAAAAACTCAAATATACATTGGTCTTAACCAAAGTTACAAACTTAATTCTTCTGATAAATTCTTATAGATAGTAACAAAACCACTTATGGTGAATTTTCATTATGTTAGGATTAACTAACTTCGTTTGTAAATAGTTACTCTCTTTTTTCATGAAATGTAACTAATTACATTATTTTGAATATTTGCATTTGAACTAATTGTAATTGAATGTAATTTTAAATAAAAATCTCTATTCTTTTTACTACGATTTTAGCAACATAACAAATTTGTCAATTACATTTTTTTGTAGCAATTAATATCTATAAATTTTAATAATAAACAAATTAATAACAAAAGATTTTCAAATTTGACTTTCAGCGGCAACCTCTGAAAGTAGACTTTTAGGGTGACCATGCTAAGTCGCCACTCAAAGTAGATTCAGTGGCGACTTTAATCGCCGCTAAAAGTAGATTTCCAATGATGACTTTGCATGATCTCCACTGAAAGTTGTTCTAATGGCGACTTTAGTTGCCGTTGAATGTGGACTTCTAGTGGCAACCAAGTAAAGTTACCACTAAACGTATATATTCAGTGGCAGCTTTCAAAGTTTTGGTGGTGACTTTATGGTCTTCGGTGATGACTCTAGTCACCACCAAAAACATTCAACAACGCGTTTGTAACACCCCTGAGATTTAGTAATTTTCATTTATGTATAGATTATTAAATGAAATAAAGGAGTAGAAATGAAATTGAAAGGTTTGAAGGATGAAAATGAAAACTTATTAATATTTTTAAGGTCAAATTGTAATTTCCTAAAAGTTTAGGGGTTAAATGTAAATAATAAAATTTGTAAGGAATTTCTCCAACAATTAGAAAATTGTCAAATGGTCCCTCCATCATTTATTAAAAATAAAGAGAGACGAATTTTTTTTCTATAAAACAACAATAAATAGTGTTTCTTTCTCCTCTATTTTCTCTTACCAGATCTAGAGTACTTTCGAGCATCCGATTTCAAAATTAAGGGTACCACTAGATTCAAGACAAAGAGTACTATAATATTGGTCGAATAATTTTTTAAATCGGCTGTAAAATCACCGTAGATTGAAAGTAGAAAATCTTAGAAAAAGGTAAACTCTGAAACTCATATTTAGAGAACTCAAATTGAAAATCTAAAACTGTAGATAGATTCAGGAGATAAATAAACTATAGGATATGATGTTTTATACTCATCTGACAACTTTTGGTGTCATAAATAGTAACTCCAACTAGCGTAAATAGTGATTCCAGTAGGTGTGAATAGTAATTCTGACCGGCATGAATAGTATTTTTGATCGATTTCAACAGTATTTTCGACTGTGAACAGTACCCATCAGTTGACTAAGGTTGACCAAGCTCCCGGAGTCAATTTCGTAGTTTTTGGACCTTCCAAATTCGATTTTAAGGTTTGTTTTGTTAAATTTTGATTGGAAAAGTACATTTTAAGGCTGTCCAACCTACAACCTTACCCTAGGATTAGACAATTCTTTCTATGAATTACCATATGCTCTTCTTGAACTTTAAATGTATAATTGGTTATGTTTACAAGTTATTATACTTTTATATGTCTCTGAAATAGATTAAATTATCTGATTTGTTTACTCTCTGGAGATGAGTGAGTTTTATACTCATAAATTAAATATTTTCATCTTATCTTTTTGCCATAATTAAGCATATATCTCCCTTACCTGCCTTTAGTTTTGTGTATTTCTTACAGATGGAGAGAAGAATAGAAAATGGACTCAATTGGAGGAATCAGAGTTAAATTGTAGTTCTTTGGGGATAATGTCTATAAATCAAGTAGATAAAACAAATTCATTAAGGATGGTTGAGTAAGGAGCATTATCATATTGACTTCTGAGATTCATCCTAATGGATATATGCACAAATTTATTCTTGATTTATGATCAAATTTCCAAAAGAACTAAAACATAAAGATTCAAGGCAAAGCACCCAATGTTGAGAATATGTTTGTTGTTTACAGTCCAGCCTAATCTTACTACAGTACTTGGGACATATCTTAGAAAATACATATCCAATATGTATGAAATTTGGTAGGTGGGTAGCTAACACAATTAGGTACAACTTTCGTGTTCAAGTGGTCAGGAACTTCAGACATTAAAAGGGACAAAAGTGGGATAGAACAGAATCTATCTGCTGCTACAGTTCAGCCCAACTTTGCTCTAGTATGTTGACCATATGTCACACATTACATATCTAATTTGTCCACAATTTGTCTTGACGGAAAGATAATGAAATTTTCTACAACTTTCATGTTTATGGAGTTAGCCAATTCGGTGGATTTCAAGAAGATATTTAAGGTTCAATTTTGGTGCACATGATGGAATCCAAATTGTTAACTTTGTACAACTTCCTACCTAACAATTTTGACAATTACCACACCTACCACACCTAATTGTATCTATAAATAGAGGGCTTGAGGAGTGAGTTCGAAGCTGGAGAGAGAGCTTGGAAAGCTTTGTTTTGAGCTATTGTAATGTTCTTCTTTCTATAGATATTTTGTTATCCTTACTTTCTTTTATAATATCATCATGCTAAGGTGAAAGGGTGAAACTCTTAGTAGAGAAATAATGATTTATTTAACTATTGTGTAAGTATTTAATGTTTATATTTGATGTTGTATCTATCTCCTCATTTTCTTATTTTATGTTTCAATGGCTGGCTGTGCCACATACTTCTTTTTCTTGTTGGTTAAAGGATGGCTTTGCCGCCTATTTCTTATTGTTATTGTTCATGGTTGGCTTTGCCATCGATTTTATTTTATTTGATTTTGTTATGTTAATTAGCTTTCTAACTTTGTCACTTTTTGCATATTTTAATCTTGTAAAATGTGAATTTTGATATATTGTAGGCAATACAACAATTGGCACAATATATGCTTAACTCCATTTACAAGTTACCTTTCTCATTTTTATATTTTTCTTTAAACTTGTAAAATGTGAATTTTGATATATTGTAGACAATATGATAATTGGAACAATGTATGCTTAACTCTATTTACAAGTTTCCTCTTTTATTTTTGCATTCTTCTTTAAACTTGTGAAGTGTGAGTCTTGATACATTGTAGACAATCTTTGGCACAATAAATGCTTAAATCAATCTTGATTTATTGTAAACAATATAATGATTGGCACAATTTATGCTTGAATCCATTTGCAAGTTATATTTTGCATCTTTAATCTTGTGAAGTATAAATCTTGATATATTGTAGACAATTTGATTGGCACAATGTATACTTGAATATATTTTACAAGAACATCTTAATTATTAGTAATATAATACAAAGGAGGTAAATATGATTCATGTATAAATAAAAGTGAGCTTAAATAGATATATATTCCATTAGAATCTCATTCATGTAAGGATTCTAATTGAGTAATAAAAGAGTTAAATTTATCTTTATTTGATATACCAAGAGTGGATCTCCTAACCTTAGTATGTATTTTTATTTTGAATGCATTTTCAATTTAAATTAGTTTCTTGCATATTTAATGTTTTCATGTGAAAATTATGATGCATAACAACATTTTTTTAATGATCATACAATACAGTATATGGTTTTGGACTAAATATCCTTTGATTTGAGAATATTTGAAATATGGGTCCCATATATATGTATTCCCGAACTGTAATTTTCTACGTCATAAATTTTAAAATATGAGTACATCCATATGTTAACCTAAGAGGTCATAGAAGGTATTATCTACTCATTAAGTTGTCAAACTCACTACACGATATCTATATTTTTTTTTATATAAGAATATAGAGTTTGGCCATTTCCCTTCAAGTAGGTGATCAGCTAAGGTACATATTCTATAATGAGCCTATTTTGTTTTTAGGGCTCGTAGATTATGATATATATTGTACTTGTACTCTAGAATATGTTCTGTACACCATAGGCAGGATCCCTACTTCTGCTGTTACTTTGTATTTATAGACTTTGTCTGTATATTGTGTATACATGGGAATACTTTATGAAACTATTTCTAATGTTAAAGGAGTGTATTATGCATGTTATGGCAAATATATATTTGTAAAGTATGTGTTTTGTGTGTCCTTAAATTAGGGGCATGACAAGTTGGTATTAGAGCAATAGGTTTCTCTGTGGCTATCGAAGCAAGAATTCTGTAGTAGGACATTGAGTATGGGTATGTAATCATGGAAATTTTTATACTCACGGTGCTTCTGTGGAATTCTATAGAGTGTCATCATTTTCTTCCTTCTTAATCTTATCCTTAGGTATGCGATGTATAAGTATCGATGCGTATATCCTAAATGGTGCCTCTTGAGTGTGGACTACCAGTTTAGCTTTTGAACTCATTTTGATGAATAATGATAAAGAGAACCTCTCAGGTGTAAAGAAAAAGATTAGCTAAAAATAAGAATATTTCATCCGAACATAAAGGTAATGGCTTGTTTGGATGTCAAAAAGGTTTGAATTGGTTGTTTGATTTGCTTATGTGAAACAATGTGACAAATAACTAATACAATATTGATAGTGGGTTATGATGTGATCGAGGTTGTTAACTTTAAGATAACGGTATGTAATAAAGTGAGTGTTTTGGAAATAGATGTAAATCTCTTTTTGGATGTATAAGTTGAAACTTGCAATGCTGCAGCAAAATCATTTATAAATTAAAATGTGCATGTGTTCATTGCAACCCGCCTACAACCCTAGCTAGAAACTTAGCCCAGCCTCATATCCAAAATAATTACAAGCATCAGGATAACCATCATACAGTGAAGAGTAATACAACTAAAGGAAAAATACAATTCAGTGCTCAAACAATAAAGCACAGAAAGAGAGGAAGGGAATCCTTAGCATGGGACCTCTTCTTCACATCCAGTGCCTCCCTGTGTAGGGTTGGCTCGTCCTAGGCAAGAATGTATCCTCTCAACCTACTCCCATCAGAGATTTTTGGGATTCCTTCCCTCGTTTTTCTGTCCCTCCGTATTTCCTTTTTACACTTTTCTGTTCTCCTCTCACCCCCTTCCGTGTCTTCCTTTGTATTCTTCTCTGCTCCATGCCTTTTATAGACAAGAATTGTGGTCCCAGTGAGATGGCCTGGTTTACTGTAATTCTTCTTACTTTTCGGCCTACACATCTACTAGCAGCTTTCCCTCCACTTCCAGTAGTGGAGACAGTCCCTATGCTTCCCAATACTCTACTGTGTCAACTGGGTGCTCCCATTTTCCATGCTGGGTAGTGGCCGCACCTGCTGCAGAAGCCCTGACTCACTGCCACCTACACCATAACACAAACGGTCAGCTTCTCATCATATGCATCATATTAAAAGGATCAAGATCACACAATATCACTCAGTTTGCTGCCTGTTTTGTTATGCATGCATATTGAATTTTCACAGCAAACATAATGGGTGGTCTTATATTCATGGAAGGCAAATATACTATTAAATCAGGGGGCATGAATGCTAATAAATCAAAATGTAGAGTAAATGACCTTAGAAAAGCATAGAGAAACTCTAATGAATTAGAGTTAGTAATTCCCCCCAAATTGAAAGTCTTGCTTGTCCTCAAGCAAATTACTCTATCCACTAAACCACTTCTATTAAGCTCCAGCCCCCCTTGTCTAGTTCCATGTGGCACTGCTTCTTGCCTCCACTCTCAAAGTTATTTTAGAAATACTGCATGTCTTCTCCTTTCCTTAACCTCACCCGAAACTTCCTTTGTTATTATGTGTGTGATATGGTCAGTCCTTCAGGAACTACTTGGATCAAGATCAGTCAAGGTCCTATGATTTTACATGCTAATATATCAAGTCCCCTTAACTAAAGCAAGATGGCACACATTAGAGGCGTGACTATAGTAGCAATTAAGGGGGTGGATCAACTTTCTCTCTTCTTTTTTTCTTTCTTTGCTGTAGCACAGGTCATTGGTGCCTTTTGACGCGAATGCCAACATTTGAGATGAAGGCACCCGGTTACTCAGCACTATCACCTTTAAGCGCTATTCTACTCATACCCTGATGTCACTGTTTTACGCAAAAAGCACACATGAGGCTCATGCATACCCCTGGTTACTAAGGGACAACAAAGGCATTGGAGTGGCAACTACTTCACTTTTCTTTTTTTTTCTTTTTTTTTCTTCTTCCCCCAAACTTAAGCCTTTTTTACAATAGCTCATGCCTCTTTTTATCATTCAGCAGGGGGCTCACAACATTAACTCTAAAATCCTAGGTCCAATTCTTGAAAAATCACCAAGTTTCTCTTACTAAGACTGACCATAGTCCAGTGTTCATAGAAGAAGGTTCAGGTTGTGTAGGGTTGACATGCAAAATTCCTATTTTTGTTATTAGTCAAGTTTCATCCCTCCTCATGGAGTTTTCTAGAACTAACAGTAGGCCATGAAATACACATGACAAACTCATCTCTTTTTCTTTGGTTTTTTTATTTATAAAAGAGTGATTACAAGAGCTTCCTAATTGCTAAAAGCTAATTACTCATCAGACATAAAACCATATTCTTACACAATCAAACAGGAAACAAACACAAGACCTAGCACAAATTGAAACAAACTCATTTAATCAAGCACAGCAAACCCCACAACAAACATTAATTCTATCCCCCTAAACTTAAAGATAAGCAGTGCCCTCACTGCTGCTGATTATATTTCAAACCCAAAAAAAGAGGCAAAAGAAAAAATGTATAAGACAGGAACAACAGGCGTGTAGAGCTTGTTGAATAAAAAAAATTGACAAAAAGGAAATAAAGGCGAAGGGGACTTCCCTAGGGTGCTTGCAGGATCGCTGTAGCACCCAGGTGGCATGGACTCCCTTAAGATTTTGATGAATTGTGGAGCCCACTCCTTCGCTGAGTTGATCTTTGTGGGCTTTGGAGTTTGGCCTTTCCCTTCTGCATAGCTGCTACCCTTTTTGCAAGTGGTTCTTCATCCTTAGAGGGCGCATCTTCCTCATGAGTCCTCCGTGGGGTTGTCCTTTGCTCGTTGCTCTGGGAGGAGTCTTGGGATTCCTCACCCTATTTAGTCTGGGGCTTTGGTGCTATCTTTTGTTCCCTAGATGTGGTATGGAATAGGTCCATGGAGAATTCAGGGAAGGGAAAGAATTACTTGAAATTATGCTCAAGTGTTTTCTAGAGAGCAATATCCTTCTTTTGTTAGTATTGCCAGAATTGTTGCTGGTGTTTCAGGAACAATGCTTGCTGCTGTAGGATGGTGGTTTGTTGTTGTAGGAGTAGCTGGAAGGTCTTGTCTGCCGACTGGGGGGCTGAGGTTGATGTTGCTTGGCCTTCAGAGTGCGGAGGGGCTTGTGTGGTGTCTGGTGGCTCTGTCTCTCCCTTGTCTTGCACAATGCGAGCAATGGTGATGGTGCTTATGGCGGCTCCCATCTTGAGTGTTTCTTCATCCATTGCGATAGGTACCTTGCTGTCGCAGCACAGTAGGGTGATAAGGGAAGGGAAGAGCAAATTGCCCTTTTTTTGGCTAGTGCATGCTCTTATTTGCTCATTGATGACCCTTCCTACATTAATGGACCTCCCCAAAATGATGGCATCAACCATGGCCACCCTATCTTGGCTTACAATTTTCCCGTGAGTGGAGGGCAACAGGCGAATCTTCAGAAAGTGATACCATACTTTAGCCACAGGCACCAAAGAAATCTGGTTTATAGTTGTAACACCCTGAGAAGATTTGTCCCAGGTAGTGCCTCGTATGCACACCCGTGCCAGCATTTCCTCCCAATCTTGTTCTTGCAGAGACTCTAAATGCGCTGCGTAGTTGTCATCCTTATCGTTCAATTTGTAGGCTTCATTTATAGTGGCTCGGTCGAATAGCACGCGGGTCTCCCTAACCCTAACCCAGTCTTTGGCATCCTTTGGGAAGTTGGCATAGAACTCTCTTACCAGTGGAATAAGAGCAGGATAGGGGTGTTTGGAAAAATTTTCCCATCCCCGTTGCTTCACTACTATTGCCACATACATTGGCAAACCCTTATCCTCAAACGGTCTAAAGGTGAAGCCTTTTTCTGTGTAAAAAGTATTCTAGACTGTTTCTTCGTCGTGCCTCCTGTGGTTTTTGTCCGAGGTGAACTTCTTCATCTTGCAAGCCTTCCTTGCTACCGTATTGATTCTTAGCATTGTTTGCAAGTTGAAGGTCTTGGAGAGGATGTTGTGCTTTCGGGCAATAGGGTTTTCGGGGTGTGAAGGGTATGGGAATGCAAAAGGTAGGGCATGAAGAACTGACAGAAGGCAAAGGGTGTGCAAGAATGGGTTGAGGTAGAATGTGGAGGGTCGTGACTTCTGGTTTCCTTATATGTTCCCGCCCCTATTTCTTTTCTTTTCTCGATAAGACGGGACTAGGCCTTAAGTGTTGGGCTCAGTCCTTTATGTTCAGGTATTTAGGTACTTAAGCCCTGTCTACTTCCTTAACCCAGCTTCTTTCTTCTACTTTCCAGCCTGAGGCCCATTGTCCTGCATCATCATGATAAAGGAAAACTTGCCCAGGGGGAGTTGCTATTGCTACAACATTTTGTGCAGTAAATTGTGAGATCAAGAGTTTCCATTCTGATACTCCTAAAGACCTGCAACGTTAACATAGATGAAATCAAAAGCATAATTCAAGCTACCTAATACTGTAAAATAAAATGATAATTTATGAAAACATGGGTTGCCTACCATAAGCGCTTGTTTTATAGTCAACGGCCTGACTTCTTCCCTTTTTGTCCTTCTTTCAATGGAATTGAGGTGTGCTGGCGTTCCACATCACCTCCCAAGTAGTGCTTCACCCTCTATCCATTGACCTTGAATGTTCTCCCTGATTTTTCTTCCTCTAATTTGATGGCTCCAAAAGGGAAGACCTTTCTAATTTGAAAGGGGCCAAACCAACGGGACTTCAGTTTTCCAGGGAACAGAGTTAGCCTAGAATTGAACAACAACACCTTATGTCCTTCTTCAAAGCTTCATGACTGAATCTTCTTGTCATGCCATTTTTTTTTTCTTTTTATAGTTTACCATTCTCGTAAGCTTGGCTGCAAAATTCTTCCAACTCATTTAGCTGCAGCATCCTTTTTTCACCAGCAACTTCCAACTTAAGATTTAAATTTTTGACTACCCAGTATGCCCGATGTTCTAGTTCTACTGGCAGATGACAAGCTTTTCCAAATACTAACTTATAAGGAGACATCCCTAAAGGTGTTTTATAGGATGTTCTATAGGCCCACAATGCATCATCCAGCCTTAAGGACCAGTTTTTCCTATTTGAGCCAACAGTTTTTTCAAGGATCCTCTTGATTTCTTTGTTGGAGATTTCAGCCTACCCGCTGGTTTGAAGGTGGTTTGGAGTCGCCACTTTGTGTCTTACTCCATATTTAGCTAGTAGTGCCCTAAATTGCCTATTGTAGATGTGAGATCCTCCATCGCTGATGATGGCTCTAGGAGTTCCAAATCTTGTGAAAATGTTCCTTTTAAGGAACCTGGTCACCACCTTTGCATCATTAGTTGGAAAAGCACTTGCTTCTACCCATTTGAAACATAATCAATAGTTACCAAGATATATTGGTTCCCAAAACTAAAAAAGAATGGCCCTATGAAATCAATTCCCCATACATTAAACAATTCCACTTTTAGAATGTTGTTGAGAGGCATTTCTTGTCTTCTAGATATATTTCCTACTCTCTGGCATCTGTCGCATTGCAGCACAAAAGAGTGGGAGTCCTTGAATAGAGAAGGCCAGTAAAAACCTGCTTACAGCACCTATTTGCAGTCCTAATGCCTCCAAAATGGCCTCCATAGGGTGAGGCATGGCATTGCTGCAGGATTTGCTCCATTTTTTCCCTTGGAATGCATATACTAATCATCTGATCAGCACACTGCTTGAAGAGGTATGGTTTATCCCAATAGTAAGAATTGACGTCGTACAAGAATTTTTTCTTCTACTGTGAAGTTAACTCTGGTGGCAGTAGTCCACTTACCAGGTAGTTCACATGATCAGCATACCATGGCATACCATCTTAGGATATGAGAAGGAGTTGCTCATCCGGAAACTCCTCATTGACCTCTTCTGTGTTTACTCTTTTTGGTTGCAGTTTGGAAAGATGGTCAGCCATATGATTCTCAGTTCCCTTTCTATCCCTGATTTCCAGGTCGAACTCTTATAGTAGGAGTACCCATCGAATGAGTCTTGGCTTTGAGTCCTTCTTCTTGACTAGGTGCTTAATGGCAAAGTGGTCAGTATAAACAATCACTTTTGTACCTACCATGTAGGACCTGAATTTTTCAAAAGCAAACACCACAGCCAGTAGCTCCTTCTCTGTTACAGTGTAGTTGAGTTGAGCTCTTTGTAATGTCTTACTAGCGTAATATATGGATTGAAACACCTTGTTCCTGGGCTGTCCAAGAACAACTCCCAAAGTTACATCACTTGCATCACACATGAGCTCAAAGGTTGAAGCCCAATCAGGTGCCACGATAATAGATGATGTACTTAGCTTCTCCTTAAGATCACATAATGCTTTCATACAGTCTTCATTAAAGCAGAAGACTTTGCCTTTCTCGAGCAAATTGCATAGGGGTTTTGCAATCTTGGGAAAATCCTTGATGAACCTTTTGTAAAATCCTACATGGCCAAGGAAACTTCTAATGCCTTTAACTAAAGTAGGAGGAGGCAGCTTCTCAATGATCTCCACCTTGGCCTTGTTAACCCCTAGCCCCTTTTGAGAAACTTTGTGGCCCAGCACAATCCCTTCCTTTACCATGAATTGACACTTCTCCCAGTTCAACACCAAGTTTATTTCCTTGCACCTTTGAAGGACTTTGGCAAGGTTTTCCAAATACAAATTAAAAGAATTTCCAAAAACTGAAAAGTCATCCATAAAAATTTCCACAAACTGCTCCACAATTTCAGTGAAAATTGCCACATACATCGCTGGAAAGTTGCTGTAGCATTGCATAACCCAAATAGCATCCTTCGAAATGCAAAGGTGCCATAAAGGCATGTGAATATGGTCTTGTGTTGATCTTCAGGTGCTATAGCAATTTGATTGTAGCCTGAATACCCATCTAGGAAACAATAATATTCTCTTCCTACAAGTCTATAACATCTGGTCAATGAATGGCCAGGGGAAATGGTTTTTCCTGGTGTTTTTGTTCAGCCTCCTGTAGTCCATGGAAATCCTCTAACCAGTCACAATCTTGGTGGGGATGAGCTCATTGTTTTCATTCTCTACCACAGTCATGCCTCCTTTTTTAGGAACACATTGGACTGGACTAACCCAGGAATTATCTGATATAGGGTAGATAATTCAAGTATCTAGCCTTTTGATGATTTCCTTTTTTACTACCTCCTTCATGATTGGATTAAGCCTTCGTTGAGGTTCAATGGATTTGTTTTCATTGCTCTCCAATAGGATCTTATGCATACAGACTGAGGGACTGATACCCTTAATATAAGCAAGAGTTCATCCGATAGCTCTTTTGAATTTTCTTAATGTCTTGACTAATTGCCCTTCTTGCTTTTCAGTCAGAAGTATTGAAATGATTACAGGGAGAGTGGCTGTGATGTGCTGTAAAGTTTTACCAAATAACCGCAAGCGCATGGCGTAGCTGTAGCTAGTCCGGCGAGTACAGGTCGTATTCCACAGAGAGCAATGTCAACTACTAGAACGGTGCAAAACGAGCTATCTAGATCGATGTAAATTGATAGAGAGTTTGTCACAATGAAATAGATGCAAATAACTAATTAAACAAAGTCTAGGGTTATGGTTCACCACACTTATGATACTCAACATCCAAATTATACCTCTAATTGCAATTATCTAGGTTATTGGGGATGGTTTAGCCTTAATTAACTAGCAATCTCTTTCAAGCATTACTAATCGTACCTAGGTCAATCCAATTGCCTACTTTCGTGGTTCTTAGTTCAACCTAGGTCCATTAAGTTCTATGCCAACCATGGAATACAATTAATCGGTTTTCTCGTGCCCATTAATTGATTCATTCCTAGAGAATCTCAAACTACTTTCGTGATTAAGAAATCCCTAATTAACCATTGGGTTCCGGCATTAGTTTTCACCTTTCAGTCTATCAACTAATATCCTAAGACGTGATAAATTGTTGGCCAAACATTCATCAACTCATATAACCAATGCATAATAGCCAATCCTAATTAACCACGGATAACAACAATTAGGGTTCCAATAATTCAATGTACAGAGTGTATCATCACATCATAAGTGGGTTTACCAAAACCCTAGATCAAAACTACTCACACATTATCAAAACAAGAACCAGAACCATATTCATTGAACAATTCATAGCAATTCAATACAATTAAGAAGTAAAAGAACAAGTAAATGCAGAAGTAGGAAGATAGAACCTGATGTGCAGAAACATATAGATGAATTACAAGCTTGAAAGCAATAAAATCAACTCTAGAACATCAAATCCTTCAAAGAACTATGTAAATACCTAATCTAAATGTGTTTCCTAAGGCTAGAAAGTGTTTTCCTAAGGTCTTCCACGGTTCCCCCCTTTGTAGCTGCGGAACCCCAAGCCTATATATGCATTTGGGCATCCAAAACCATAATTTTAGCGCTCCTTACGGTCCTCGAAGCACTGCCGTGGTCCAGGACACGGCCTGGCCGTGCTTCTGGCTGGAATTTGGGGAGCTGTTGCAGCATCCACCCACAGCACGGCCAGGCCGTGTTGCAGGCCACCAAGCACGGCCTGGCCGTGCTAGGGCCGTGCCGCCCCAAATAGTCCGAATTTGATAAAGTTCCCAACAGGAAAGTTGTAGCTCTATGTCTCTTATTTCCACAGCCACCGGAATCACCTTAATCGGATCTATATTGAGGGAGATATGACTAAATTAGTAACCAAAGGTCAGAATTCATCCCACTGCACTATGATCTTGAATTGAGAGCTCTATAAGGCCATGAAATATCCCGAATTTGACTAAGTGTTCAACATTAAAGTTGTATATTATTGTGTTATATTTTCACACCAACTTGAATCACTTTGATTGGAGGTCATAAGACGGAGATATGCTCAAAACAGTGCTGAAAGGTCAAATGCTGAGGGCTGCCATGCTTCTTTTTGGTTGAATTTTGGTAAGCTTCCTCCTTGCTTCCTTCCCATCATGGTTCCATATTCTTTTGGCATTTTTCATGAATGTTTTCCCTTGCTTCTTGGCCTCTTTTGCTCACCTACAAGCATAAAAACAACAAAGCAGTATCCAAAGCAAAACATAACCAAAAGCGGGGGAATAACCACAAGTTTACTATGAATTAGGGGATAAAATATATCCGTTAAGTACTCAAAATACCCCTTTATCAGGCTGCATCTCCTAAGTATGCATATTTCAGGTGTGCCGATAATAGCTTCAGTTCCAAGGTTGGTGGTTTATCTATTGATGCCTTTGGTAGCTTAAGCTGTCGTGAAGACATATCCAATGGCTCAACCATCAGTTCTCGCTTGTCAATGCAATGTTTTGCTTCTATCCAGGCCCATTCTTCATCATTTTCCTCCTCTGAATCTGAGCCATCTTTCCACTTAGCTAGTGATGGGCCTTTGCAGTAATTTTCAAATTGTTGAGATGTTAATGTATCTATCACCGATATAACTGAGCATTCTTTCACTTCACTAGGAAACTTCATGGACTAAAATACATTAAATATGATATGCTCATCTTGAACCTTTATTGTTAACTCCCCTTTTTGGACATCAATTAAGGTTTGGCTAGTGGCTAGGAATGGCCTACCCAAAATGATTGGCACTTCTACATTTGATTCATAATCTACTACTATGAAATCAACTGGAAAAATGAATTTATCCACCTTAACCAGGACATCCTCAATGTTTCCTTCTAGATGTGCTATAGATCTATCTGGCAGTTGTAATGAAATAGTGGTGGGTCTAGCCTCTCCAATCCCTAGCTTCTTGAATACTGACATAGGCATGAGGTTAATGCTTGCACCCAAGTCACAGAGAGCCTTGTCAAAGTACTGGTTTCCAATGGAGCAGGGAATAATGAAGCTTCCTAGATCCTTAAGGTTGGGTGGCAGCTTATTTTGTAGCACAGCACTGCATTCTCTCGTTAGAGCAATAGTTTCAAATTCTCCAAACCTTCTTTTCTTAGTTAAGATGTCCTTTATGAACTTGACATAGTTAGGCATTTGCTCCAGTGCTTCAACCAAGGGAATGTTAATGTGCTGCTACTTGAGGATGTCTACAAATCTTTTGAATTGGTGGTCTTGCTGCTATTTCTGGAATCTTTGGGGGAATAGTGGAGGTGGTATGGTCTACTACATGTTTTGCTGCAGCAAAGCAACTGTGTTTTGCTGTGGCAAAGTAACTGTGTTTTGCTGTGGCAAAGCAGCTGTGTTTTGCTTTGGCAAATCTGCAAAATTTTCTCCAGTGGTTCCTGCTTTCTCACTTGCCTCCTCAACTTGCCTTTGCTTGTCTTTCTTCTTATCCAGGGGTACAATAAGGTCTTTTTGGTCCTGTCTCTTTGCTTGGGGTGCTTCAACTACTTTTCCACTCCTAAGAGCTATAGCCTTGCAGTGCTCTTTCCCTTCTCTCCTATGGACTTCAGTATTTCTTGGAAGTATCCCTAGAGGTTTTCTTTTTAATTCATTGGCAAGCTGCCCAACTTGGGTCTCCAGATTCCTCTATGATACAGCTTGACTTTGAATCACGACATCATTTCTCACCATGTATTCCTTAAGCAAGGACTCTAGCGAAGTTGGAGTTTCATTAGGCTGATGCCTCTGCTGCTGAAATCCTAGGAGGGCCTGTGGCCTCTGTGGGGCAGAGTTGCTTCCCTGCCAGTACTGTAGTTACTCTAAGAAAAATTGGGATGCTGCCTCCAACTCGGGTTATACGTGTTTTGTAACAACTCCATTTATGTAAATTTAACAAAAAATTTTTATATTTGTAAAATTCCATGAAGTTATTACTACTTTAATTCTAACCACTTAACTCGTAATAATAATCACTTTAACCAAGCATAATTGTTATTAACAGTGATACAATACTGAGTTTCCATACACACCATTATTTTACAAACTACACACCATTATTTTACAAACATTTGTAGAAAGATACATATTAGTTCTAATCATCTATGTCGACTACTTTCGGGGACACTGGTGCGGGTGGCACCTCCACCGGAATCTCAATCACATCTACTACAAATACATCTGATATAACTGATAGTTGCCCAAGGTAGGGCACCTCGATCCAATGTACGGAAATAATAAGTGTCATTGAGAAAATCTGCATTATTCTTCTAAACATGATATGGAAATATAGTGAGAATTAAATCCCAGTAGGTTCAACAATAAATCATAATTTACCATCAATATAGTTCATCATGTCATGTTCAACTGTATAAACTACATAAAATATCTTTGGTCACATGAATGCATTATATCTATGCACATAAGAATCATACAGTAATAATATGTATCACAAGATTAATTATTTTCAGAATATTATATAATGGCCATCAACTTATTCTCATTTCAAGCTACCCCGGTCAAGGTGAGTATCCTATACTCTCTGGTACGGGCTTTTCTCACTCCGTCCGACATGGCACACTTTCTCTTTCTTTTTTCATAATCATAATCATAACTGTTGGTAGGGCGTCCCCTACTGGTGCACCACACGGATTGCCATGTGACCGTGCTCATTTCTTTTCTTTTCATAATGATAGCCAAAAATATGCTTTCAATAACAAGTATGTTCATCAAAATATAACTATTACCATAAATCATTGGTAATCATGCCATGAACATAACCACTTCAAATATCACTTTATAAAATATTTCCATGTCAGAATTTCACGCTTAAGATGGTAAGAAGTTCATACAATGGCAATGGCTATGGCATATACTAGTCATTTATAAGATTCGTCTTCTTTTTAAATATTAATTTTATTTTTTTATTTTCTTAATGTTGGTTTTCATCATATCTAACATTCTCTTACTAATCAGAGCATAACTCCCTCAATTGAACTCCGATGTAGGTGATCTTAGTGTCCATTTCAAGATAAAATAATTATCTAAAACAATTATGTTGAACATTGTAGCGAAATATTAAGAAATCAAGGTGATATTACTCCCTAAATGTACAGGTTATTTCTTCTCGGATAGGTTCTGACCTCTACCTACTAATCGAACCATATCTACCTCATATGGACTCCAACTTGAGTGATTCCAGTGGCTAAAACTCTGTGACACACATATCTTTAATTCTTATGTTAACCATTTATTTTCATTCCATACAGATAATTCCTAGAAATTAAAATACAGAAGCTATCCTAACATATTCTTCCCTGATGAACCATTTTCTAACCTTTGATTACTAATCAGCTCATATCTTCCTCATATGGACTCCAAATTGAATGATTCTAGTGGTTAAAAATCCATGACACACATAGCTATAATTCTTTTGTTAACCATTTATTTTAATTCCATACAGATAATTCACAGAAATTAAAATACAAAAGCTATCCTAACATATTCTTCCCTGATGAACCATTTTCTGACTTTTGACTACTAATTGGACCATATCTACCTCATATGGACTCCAAATTGCATGATTCTAGTGGCTAAAAATCCGTGACACATATATATTTAATTCTTATGTTAACCATTTATTTTAACTCCCTATAGATAATTCGCAGAAATTAAAACACAGAAGCTATCTTAACATATTCTTCCCTGATGAACCATTTTCTGACATTTTCTTACTAATTGGACCATATCTACCTCATATGGACTCCGAATTGAATTATTCCAGTGGCTAAAACTCCGTGACACATATATCTTTAATTCTTGTGTTAACCATTTATTTTAATTCCCTACAGATAATTCATGGAAATTAGAACACAAAAGCTATCCTAACATATTCTTCCTTGATGAACCATTTTCTGACCTTTGATTACTAATCGGACCATATCTACCTCATATGGACTCCAAATTGAATGATTCCAGTGGCTAAAAATCCGTGACACATATATCTGTAATTTGTATGTTAACCATTTATTTTAATTCCCTATATATTATTCTCATAAATTAAAATACAGAAGCTAAAACTTTTGCCACCTATAGCCATACCTATGCAAAACTTTCTATACCAATCTAAGTATTCAAATATACATCACATGCAAGATCAATATGTAACATGATATAGCAACATCATGACCAATCATCAAAGTTCTAAGATCAAAATCTCATATAAATATTATAAGTTTCAAAATTTTTCTTCAAAAAGAATTATTATTAAACTTACCTAAGAATCTCCTTAGCTCACTTAGTGAATTGGTTTTCTTGTTTCCTCTTGAAAGAAGTAGCAAGATTCCTCCCTTCCCTTAGCTTTTCTAGTAGCTTAGGTAAGAGAAGGAGGGTGATTTTTTGAACCTCAAGGATGATGAAGAAAAATGGATTCAAGTGGAGATTAAGGTAACTTACCTTGAGTACTTAGCCTTCTAAACTTCTCCTTCTTCTTCCTTCCTTTCTTCTCCTCTCTTTCTCTCATTTCCTCACTCTACCTTGCTTCTATTTCTCTCTCTTCCTTACTTGGACGAAATTAAAATGTTGTAGGGGTGGGTTTTGCTTAATTAGAGCACCAAATAATACACCTTTCATGATCATGGGTCTACCTTATCACAATTAGGATACACTTTGTTGAATTTTTGGAAAACAAACAACATATATTCTTGTCTTCCTCTTCCTTAGTCAAGATATGCATAGGAAAAGGAGATTTGTATTTTGAAAATTATGATGATATGTTCTTAAGATAAGGGACAAGGTCCCTTTGATTTAGGGATTCATTTCCATTTTCTTTTGTCTTAAACAAGTATGATAGGTTTGCCTTTTTAGGTGGCAAATTTCTAGCCCTTAAATCTCTATTATTTGGTTGATATTATTTGTGTGGGATAGGAATGTTTTTTCCTAATACCATGTATTATCATACCACTTGCTAAAATTATGAGTGTAGAATATAGATGTTTTTGTCCTAAAGCCTTGTATTATCATGCCACTTGTCAAAATTATGAATGTAGAATTACACTACTTGCTAAATTTTTGTCTTAATGCCATGTAACCTAATCTTTATTATTATTACATTATTATATCATCACCTAATTTATTTTATTTTATTTTTCCTCTTGGATTTGGGCTTATTCCTACCCATTTTCTTTGCTTTGGATAAAATTCTACCTTTCTTGGAGGGCTTGGTCACATTTTCATAATTTTTAGGCTATCGATCCAATTACTATATCCTAGTCCAAGTCTATGTTTTATTTCTTGCCTAGGTTATCCAATGGGCTTGCTAGAAACTTATGTGAAGTGGAAAAACTCTATATGAAGTGTCCATAGGTAAAAGCCCAATCTATGGGTAAAGATGTTTAACTTAGTAACTCTAGTTCTTGAATTAGGAAAAATTACCCTAATCCAATGTTCTTGAAATTTTAAGACCTTTACTTGTTTCTAAAAATTTATCTTCCTTATCCAAGAATTTTGCATCTCTTTAGTATGTTATTTCTATTTTTTTTCCTATTAGGTTTTCCCCCTTTATTTGTTCTCTTAATGTTAGAAACATTTTCTATGCATATACATAAGGTGAAGAATTTCTAAGGATTATATTTCCTTAGATATCTAAAATATTGTCTAATAAATTTTATTTCCTTAATTAAATATTTATGTACTTTTATCAATAAAAGAAATGAAATTAGGGATGTTACATGTTTGAAAAAGGATTGTTGCTGCGATTCACGTTTCTCACATAGCATACTGACTCCAAATTTGAAGGACAACTTTTGAATAAATGAGGCCCATTGCACAAAACACAAGATACTCCATTTTCCTAGACTACATTAGTTGCTTGAGGGCGAATCAGTTGCTGGTTTTTCAAGACATTCACTAATAAAGCTATCTGGGCTGTGAAAGAAGTGACCTCACTCACTTCATCCATACCTACAGCTTTTTTTCCAGTTGAGACTCTGTCCATAGGCCATTGATAATTGTTGCTGGCCATCCTTTCGAGCAGCCCATATGCCTTATTGTATGTTTTGGACAGAAGTGCCCCATTAGCTGCTGCATCTACTATAGTTTGTGTTTAAGCATTAAGGCCATTATAAAAGGTCTCTATCTAAATGTAGTACAGGATTCCATGATGGGGACATCTCTGTAGCAGTTCTTTGTACTTCTCCCAGGTGTCATATAGCGATTCTCTGTCTAGTTGCTGGAAGGATGTGATATCATTCCTCAATCTTGCATTCTTGGTAGGTGGGAAGTATTTTAGCAGAAACTTATCTACCAAATCACTCCAGTTGGCTATAGAATCAGGTGGCAGAGAGTTCAGCCACGCTCTAGCTCGATCTCTTAATGAATAGGGGAACAATTTCAGCCTCAAAACTTCATCTGTCACCCTATTCATTTTGAATGCATCTGTGACTTCAATGAATACTCTCAGGTGAAGGTGAGGGTCCTCTGTGGGCATTCCCTGAATTCCCCTGCTATCTGTAGCATCTAGAACATAACAGGCTTGAGCTCGAAATGAAGAGCTTCAATTTCTGGTCTTACTATGCTTGGGTTCAACCCATTCAAGTTTAGTTGAACGTAGGCATTCAAGACTCTATCTCGGTCATTCATGTTGTCTGCACCTCTCTGGTTGGCCATTGCTGCTTCTTGCTGAGGTCCCAACAGTCCTCTCTTTCTTCTTAGAAGAGTCATCTCTATTTTAGGATCTAGAGGCAATAGCTCCCTATCAGACTTGCTCATGCATTGAGTTCACCTACCCAAATTAACACCAGGATGACTAATGGATAAAAGTCTTTTCGCACAGTCAAATGTTTAATAATAATTCTCAAGTTGACACTTCCCTGACAACGACACCAAAAACTTATTGTTGCAAAAGTATATATGCAGTGTCAGTACACAACTGCACATGTCGTGACCAAATAATATAATGATGAGTGAGTATTGTCCCACGAGGAAGTGTGCTAGAAATTACTATAAAACTTTTGACTCATGAAATGCTGTAGCAAAATTATTTTGGTTCACAAGATATGAAGTTCAAGTGCAAATAAGGCTAAACAAAACCTAACACGATTTGAACAAGTTGAGATATGCTAAGTTGCGGGAAAAACAGTTCTTAGGTGAACTAGGGTTGCTTCCGGGTTGCCATGAACTTCTACATTCATTTTGCTCTAAAAAATTCTATAGCAATTGGTCAAGTGCCCAATTTTCTCTTGAATGGGTTCTTTCCAGACTACCATCCCATGTACCCTTGGGAATCAGTCCTACATTCCTGTATGAAGCCAAGCCCCAGAGTTATGCGTGAAGTCCCAACTATATGGTCATATGGGACAACAATATATTCTTATATTAGTTGTGCTTTGGTCTTTCACCCAACCTATAACATCTAACATTTTTCCAACCTCCACCACCCTTACAGGCAAATGTTAGCCTTAGCCTTCTTCTATTAAATTTCAGTTAACAGAAAAAGTGTAAGAAATACAAAGCAGTTGAATGACAAAAGCAATACTACAACAAAATCATTTATAAATTAAAATGTGCATATGTTCATTGCAACCCGTCTACAACCTTAGCTGGAAACTTAGCCCAGCCTCATATCCAAACTAATTACAAGTATCAGGATAACCATTATGCAGTGAAGAGTAATACAACTAAAGGAAAAATACAATTCAGCGCTAAAACAATAAAGCACAAAAAGATAGGAAGGGAATCCTCAGTAAGGATCCTCTTCTTCACATCTAGTGCCTCCCTTTGCTGGGTTGGCTCATCTTGGGCAAGAATGTATCCTCACAGCCCACTCCTGATAGGGATTTCTGGGCTTCCTTCCCTCGTTTTTCTGTCCCTCTGTATTTCCTTTTTACACTTTTCTGTTCTCCTCTCACCCCCTTCCGTGTCTTCCTCTGTATTCTTCTCTACTCCATGCCTTTTATAGACAAGCATTGTGGTCCCAGTGAAATGGCCTGGTCTGCTGCAATTCTTCTTACTTTTCGGCCTGCACATCTACCAGCAGCTCTCCCTCCACTTCTAGTAGTGGAGATAGTCCCTGTGCCTCCCAATACTCTGCTGTGTTAGCTAGGTGCTCCCCTTTCTATGCTGGGTAGTGGCTGCACCTACTGTAGTAGCCCTGACTCACTGCTACCTACACCATAACACAAACGGTCAGCTTCCATTCATATACATTATAGTAAAAGGATCAAGATCACCCAATATCACACAGTTTGCTGCCTGTTTTTCTATGCATGCATACTGAATTTTCACAACAAACATAATAGGTGGTCTTATATTCATAGGAGGCAAAATATACTATTAAATCAGGGGGCATGAATGCTAATAAATCAAAATGCAGAGTAAATGACCTTAGAAAAGCATAGAGAAACTCTAATGAATTAGAGTTATCATTCAAATACTCACCCTCCTTCTCTTATTAAAGATGCTAGAAAAGCTAAAAGAAGGGAGAAATTTTGCTACTTCCTTCAAGAGGAAACAAGAAAAAGAATTCACTAAGTGGGCTAAGGAGATCTTTAGGTAGGTTTAACAATATTTTATTTTAGAAAAGCTTTGAACTTAGAAACATTTATATGGAATTTGATCTTAGAACTTTGATGAAATTGACTATATTTTTTACCTTGATGATTGGCCATGAATGTTGCTTTATCATGTTACATGTTGATCTTGCATGTGATGTATGTTTAAATACTTAGGTTGGTATGGAAAGTTCTGCATAAGTATGGCTATGGGTGGCAAAATTTAAAGAATTTTATGCTTCTATTTTGTATATTTAAATGTGGTGAAAAATTGATGGAATATGATTAGATATAAATTAGGAAGAAAATGGAAGAGGACATAATAAAATGATGAACTAAAATCTTAGAAAAGGTTTGGTTAGCAAACTAGATTTTGGAGTAACTAGGGCAGCTTTTGTTTTTCAAATTCTGGAAAGAATTGGTTATGAATTAAAAGGCATGATTAACATACAAAATATAGATATATGTCTCACAGAGTTTTTGCCACTAGAATCACTCAATTTTGAGTTCTTATGAGGTAGATATGGTTAAATTAGTGAGAAGTCATCAGAAAATGATTAACCAGGGAAGAATCTGTTAGGAAAGCTTCTATATTTAAATTTCTAGGAATTTTTGAAGGGAATTAAAATAATTAGTTAACATAAAAAATATAGATATATGTCTCATAGAAATTTAGCCATTGGAATCACTCAATTTGAAATTTATATGAGGGAGATATAGTCATATTAATAAGTAGAGGTCAGAACCTACCCGAAAAAAAATAACGTTTAACTTGATGGAGTAATACCACTAAGATTCCTTAAGATTTAACTAAAATATTCAACATAATAATTTTAGATAATTGTTTTTTATCTTTAAATGGACACCAAGATCACCTAATTAGGAGTTAAAATGAGGGAGTTATGCTCTGATTAGTGATAACAGATCAGGCAGGACAAAAACCTACATAAAGGAATAACACAACATAAAGCAAGGCCATGTTCGGTGCTGGAAATGGCATTTTGAAGCCTAAAGCATGGCTATTTTATAGGAAATGGCCAAGCCGTGTTCCATGATACGTTTAGGTGGTGTTGGAAGTTGGTAAAGCTTATTTTTAACAAATTTTTCTAACCTAAATAAATCCCATTAATTATAGGTTATTATTAGAGGCCAAGCATAAAGAAAATGAAGAGATAAAAATAATATTTAAAAAAAGAAAAAGTATCTTATAAATGAAAATAATAAATGACTAGTGTATGTCATAGCCATTGCCATTGCATGAACTCCTTACCATCTTAAGTGTGCAATGTTAACATGGAAATATTTTATAAAGTGATATTTGAAATGATTATGTTCATGTCATGATTACCAATGATTTTTGGAAATAATTATATTTTGATGAAAATTATGGCATGTGAGTATAATGAACATACTTGTTATTGAAATCATATTTTTGGTTATTAATGAGAAAAAAAAAAGAAATGAAAAAAAAATAAGCACGGTCACATGGCAGTCCGTGTGGTGCACCAGTAGGAGACGCCCTACCAATGGCTATGATTATGTTAATGAGAAAAGAAAGAGTTCCATGTCGGACGGAGTGAGAAAAGCCCATACTGGAGAGTAGAAAGTATTCACCCTGACCGGGGTAGTTTGATAAGAAAATAAGTTGATAGCCATCATATGGTAATTTGAAAATATTTAATCATGCCATACATGCCATTACTGTATGATTTCTATGTGGATAAATAAAGTGCATTCATGTGATATTTGCTATAGCTTATACAGATGAACATGACATGATGATCTATATGATGATTATTGCGATTTATTGTTGAACCTATTGGGATTTAATTCTCATTATATTTCCATATCATGTTTAGAAAACTAGTTTTGCAGATTTTCCTTTGGCTTTAACTCTTAGTGTACGTTGAATCGAGTTACTCTATGTTGAGCAAATCCCAAAAATAAATAGTGTTTGTAGTCGAGTTGGCTAAAATTCCGGTGAAGGTGCAACCACTCGCACCCGTATCCCCGAAACTTGTCAATATGGATGAATAAGTTGTAGATATATATATATGTTTGGTTTCTGTACATATGATGTTAATTAATGATGTGTAAACCTTATTTATGCTTGGTTAAATTAATTGTACGTTATTATGAGTTAAATAAAGGTAATGACTTCATGGGACTTTAAAAATTTATTTATATGTATATATTGAAAAAAAATGGAGTTGTTACATAATTGGTATCAGAGCAGGTCGATCCTAGATGGCCAATGGGTGGATGGTTATCTGAGTCGATCTTATAGTGTCTTTAGTATGTTGTGGTTATGCTGTGTAGGGGATCAATGATTTCATATAGGTAAGAAATTACTAGTGTTTCTTATCTATATACCAAGGTGGTGTTATGACTGCTGTTAAATATTTTTGAAACTAACTATTGAGTTTGATCACCTTAATAGTAGCATAACTTTGTTTTTACCACAATAGGAAATGGCAACACCGAGGAGAAATTTGGCAAACAATGCGGAGGAAACTCTACACAACCTTGCCATGGCAAACCGAGACTAGGTCACGACCACCAATCAAATTCTACAATACCTCTAGAATGTTAATAACCCGAATGGTGAGAATGAAGTTAATAACCGAATGGTAGGGAATGATAACGGCATATTTGAGTTTTTAAGGACTAGACCACCTTGTTTTCAAGGCGGCTTTGACCCAATTGTAGCTGAAAGGTGGATAAGGGAACTAGAGAAAATCTTTGAAGTGATGGGTTGTAATGAGGAGCAACAAGTTATCTTCGCTACATATATGCTAAAAGATGAAGCAGAATACTTGTGGCATGGAGCTAAAGAACTTTTAGCTCATCAGGGATGGCAAATCACCTGGTAGGTGTTCAAAGACACATTTTTAGATAAGTACTTCCCAAGTACTGTGCAGGCAAAGAAAGAGATTGAATTTCTCCAACTCAGGCAGGGTAGCATGACCATAGACCAATACATCACGAGGTTCGAGGAGTTGTCTAAGTTCTCCTCTTACCTACGATTTAACCCCGATGAAGCATGGAAGGCTATTAAATTTGAACGGGATTGAACCTGGAGATAAGGAATGCTGTTGTAGCTTTGAAGATCAGGGAATTTTTACCTCTGACAAATAAATGAAGACTCCTAGAAAAGAGCTTGAGGGTAGTGGAGGATGAGAAACAAAGACGAAACTTCTGGAAAAGGAAGAACAGGCCACAAAACTCTGGCAGAATGTCCAAGGAAAAAGACAGGGTACTGGTAAGAGGCCAATGACTACAAGTCCCTATCCCTTCCAACAAAACTTTTCCACAGTCAAGTGTACTAAGTGCGGGCATATGCATGGTAACCGACCATGCTACATGGTGTAACAACTTTTTATTTATTATTATTATTATACAATATAGAGTTCACATACACGTCATTAATCAAAACGTATGTACAACATATCAAACACATAAATATCTACATCTTATTTATTCTGGTTGACCAATTCCGGAGATACAGGTGCGGGCGGTTGCACCTTCACCAAGATCTGAGCCAACTCAACCACAAATATTTTATTTGTTTCTGGCATCTGCCCATCATAGAGTAACTTAATCCAACATGCACTAAAAGTCAGAGCCATAGAAAAATCTACATAACTAATTTTCTAAACATGAGATGGAAATATAGTGAGAATTAAATCCTAGTAAGTTCAACAATAAATCATCATTAATATAGCTCATCACGTCATGTTCATCTGTATAAACTACAGCAAATATCTTTAGTCACATGAATGCACTTTATCTATACACATGAAAATCGTACAGTAATGACATGTATAACATGATTAACTATTTTCAAAATATCATATGATGACTATCAATTTAATCTCAAGGTGAGTGTTTTCTACTCTCTGGTACGCGCTTTTCTTGCTCAGTCCAACATGGCACACTTTCTCTTTCTTTTCTCATTAACATAATCATAACCGTTGGTAGGGCATCCCTTATTGGTGCACCACACAGATTGCCATGTGACCGTGCTCATTTCTTTTATTTTCACAATAATAGCCAAAAATATGATTTCAATAACAAGTATGTTCATCAAAATATAACTTACTAAAATTATAAGTGTATGATATAGATGTTTTGTCTTAATGTCATGTCACCTAATCTTGATTACACCATTATTTCATCAATTTATTTTTTTCCTCTTGGGTTTGGGCTCATTCTTGACCATTTTCTTTACTTTGGTTAAAATTCTACCTTTTATAATGGGCTCGGTCACATTTTCATGATTTTTGGGCTACCGATCTAATTTTTATATCCTAATCCAAGTCTATGTTTTATTTCTTCCTTGGGCTATCCTATTGGTTTGTTAAAAATTCATGTGAATTAGAAAAACTCTATATGAAGTGTCCATAGGTGAAAGCCCAATTTATGGGTGGAGATATACCAACTTGTCATGCCCTTAATTTTAAGAACGCGAATATCACTACTGTCCGATAACTTTATCTTTATCTATTTGTAATCAACTTCATATGATGACATATCATAATAATATCATATGTTTGCAAGTTCCTAATATAACTAATTATACATGCCAATGCTACACTTAACAATATTACAACAAAAGTAAAGATCCTACCTGTGGCATTCAGAGCAACTCTAGAGTACATTTATAATACAATTTAAACACTGAGAGCCCAGAAACAATTTAAGCTCACCACGAAAGTACGACACTTAGTCTATCAAGAAGCTGCAGGACCAAACTCTAGGTCTTTATCTGAAAAACATATCAACAACGTGTAGTGAGTTTTACAACTCAGTGAGTAGATAAAACCTCCTATGACCTCTTAGGTCAACATATGGATGTACTCATATATTAAAATTTATCACATTGAAAATTACAGTTCAGAAGTACATCCATATGGGACCCGTATTTTCAAATATTCTTAGTTTAAATGACATTCAAATATCTGTAACCCCATATGATACAATATGATCTTTAATCAAACTTGATATGCATTAAAAACATTTCACATGAAAACATTAAGAGGATTCCATATCAGAACCACAATATCAGAGTTTAACCCCTTCCATACTTTGGTGGTATAGGATTTACCTAAACTCAGCATCCCGCTAAGGTTTGCCCTACTACCATTCAATAGGACATGCGAAGGGAATCTATATGGGTATTTCCCAAGCACATAGCAAGGGAAGGCAAATCACATCTCATATAACTGGCATCTCGCCTATATAAGAGGCATTCCGCTCTCCTTCACATATCATCTCCCATGTGTTGGCCCTCACACGAGGCTAGCACCACCCCCTGCTAGTTGAGGCAATCAAGGTGCACCAGTGCTAACATCACCTGCTGTTAGCAGACAGTGTTTCCATTAGGATTCCTCTATAAAACCATATTCTCATATTCCATATTAATCAAAACAGAGGTACTATTATAATACAACATTTTCATTCTTAGTATATTCCTCTGTCAAAACTTTCCAATCAGGGGAATCACGTATACACACCCATATCTGAGGCAAACATATCACTGTATAAATCAATATCATATGCATAACATATTCCCTTTTCCATATAATGAAAAATACATTTAAAAATCACATGTTCAATATGTTTCAAAATTCATTTCAAAAGTCATACTCTTCTTGAACTAGATATCATAATGTAATCGTTTCAGATATTCTAAACTATATCAGGAACATATAAAAATATAAATAACTTGTAAACATACTCATTTATCAATTTAAAGTTCAAGAAGAGTAAAGGCAAATCATAGAAAGAATCATCTACTCACTAGGTAAGGGCTCCAAATTGGATAGTCCCAAATTGTACTTTTTCAATTCACATTTGACTAAACAGACTTCAAAAATGTGTCTGGAGAATCAAAAAATCAAGGAAATGACTTTGGGAATTTGGTCACTATTCACCACTGGAAAATACTATTCATCACCGAAAAATACTATTCACCAAGAACAAAAAGTTGTCAGATAGCTAAAAAATTTCATATCCTAAGGTTTAACTAACTCCTGAATTCATCTACAATGTCAAATTTCCAATTTGAGGTTTCTAAGTAAGAGTTTCGGAGTTTAGCTTTTTTTGAGATTTTCTACTTTAGATCTGTGGTGATTCAACGGCTGATTTGAGAAATTGTTCGGTCAAAATCGTAGTACTTTCCATCCTAAATCCATTGGTACCCTATGTTTTGATATAAGAGGCCTGTAGACACTCCAGATCCAGAGAGAAAAATGGAGGTTACTATTCACACTATTTCACTATTCATTAGTTTTCAGTTTTCAGAACTTCTGCACCCTCTGTCTCTGTTAGCCCCCTTCCCCTTTTCTCTTTTATTTATTTATTTTTAATAATTATTATTATTATTTAATAATTGAATAATAGGATTTTATTATATATATATATATATATATATATATATATATTCATATAAATTCCGTTTTTCATCTTAAAACATTTCAAAAATTTCTAAAAATTTACATTCTCATAAAACTTTAGTTAAACTCTTAACTCATGATTTTTCTTGATAAAAATCTCAATAAAACAAGTCACAAATTAAATATCTTTATACATAATAAAAGAAAGAACATTTCTAAAAATACAACAAAAATTTATTAGAAGCCAATATAATTATTTTAAACAAAACAATAATTATTTTACTTAAAAGTATACTTGTTTTTAGCAAAACATAATCATTTTTAAACAAATAAAATATATTTTTTTATAGCAAAATATTATTATTTAAAAATAATATTATCTCCATTTTCAAAATCCTCTCTTTAATTCAAAATTTTCTTTAATTTGAACTTTATTAAATTTACGACAATGTTATGCATGGGATCTGATGTTTGCTTCAAATGTGGACAGAAAGGTCATTATGCAAAGAACTGCCCACATAATATGGACAAGTAGCCAGAACCAAGACCTCAGGTGAAAGAAAGGGCTTTCACCTTGAGTGGCTAAGAGGCAGCTCAATCCTCTGAAATGATTCAAGGTACATGCTATATCTATGGATTTGTTCTTATGGTGTTGTTTGACTCTGGTGCTAGTCATTCATTTATATCGGAAGAATGTATTAGGGAGCTTCAATATCCTATTTCTGAAACCCCCTATGAATTATCTATAGTAATCCCTATGGGGGAAAGGGTCTTAACTTCCTCGGTATGTAAAGACTGTCAGGTCACCATTCAGCAGAAAACTTTTTCTGTAGACCTCGTCAGTCTACCTTTAAAAGGTATTGATGTCATTCTAAGGTTAGAATAGATGTCTAGAAATCGGGTCTTGCAGAATTGCTGCAACAAGAATATTGAATTTCTACCTTTTACTTCAGAAGAGGAGATGTAGTTATTGATGCTTAATGCCAATCAAGTTAATAGGGAATTGAAGAATGGAGTACCTGGATACATTCTCTTGCACTTATCAAATCTAGAAGTTGAATCGAAACTTGATGAAATCCTAATAGCCAACGAGTTTCCTGAAGTATTTCCATCAGATCTTCCAGGCTTACCTCCCAAGAGAAAAGTAAAGTTATCTATTAATCTCTTACCTGGGACAATGCCTATCTCTATTGCACCTTATATAATGGCCTTAAAGGAACTATAGGAACTTAAGAAAATTTTTGAGGAATTATTAGATAAGCAATTCATTAAACCAAGTGTATCACCTTGGGGAGCTCCTGTATTGTTTGTTAAGAAGAAAGACGGGAGCTTAAGATTATGCATAGATTACAGACAACTCAATAAGGTGACTATAAAAAATAAGTATCCTCTCCCTAGGATAGATGATTTATTAGATAAACTGAAGGGAGCCTCCATCTTTTCTAAAATTGACTTGAAATTGGGATACCATCAGATTTGGATCAAGGAGGAGGATCTACCAAAAACAGCCTTCAAGACTAGGTATGGGCACTATGAGTTTCTCGTAATGCCCTTCGGGTTGACAAATGCACCTGCAATTTTCTTGGATTACATGAATCGCATTTTTGACCCTACCTAGATCAATTTGTGGTAGCATTCATTGATGAGACCTTGATATATTCTAAGAGTGAGAAATAACATGAACAACATCTCTAAATCGTGCTGCAAGTGCTGAAAAAGAAAAAAGTTGTATGTCAAATTAGAGAAGTGTGAATTTTGGCTGTCTAAGGTAAAATTTCTCGAACATGTCATTTCCAATAAAGGGGTAGCCATAGACCCTAGCAAGACAGAAGTAGTGATTCAATGGGAAAGACCAAAGATGATTATAGAAGTCAGAAGTTTCTTGAGTTTGGCAGGATATTACAAGAGGTTTATACAAAACGTCTCTCGTGTAGCCTTGCCATTGAGTAAATTGACCAGGAAAGGAAGTCCTTTCAAATGAACTGATTAATGTGAAGCTAGTTTCTAGGTGCTTAAAAAAAGATTGATCACTCTTCCTGTTTTAATTATTCCAAACCCCATAGGACATTTTGAAGTGTATAGTGGCGCTTCAAAGAAAGGGCTCGGGTGTGTGCTAATGTAGGATAAGAGAGTAGTTGCTTACGTCTCTAAGCAATTAAGACCGCATGAAGGAAATTATCCAACCCATGATCTTGAATTGGCAGCGGTGATGTTTGCCTTAAAGATTTGGCGACACTATTTGTATGGTGCAACATTTGAAGTATACTATGATCATAAGAGTCTTAAGTACCTTTTTGATAAGAAGAAGTTAAATATGAGACAACAAAGATGGGTAGAATTTCTCAATGACTACAAGTTTGAAATAAAGTATCATCCAGGAAAGGCAAATGTTGTAGCTGATGCCTTGAGTCAAAAATCTCTACACATGGGTCAAATGATAATGTATGAGATGCAGATGCTAGAGGAGTTTCAAATTTTGAGGTTGGCCACTACTCTTACTCCAAAAAAGCTAATCATTAATGGTTTAAGTATAGGGCGTGACCTTAGAGCCCAGATCAAAGAGGCTCAAACTCATGACCAATACTTATAGGATCATAAAGATCAAGATAATTTTCTGTCATGGAAGATATAGCAATCATGTATTAGGGAAGGATTTGTGTCCCTCAAGAACAAGAGTTGAGGACTAAGATCTTGCAGGAAGCACATTAAAGTAAGTACATAGTCCATCCTGGATCTACTAAAATGTATCAAGAATTAAAGAAGATGTACTAGTGGCCAGGGATGAAAAAGGACATTGTTGTGTTTGTGCCGAAATGTTTAATTTTTCAGAAGGTGAAGGTAGAGCATCAAATGCTAGCAGGATTTTTACAACCATTTGAAATTCCTATGTGGAAATGGGACAATATTTCGATGGACTTTGTGGTGGGCTTACCCAAGACTTTAGTTGGATACGATTCTATCTGGGTAATAGTTGATGGATTAACCAAATTTGCTCACTTTTTGCCCATAAACATTAACTATTCATTGGACAAATTAGCCCAATTGTACGTCTAAGAAATATTTAGACTACATGGAATTCCCTTAAATATCGTTTTTGATAGGGATCCGAGGTTCACGTCGAGGTTTTGGAAGGTGTAGCAGGAAGCTTTTGGTACCTAGTTGCGATTCAATACTGTCTACCATCCTCAGACTGATGAGTAGATAGAACGGACCATTCAAACCCTAAAAGATATGTTGAGGGCCTATGTGATAGAGCAAGGTAAAGGATGGGATAAGTACCTACCTATAGTGGAGTTTGCTTATAATAATAGCTATCACTCTAGTATTAAGATGGCCCCCTACAAAGATTTATATGGCAGGAAGTGTTGATCTCTACTATGTTAGTTTGAGGTAGGAGAAAACAACTTGCTAGGTCCTAATCTAGTTCAACAAACCACTGAACAAATCTGAATGATATGAGACAAAATACTTATAGCTCAGAGTCAGCAAAAGAGTTACTGTGATAAGAGACATAGACCTCTGGAGTTTGAGGAAGCAGACCATGTATCTCTAAAACTTTTTTCGACTACTGGAGTTGGTATGTCTCTCAAAACTAGAAAGCTAAGTCTGCAATTTTTGAGACCCTACCAAATTCTAAAGAAAGCGGGGACTTCAGCATATCAAGTTGCCCTCCCACCTAATTTGTCCAACCTACATAATGTTTTCCATGTATCACAACTGCATAAGTATCTTCTAGATTTCTCACATATAATATGGGATGAACCAATCCAAATAAAGGAGAACATGTCATACTAGCTAGTACCAGCATCCACATTGGACACTGATGTGAAGCAACTAAGAAATAAAATAATTCCCGAGTTATGCGAAGGTTTGACTCCGGAAGAAGTAACTTGGGAGGTGGAAGAAGTCATGAGGAAGAAATATCTACAATTGTTCTTATTAGGTAATTTCTGAAATTTTGAGGACAAAATTTCTTTTAGGGGGAGAGAAATGTAACATCCTTAATTTCATTTCTTTTATTAATAAAGGTACATAAATATTTAATGTAACATCCCTAATTTTGTTTCTTTAAAGGTACATAAATATTTAATTAAAGAAATAAAATTTATTAGACAATTTTTAGATATCTAAGAAAATATAATCCTTAGAAATTCTTCACTTTATGTGTATGCATAGAAAATATTTTTAACATTAAGGGAACAAGTAAAGAGAGAAAACCTAATAGGAAAAATTAGAAATAACATACTAAAGAGAGGTGAAATTCTTTGGCAAGGAAGATAAATTTTTGTGAAGTAAGTAAAGGTCTTAAAATTTTAAAAAGATTGGATTAGGGTAATTTTTCCTAATTGAAGAGTTAGAAATTTCTAAGTTTAACATCTCCACCCATAAATTAGGCTTTCACCTATGGACACTTCATATAGAGTTTTTCCACTTCACATAAGTTTCTAGCAAGCCCATTGGATAGCCCAAGCAAGAAATAAAACATAGACTTGGACTAGGATATAGAAGTTGGACTGATAGCCCAAAAATTATAAAAATGTGACCAAGCCTCCATGAAAGGAATAAGTTTAGCCAAAGTAAAGGAAATGGGTAAGAATGAGCCCAAATCCAAGAAGGAAAAAAATAAGAATCATGTGAGGAATTAGTAGTGCAATAATAATCAAGATTAGGTCACATGGCATTAAGACAAAACATCTATATCCTACATTCATAATTTTAACAAGTGGATAATAATACATTGCATTTTGACATAACATCCTTATCCTACACAAATAATTTCAACCAAGCAAGGAATATCCAATGGCTGAAAATTTGCCACTTAGAAAGGCAAACCTATCATACTTGATTAAAACAAAAGAAAAAAAATGAATCCTTAAATCAAAGGGACCTTGTCCCTTGTCTTAACAAATTATTATCATAATTTTAAAAATACAAATCTCCTTTTGCTATTCATATCTTGACTAAGGAAGAGGAAGACAAGAACATGAGTTGTTTTTTTCCAAAAATTCAACCAAGTGCATTCTAATTATGATAAGGTAGACTCATAATCATGAAAGGTGAACCACTTGATAGTCTATTTAAGAAAAACTCACCCCTATAACATTATAATTTCATACAAGTGACGGAGAGGAAAAATAGAAGCAAGGTAGAGTGAAGAAATGAGAGAAAAAAAGGAGAAGAAAGGAAGGAAGAAGAAGGAGAAGTCTAGAGGACTAAGTACTCAAGGTAAGTTAGCTTAATTTTCACTTGAATCCATCTTCTTCTTCATCCTTGGGGTTCCAAAACTCATCCTCCTTCTCTTATTTAAGCTACTAGAAAAGCTAAGGGAATGGAGGAATCTTGCTACTTCCTTCAATAGGAAATAAGAAAAAAAAATTCACTAAGTGAGCTAGGGAATCTTTAGGTAGGTTTAACAATATTTTTTTTAGAAAAGCTTTGAAATTAGAAACATTTATATGAAAATTTGATCCTAGAACATTGAAGAAATTTACTATATTTGTTACCTTGATGATTGGCCATGGATGTTGCTTTATCATGTTACATGTTGATCTTGCATGTGATGTATGTTGAATACTTAGGTTGGTATGGAAAGTTCTGCATAGGTATGGCTATGGGTGGCAAAATTTTAAGATTTTTATGCTTCTATTTTGTATATTTAAATGTGGTGAAAAATTGATAGAATATGATTAGATGTAAATTAGGAAGAAAATGGAAGAGGACATAATAAAATGATGAACTAAAACCTTAGAAAAGGTTTGGTTAGGAAACTAGATTTTGGAATAACTAGGGAAGCTTCTGTTTTTCAAATTCTGAGAAGCATTGGTTAGGAATTAAAAGACATGATTAACATGTAAAATATAGATATATGTCTCACGGAGTTTTAGCCACTGGAATCACTCAATTTAGAGTCCATAGGAGGTAGATATGGTCAAATTTGTGAGAAGTGGTCAGAAAATGATTAACCAGGGAAGAATCTATTAGGAAAGCTTCTGTGTTTGAATTTTTGGAAAAATTCTATAGGGAATTAAAAAACCTAGTTATCATAAAAAAATATATAGATATATGTCTCACAGAAAGTTAGCCACTAGAATCACTCAATTTGGAGTTTATAGGAAGGAGATATAGTCATATTATTAAATAGAGGTCATAACCTACCCAAGAAGAAATAATGTTTAAATTTATGGAGTAATATCACCATGATACCTTAATATTTTGCTAAAATTTTCAATATAATAGTTTTAGATAATTGTTTTATCTTTAAATGGACACCAAGATCACCTAATTCAGAGTTAAAATGAGAGAGCTATGCTCTGATTAGAGATAGAAGGTCAAGTAGGACAAAAACCTGCATCAGGGAATAACACAACATAGAGCATGGCCATGTTCCAAGGCATGGCCAGGCCATGATCGGTGCTGGAAATGGAGTTTTGAAGCCTAAAGCATGGCTGTTTTACATAAAATGGCCAAGTCGTGTTACATGATACGTTTAGGCCGTGTTGGAAGTTGGTAAAGCTTATTTTCAACTATTTTTTCTACCCTAAATAAATTCCATTAATTATAGGTTATTATTAGAAACTAAATTGAAGAAGAATGCCGTATTAAATTTTTGAGAACATGTTTTGGAAATGATATAAGTAGGAGGAAAGTGACTAGAGGCCAAGTATAAAGAAAATGAAGAGATAAAAATAATATTTTAAAAAGAAGAATCTTATAAATGAAAATAATAAATGACTAGTGTATGACATAGCTATTGCTATTGCATGAACTCCTTTCCATCTAAAGTGTGTAATTTTGACATTAAAATATTTTATAAAATGATATTTGAAAGGATTATGTTCATGTCATGATTACCAATGATTTTTGGAAATGATTATATTTTGATGAAAATTATGGCATGTGAGTATAATGAACATACTTGTTATTGAAATCATATTTTTGGCTATTAATGATAAAAGAAAAGAAAAGAAATAAGTACGGTCACATGGAAGTCCATGTGGTGCACCAATATGGGACGCCCTACCAACGGCTTTGATTATGTTAATAAGAAAAGAAAGAGTGCCATGTAAGATAGAGTGAGAAAAGCCTGTACCAGAGAGTAGAAAGTACTCCCTTGACTAGAGTTGCTTGATATGAAAATAAGTTGATAGCCATCATATGGTAATATGAAAATTGTTAATCATTCCATTCATGTCATTACTGTATGATTTTCTGTGCATAGATAAAGTGCATTCATGTGATATTTGTTGCAACTTATACAGATGAACATGACATAATGATCTATATTGATGATTATTGCGATTTATTGTTGAACCTACTAGGATTTAATTCTCACTATATTTCCATATCATGTTCAGAAAATTAGTTTTGCAGATTTTCCTTTGGCTCTAGCTTTTAGTGTACGTTGAATCGAGTTACTCTATGTTTAGCAGATCCTTAAAATAAATAAGGTATTTGTAGTCGAGTTGGTTAAGATCTCGGTGAAGGTGCAACCACCCGTACCCGTATCCCCAGAACTTGTCAATATGGATGAATAAGTTGTAGATATATATATGTTTGGTTTGTGTACGGATGATGTTAAATAATGATGTGTAAACCTTATTTATGCTTAGTTAAATTAATTGTACATTATTATGAGTTAAATAAAGGTCATGACTTCATGGGACTTTAAAATTTTATATATATGTATATATGTAAAAAAAAATGGAGTTGTTACATTAGGTACATGAACAAACTCTTGTAGAGTATCAATCAACTCATCAACATTGGAAGTCAAGATGAGAATTCGTCGTGCTGAGTGTGAGATGCACCTTTGTTCCACAGCTTGATCAAGAAAAGACAACAAACCATCAAAGAAGTTATTAACATTTAACAAATCTATCTATTTGTGATGGATATTCAGTTGTACCTAAGAGACTATTTAGAAAATATCCTCTAAAGTACCAAAATCACCTAGTAAGGCACTGATGGCATCAGCATTGCTCATCATTCTAGCCATGTGCTCATGCATGAAAGATACCCTAAATTCTTCCCCAATTGTCTTTTCTATGATGTTGGATGCAGCTAAAACTGTAGGAATAATACTTAAAACTTGACATCCTCCTACATGTGCATCTGTAGACACGTATCCCATTAACCCACGGTTACCTCCACCATAGACTAAATACCCAAATTTTGTGCTACTTTCACATACTTTCCATCTTTTTCAGGACTGGAACCACAAAAGATGTAACATCCTAAGTCTCTAATAAAGCTAGATAAATCTAAGAATAAGTAGAAAATACATATGAAAAAGAATTAAAATGCTTAGTTATGTGCCAATAAAGTTTTATAAAATAGGTGACATATAGTTAATCATTAACCATATAAATAAAATTCTTAGGATCATAATGGATGGAGAAAGGATACAAATAAATTTTTAAGACATTAATCTAGTATTAGTAGTAAATTAAGGCAACATAAAACAACTAAGGAGCTAACAAGTAGCACTAAAAAATTGCAGCCACTTTGCACCTACCAAAGCATGCCATATTGCTCACAAAATTGCAGCCACCTTGCACCTATCAAAGCATGCTATATTTCTCACAAAGTTACAACCACATAGCATGCTCCATTGGCCACAAAATTGTAGCCACCTTGTACCTACCAAAGCATGCCACATTGCCCACAAAGTTGCAACAACATAGCATGCCACATTGCCCACAAAATTGCAACCACCTTGCACCTACCAAAGAATGCCACATTGCCCACAAAGTTACAACCACATAGCATGCCACATTTTCCATAAAATTGTAGCCACATTGCACCTACCAAAGCATGCCACATTGAGCACAAAGTTATAGTCACATAGCATGCCACATTGGCCACAAAATTATAGCCACCTTGCACCTACCAAAGCATGCCACATTTCCCATAAAGTTATAGCCATAGCATGCTACATTAGCCATAAAATTGCAGTCACCTTGCACGTACCAAAGCATGCCACATAGCCACAAAAACTTTAGCCAAAATCAGCCAAGAAATTGCCACCTTTCAACAAGGAAATCCTACCACATAGCCACAAAATTCTCAGACACATTTCAGCCAAGAAACAACACCTTGCAGCCAACATAATCATGCACATAGTAGTGGGGTAGCAAATTTAGTGGAGGGATAGTAGCATCTCACACCATGCTCTGCAGAAAGCCAAAGAATCCCTATAGAAACCAATCACCTCCATGTGTCTCTTGAGTGGGAGAGTGAGCAGCCAACATAATCATGTGCTTGGGTAATGGGGTAGCAAAAATCACATGCCTTACCCCATGTAATCAGCACCCAAGAGGGAGAGGGAATAACCAAAAAAATAAAACTAAGAGCAAGGGGAAAAGAGCAACCAGAAAACTTTGAAAGCCAAGGGGGGGAGAGAGAGCAACCAAAAAAAATTGAGAAGGAATGAGTGCTGGAATTTAAAGCCTTGCTCAACTTATATTTTGTCCAAAAATGTAGCTGAGTTTACAAGGGAAATCAAGAGGAGAAGCAAGCTAAAATTTGAGAGACATAAGAGTAGTTTTGCACAAGGTGAGTTTCCCCTCTTGAGGAAAGTTGGTTTGTAGCGAGTTGAGCTCATTTTGGGTTCTGCATGGGTGATTCTTAAGCATGAAATGCAAGAGGTTAAAGTTGAAAACATGCAACTCTAGTGGTAGAGAAAAATATTTTCCATCTAAGTAACAAACATGCTGAAACACCACACATTCTGCACTAGGAAGTTATTGTTCCTGTACCTAAAAGTTTTAGGCCCTGTGTTCTTAGGCTGTTTGATTAGGTAAATGGACTTTAAATTCTCTAATATTTGGTGATAAAAGTCTTGAAATATTGATAATCAATTATGGAAATTTTCATGGTTTTGGAGAACCTACAAATAGGCCATTTTCAATCAAAACAATGTTGAGAAACATCTGCTGGACAACTTAGGCTGTTGATGGAAATACTAAACATTGAAGGGGTTAGATGTTAAATTTTTGTATAAACATTTTATGACATGTTATAGGGATCCTAATTAAGGACCCCACAAAAATTTGAGAGAATTATAGGTAGCTTAAAGTATATAATAAAATATAGAAATTCTATAGGATAGGAAGTGAGTCAGAACATACTAGAACTGGGGGCAGCCATAAAAAGTATATTATTTGAGCAGCTAAATAAATTATTTTTTACTTGAAATTTTTATGGTGATTATATAACATACCTAGGATACTCCATATCAAATATCAGGAATCTTTAATAAGTTTAACCCATCCAAAGGAATGGAAAATAGGATAGAAATGGAACCAAAATCAATCTGCACTATTCTGAGTTATGGATGTACTCTTTAGGGTGAATGGAATCTTTAAGAGCTGAGAGATCCATAAAATAAAATAGACATCTAGAGGAACCTCCATGGAAATTTTTTGAATTTTTAGAGGAATTTTGTCATATTTAATAATAACCGCAAATCTGAACAAAATCAAAGCTTTGTTTTAGGGAGTAAAAGCTCTTAAACTAGAGATTTATGATTTTAGGTGCTCATATGCGTGCATTAACCAAAAAATCTTATATGTTTTAGTTTAAGTAGCTGGTTGTAACATTGGCAGCCTTGGAAAGGAAGTGATTATGTTGAATTGAGATAGTTAGCTTTTCCTTAGAACACTCTTTATGTTTATGAACTTCAATTTATCAATTTCACTGGTTGCCTGATTTTTATGTTATGATGAATAATGGTCAAGATATGTTATGTATGCATTCTCGGGAATTAAGGGGTGCACAAAGTGTGCCAAGTAAGCCCCATTTCGTCCACGTATTGGCTAATAATAAGAGATGCATAACCCTTTTGTAGTTATGGGACTGCATTGTACCAGTAGACCAAAACGTTATGGGTCCCTTGTATGGCCAAGATGATGTATGTATGTATGGTCAGTGCTTATGTTTAAGTGGAATGAATTGAGATATTTTAAGGAATGGAATGTATACTATTTTTCTAAAAAATTTGTTATCTATTGAGATTGTCATCTCATCTTTTTATGTCCACATAATCACATTCTAGGTACTCCAGCAAGAAGTGAGCAACAAGGGTCCCAAGGTTGACTCATCTGAATATGGATTTGGATTATATATTTTTTTGATTGTGTAATATATGTGGGATGGCTTAGTTGAGTGCCAAGTCCTTTTTAGACAGCTTATAATGTGATGTAAAATAAATTATGGATTGTACACTTTTCTTTTATCGTATGAGAGCCTTTTGTTGTAACTAATGCATATTATGCTTAGTTAGTTTCCTATAAGGAAATGAAATTTGAAAATGCTTAGAATAGTCTGAAGCACTTATATGCTTATCCAAGAAAAATAACTAACAATATAAGTAAATAGGTGAATTTATGGGCTAGGTAAACATTACTAAAAATTTACAGATAAGATAAAAAAAATAATACTAAAATGTTCAAGGGGAATATTATATGATATGGATGTATGAAATAAGATGCTAATTAGTAGCTGTTACAAAAGACACAAATATTTCAAAACTGACGAAATGCGGTTCCCTCCATAACTGTACTCACCCTAACTTTGAGTATAAAGGTAAATATACTAATGTATGCATTTATAGAACTCAGAGAAGGGCATACTTATAATAGCTATGCAAATAGGCTGAGTATAATTACAATAGCTATGTGAGTGCCCAATGGATATCAAGTAAATAGAAGGTTAATTTCAAAAATGACTGAACACATGCCTATGTATAGTAGTTATGATTATGGCTCATATGAAGAACATAAAGAGAATAAGATTAAGGTATCACAAGAAATTTTCTTTTTCCTTGTAGTAATTGATGAAGCATTGATGTCTTGATTCTTGTAGAGACGTTGTAAATGATAGGCGTCATTGTAAAAAAAAGTGAAAATGCAAACTAGTTAGTTGTTGAAGAGGGACAATCAAATGATTTATCTTTTTTTCCCAATGTTCTTACTAGTCGACTATTGGTATTATTAAATCGACTAATTATTTTAAAAAATTTTAATTTGGACTAATTTATTTTACAGTTGATCGATCACATCTTTTTTGAAGTAATCAACTGCATCCTACCAATTAACTACATGCTCTTTATTGTTCACAAACTTTTATAAGCTCAAAAATTGTTCTTTTCTATGTGATATTCTTCCATCGAATAACAATAGTTTTGAATTAGATTTTGACACATATATTCAAAACTTGCGGCTACCAAATTTTTTTAAATAATAACTAAGTTATGTTTGTAGCTTTTCAAGAATTACGCCCACCAATTTTAATTCTCTTAAATGCTTTGTCCAAACTTTTGACTTTCTACTTTTGCAGTGTTTTCTATTATGGTTTTCTTCTATTCTACTGCATCCTCCCTCATTAATGTTTGGTGTTAAATGCAATGTTCTTTTCCCTCATTACAAGGAAAATTAATTTCTTTTCTTTGGAATTCAATTATTATGGTGTCCAAGTGGTTAGTAGGTTAAACTAATGGAGAATATTTTGAGAACTATGTCTGAAAAAAAAAGTAAAGCGATTAAGGTATTTGTGTTAAGGGTTTATACCATGCTAAGTTGAGTCTAGTATTTAGGATGTGAATAATGGTTGAGAAAGGAGATTTCCGAAGAAGCCATAGATTATGAATATAGATAACCTCAAGGCAATAAGGATATACTAAGATATGAAAGAATTGTATTAGCATCATGGTAAAAAAAAGATATAAGTAAAATATTTTTCGTTGCTTCAGCAAGTAAAAAATTGAATATATTGTGTCAAGAGAGCTATTCAGGAACCTTTAGGATCTTAGTTAGATTATATTATAGCTTATAGTAAATGATAGCTCTAATTCATTATAGTTTCTCCATGCTTTTCTGGGGTTATTTACTTTGCACTCTGATTTATTAGCATTCATACCCCCTGATTTAATAAGATATTTTGCCTCCCATGGATGCAAGATCACTCATTCTGTTTGCTGTGACAATTCAGTATACATATGTGGCAAACATGGCAGCAAACCAAGTGATACTGAGTGAGCTTGGCTCTTTTTAATATAATGCAGATGATGGGGAGCTGATTCTGTATGATATGGTGCAGGTGGAAGGGAGTCAGAACCGTGCAGTAAGAGCAGCCACTACCCAGCAGGGGAAAGGATCGCCCAACTGACACAGCAGATTGCTGGGTAGTATAGAAACTGCGTCCACTACTAGAAGAGGAGAGAAAGCTATTGGAAGAGGTACTGGCCGAAAAGCAGGAAGAATGTTAGCATAATCAGGCCACTTTAATGGGACCACAAGGCCTGACTATAAAAGGCAGAAAATAGAGTGCAGAAAGGAGGATGTGAGGGAGACAAGAGAACAATAGAAAGAGTGAGCCTAAAAATCCCTGATGGGAGTGGGCTGTGAGAAACACTCCAACCTGGGATACGTTAATATTGCATGGTGAAGCATTGGAGCGAAAAAGGAGACTGTTGTTCCAGAATTCCTTTGATCCCTTTTGTGATTTTCATTGTTTAGCAAGAAACTCCATTTGTCTGTTTATTTTAGTTGTATTACTTGGACTGCATACTGGTATTTTCTAATGTCTGTAACCAGTTTAGCTATGAGGCTAGGCTAATTTCCAGCTAGGGTTGTAGAAGGGTTGTAATAAACACATGCACATTTTAATTTATCAATGATTTTGCTGCAGCTTTGCTGTATCATTCAACTGTGTGTGTATGTTTTAACTTCTTCTGATAACTGAAATTTGATAGAGGAAGACTAAGGCCAATATTTACCTGGAAGAGTGGTGGAGGCTAAAAAAAGAGTTGAATGTGTGGGATTAGCCAAGGGATATATGGTTGTCCCATTTAGCCCAATAGTTAGGAGCTTCACGCACAATTCTGGGGTTAAGATTGATACAGGGATGTGTGTCCAACCCCCAGAATTGCATAGAATAGAGGGCTAGAAAGACCCCATTTAAGAAAAGACTAGGCACTGAGAAAATTGTTGTAACAATTTCTAGAGCAAAATGAGTGCAGAAGTTCATGGCAACCTTGAAGCAACCTTGGTTCACCTAATATCCTTTTCTTTTATACCCTAGTATCCCTCAACATAATTATAGTCTTATTGAGTTTGTTCAACCCCAATTCCTCTCAAACATAAATCTTGTGAACTAACCAAATTTTGCTATAGCATTTCACGATTCAAAGCATTCTATAGTAGTTTTTAGTACACTCTTCGTGGGACGGTACTCACTCATCATTTTATTACTTGGTCACGACACGTGCACTTGCGTTCTGACATTGCATACATACTTTACAACCAACAGTAAATCTAAATGATGTGTTTATGTATTAGAAGTTATGCTTCAGGTATCTTTATATAATTTTGGTGAAAGTTGAGAGAAATTATTTGTCCTTAGTTGAACTTTCCCATATCAGTAATAATCAGGCCAACATACAAATGGCACCATTTGAAGTTTTACATGAACATCGTAGGTCTCCTAATAAGTGAGTGATTTGAGTAAACTTAAGCTTTTGAAATCTAATTTGGAGTAACAAAAATATATAGAATATGACTAACCTAAAATGATGATTTTAATTTGGAGAGCATGCTTCAAGCATATGTCTTCGAGTTTGGTGAGAGATCTTTTAAAAGAATTTTCCTAAAATAAAGTGATATTGGATTACTTAAAGCCTTATGTAAGAGATGTTACTAACTTTCTGTTAAATGATTCAGTGGGGTCAGACTTATTGTAAGATGTCGTTGATAAAGTGAAATTGATTAGGAAAAGAATACAAGTAACTCAATATAGGTCAAAAATCTATAAAGACCATGAATGTTGAGCACTAGAAATTATGAGTTGGTGACCAAATATTCTTGAAGGACTCACCCATGAAAGAGGTAATAAGGTTTAGAAAGAATGAAAATGTTAAGCTTTAGTATATAGGCTCTTTTGAAATCTTGAACAAAGTAGGCATAGTAGTATACGCCTAACCTTGCCATCAGAATTAAGTGATGTTGATATAGTCTTTCTTGCATCAATACTAAGGAAGTACCTATCAGATTCTTCTCATATTATCTAATTCCAAGAAATTTAATTGGATAAGAATTTAACTTAATTATGAGAAAAAATTGATGTCTATTGTTGATTAATAAGTGAAAAACTTATGGTTGAAGGAAATCCCTATGGTTAAGGTTATATGGAAAAATCACTCAAGAGACGAGACTTCTTAGAAAGTAAAGATGATATACAAAAGAGATATCTCCAATAGCTTGAGTAATGACATTAATAACTGTAATATATGTATAGGCTTCATTCTCTACTTGTGATAGAATGGTTTAAAATTCAGGGACCAAATTTCTTAAGGGGGAAAGAATGTAACACCCCTAAGATTTAGTAATTTTCATTTATGTATGGATTATTAAAAGAAATAAAGGAGTAGGGATGAAATTGAAAGGTTTTAAGGATGAAAATAAAACTGTATTAATATTTTTTGGGTCGAATTATAATTTCTTAAAAGTTTAGGGGTTAAAATGTAAATAGTAAAATTTGCAAGGACTTCCTCCAACAATTAGCAAATTGTCAAATGGTCCTTCCATCATTTATTAAAAAAAAAAGAGACAGAATTTTTTTATGTAAAATGGCGATAAATAGTGTTTCTCTCTCATCTTTTTTTCTCTCTTTAGATTGAAGTATTTTCGAGCATCCGATCACAAAACTAAGGGTACCACTGAAATCAAGACGAAGAGTACTATGATATTGACTGAATAATTTTTCAAATTGACCATAAAATACCGTAGATTAAAAGTAGAAAATATTAGAAAAAGGTAAGCTCTGAAACTCTTATTTAGAAACCTCAAATTAAAAATCTGGCACCGTAGATGGATTCAGGAGATAGATAAACTATAGGATATGAAGTTTTATACTCATCTGACATCTTTTGGTGTCATGAACAGTAATTTTGATCGACGTGAATAGTGATTCTGGTAAGAGTTAATAGTAATTTTGACATGCATGAATAGTATTTTCGACCGATGTGAACAGTATTTCCAACCCTGAATAGTGCCCCATCATTTAACCAATGTTGACCAAGCTTCCAGAGTCATTTTCTAGGTTTTTTGACCCTCTAGACTCGATTTTAAGGTCTATTTTGTTAAATTTGAATTGAAAAAATATATTTTAGGGTTGTCCAACCTGGAGCCTTACCCTGTGAGTAGATAATTCTTTCTATGACTTACCCTATGCTCTTCTTGAAATTTAAATGTATAATTGTTTTTGTTTACAAGTTATTTATACTTTTATATGTCTCTGAAATGGATTAAATTATCTTATTTGTTTACAATCTGGCATATAGTTCAAGAGTATAGTTTTGAAAATAAATTTTTGAATCCATTGAATATGTGATTCTAAATGTATTTATCATCATATGGTAAAGGAAATATATTGTGCACGTGGCATTGATCTGTAAAGCTATAAGATTGCTTTGGAAACGGGCATGTATATATGATAACCCTGATTTGGAAGTTTCTGACTGAGGAATTATACTGAGACTGAAAATTTTGAATTATACTGAAACCTCTGTTTTGAACGATATGGCATATGTGAAAATAATGATTTCTTTAGAGAAATCCTATTAGAAACATGGTCTTCTAACAGTTGGTGATGTTAGCCCTGATGCACCTTGATACCTCAACTAGTAGGGGTGGTACTAGCTTTGTGTGACGGCCAACACAAGGGATTAATATGTGAAAGAGAGCGAGATGCCTCCTATCTAGGAGAGATGCTGATTATATGATATGTGATTTGCCTTCCCTTATTGTGTGCTTGGGAAATGCCCATATTAAAGTCCCTTCGTGTCTTCTTGAATGGTGGTAGGACAAACCTTACTTGGGATACTGAGTTTAAGCAAATCCTACACCACCAAAGTACGAAAGGGCTTGAACTCTAATATGGTGGTTCTGATATAGTATCCTCTTATTGTTTTCATGTGAAAAATTTTGATGCATAACATTTGTTTAATGATCATATAATACAGTATATGGTTTTGGATATATGAATATCCTTTGATTTGAGAATATTTGAAATACGAGTTCCATATGGATGTACTCTCGAACTGTAATTTTCTACATAATAAAATTTAAAATATAAGTAGATCCATATGATGACCTAAAAGGGCATAGAAGGTATTATTTGCTTACTAAGTTGTCAAACTCACTACATGATATCTACATTTTTTTTCAGATAAGAATATAAAGTTTGGTCATTTTCCTTCATATTGGTGATCAACTAGGCGACATATTCTCTGGTGAGCTTATTTTGTTTCCAAGGCTCGTAGATTATGTTATATATTATACTTGTACTCTAGAGTATACTCTATACGCCACAGACAGGATCCCTACTTCTGCTGTTACTTTGATATTTATAGACTTGATCTGTATAATATGTATACCTGGGAATACCTATATGAAAATGTTTCCAATGTTAAAGGAGTGTATTATGCATGTTATGGCAAATATATATTCGTAAAGTATGTGTTTCACGTGCCCTTAAATTAGGGGCATGACAGCATTTATCAGCCACGACATGGTGACAACTAAAAGTTTGTAGCGACGACTTTTAACGTCGAATTTAGTCGCCGCTGAAAGCCTTTTTTCTTATAGTGAATATATTCGAGCAACATGTAGAGAAAGCTCATTTAATGTAATTGGTAAGTGGGAGTGACTTTAATATTTGCTCAATGTTATTTTATTAATGTTTTGAACCTACACTTTTGATTATTTATGTGCACACAAGGAACAAAGTTATGTCATTTTGACATGTTATTTATTATTATTTTTTGGCAATTTCTATATTTATATTCCTTTTATGGATGTATAAATAAATCTCTAGAAAGAATAACATTATGGTGAAATTAGCTTTTCTAGTGAAAGTGTTGTGTTTCTTTATAAGAAACATGTTATATCTCTTTTAAGAGATTAAGTTCATGAAAGACAATTTGTAATAGCTTCTTAGGAAGGTTTCATATTTCATGATGAAATATAATGAGGACTCTTGCACATATGTATAGGTAGATCACATATTATACATTACTGTGCATATACACTTTTACATCATTGTGGTCATGTCGATAGGGCAACAAACTTATGTACTTATGGATAAAATATATAATTTAACTATGTATTCTTGTCCATAGTTCTAAGTTAGTTATTTTATTGGACCAATCATGTTTGAGGTGGTTTTTATTCAGCTAAGGATTAATGGCCATAATTGTTCAACCCAAGAGTCATTTTCTAAACTTGTTTTCTATAAATGATTAAAACCAAATCAATGTCACCGTAATAGGATAATGTTAGAATTATTTGGGCTTAATTGATTATAGTATTTTGGTTTAATAAAATGGGTTGAATGCTAGCCCAATAATATAACTAAATACCTATTAATAAGCTATTAATTGGGTAGGTTCCACTTGTTGGGGTTTAGCACAATATAGATGTAATGTGTCAATGTAAGGTCAAATAGTGACTATCCATATTGAGTGGATAACCATCAACCCAAAGATAAATACAAAAAGGTTGAGTCCCCTCTTTAATCCATCGAGTAACTTACTTTTCCATAAGAAAAGTTACAGTCTAGAGGATAAGGTGAGGAAGACTCATCCTGAATGTGGACATGTGAACACATTGAAGCTTTCTGAATCAATGACAATTAAAGACAAGTTATTATTCTTTATAATCCATAAGAAGAATGATGTTTTAGATTCAATAAAGGATATATATAATAATCTTTATTAGAATCATCTTTCGTTGATGATAAAGAACATTGTCTCCATAGGCTTCAATGATACAAAATTTGGTGATGATTTAGTGGTAACAAAAATTCATCATCGATGACAACTTTTTAAGCATCAATGGCGACTGTTGTAATGATAATTCTTCCAACACTCTTGTCTAAGGCTAAGGGATACTTTGTCATTTGAATCCTAAATTTTGATGGAAGAAACCTAAGAAAGGGCAAGATTCTATATTTTCCATATGATGTTAAATTTTCCATTTGTTCAAGATGCTAAAGTTGATCTATCATAGTCTATACCAAAAGAGAGGATGAATTGAAGTTAGACCTTTAGGTTAACTAGCACTAAGAAAATGTCATATCCTTGAACTCATGTTCCATATATTCTCGAAAGATGTTTTAAGGGGAAGCTTAGCTTGACAAAGAGAAGAAAACTTGAAAGAAATTGGACAATTTAGAAGAAAATTTGCAACATTGAATTTTCTTTTATCTTGTTAAAGATGCTGTGTCTAGAAAATGAGTTTTAGAAAACCCTAAATTCAAAATTTTGTGGAAAAGGGAGAAATAGTCATTATGATCTTTAAATTGTTTTCCATGTTGGATGAGGTTCCAAACATTAAGGATACAATATTGTCCCATATATGCCACATAACAATTTATATGAGATATTTGGAAAGAAGTAACAAAAGGAAAAATATTGAACTAAAATTTGAGTTTGAAGGATATGATTAACATAAGTAAAACTTTGAGTGAACTTAAGGCGAAGAAAAGTTCATTTTTTCCCTTGATAAACAATATGTCATTCAATAATGTTTGTGCAAGCTTAATTCTTCTTTTGGCATAAAGCTATAATATTAAGAAATAATCATCTTACTTATATTTCGCATAAATCCTAGTTTTTTTTCATCTAGATGCACTACAAGTAAGGATAAGAACTTTCACCACAAAATTCTTCAAATAGAAGAAGATAAGTTATTCATAATCGACCACTCAACTATTGAATTTGATTTTCTAGTAATTTACTACAAAACTAAGAGATTAATTGATGAATAAGTGTAACTAAAGGACTTATTGGGTGATAGAATTATTTCGTTTATTTTGTGACCTTGAACTATTTCTAATGGTCAATAAAGGAGTTCTACATGTAGCTCAAGTATCCTTATATTCATTTAGCTGTTTTACAGTCCTATCCTGAGAATTAATATAAGGAAACAATTTTTCTCTTAATCTACCAAACTCAAACTCACTTCATCATTTGGAATGTTAGGATTTGCATAAAAAGTTATGGATAGATCTAGCTATGTGCAAAGGCAAATGAAGTTGCTTTTCCTATCTTTGGTCAATAGATTAAAAAACTTCTTTGTTAGCCTTATTGAAGTATCCCATTGGCAACTTCTCACCATTAATTAATGGAAGTATATGAATTAAAGGGTTGACAACCTTTAAAAAGTATAAAATGTTGTTTCAAAGTGAAATGATAAGGACAATTTGGGCCACTTGTTTGCATTATAGTTATTTTGTCTATTTACTAGTGCTAAATGCTTTTGAAGTGAATATCTTAAATTAGTTTTTTGTTGATAAATGCTAGATAGGATGATTAAGGCATTACAAATTTGATTTTTATCATAGTTATTAGACTCACTAGTTTAAGTAAACTTATGAACTTACATAATTGAATTGTTATGAATTCATTGAATGCTTACCTATGTATGGTTCGATAGTAGTCAAAGGAAATTAAGGGCTCTCTCGAGGTACAAACCTATTTAAGTATTGTGGATATTCTTTAATTTACTTGTCTACATAAGTTACTCATGGATTCCCCTAATTTGAATTTCTTCTTAGCATTAAGTCCAATAGTTTCATCAATTGAACTTTAGCTTCATTCATTTCTTACTTCCTTGCATCTTATATTTGGTTACCTTTCCTATAATTCTTTAATTTGGCCATCCATACTCTTTTACTGAAGTTAGGTGTGTTATATGTGAGTGAATAATGGAATGTACAACTTTCAAAATTCAATATGATTTAGAATATTTTTATTTATCAAAAATTCCCAATAAAAAAGTCTTCTTTAAAAAATTTTATTTATGATACTAGCTAGAGTATGAATGCATGAATGATTATAACATGAAAAAGGAACGTGACATATCTTATCCCATGGTATTATGTAATAACCGTAAAATTTAACGAAAATTCCAATTAAAGAAAATTTAGAATAAAAGAGAGAATTTCAAAAATAGGGATAAGAACCGTAGAAAATATGTATATCTCCTACATGGGTTAAAGAAGTACAAAGAAAATATGAAAATTTAATTTTTGGCGCGTAATTTTTATTTTTAAATGATAGTATTTTGCTATAAGCAAATATATTTTTATGTTTAAAAAAGATTATGTTTTTCTAAAAGTAAGTAGAATTTTAATTAAAATAAGTATTGTTTTGCTTAAAATAATTATATTGGCCTCTAATGAATTTTTGTTGTATTTTTACAAATATTCTTTCTTTCAATATGTAAAAAGATATTTATTTTGAGATTTTTTTATTACAATTTTTATAAAGAAAATCATGATTTAAGAGTTTAACTAAAGGTTTATGAGAATGTAAATTTTAGAATATTTTAGGATGAAAAACAGAATTTATATGAATTTATATAAAAAAATCATATTATTCAATTATTAAATAATAATTATTATTATAAAAAAATAAAAGAAAAGAAGAAACCGGGGGAGACAATACAACAGAGACAGGGAAAAATTGAGAAAAAGGAATAGTGAGTAAATAGTGAGTGAATAGTGACCTTCAACTTTCTCTCTAGATCTAGAGTGCCTATTAGTTTCCGATCTCAAAACTGAGGGTGTTACTAGATTTAGGACGAAGAATACTACAGTTTTCACCGATCAATTTTTCAAATTAGCTGTTGAATCGCTGTAGATCTAAAGTAGAAAATCTCAGAAAAAGGTAAATTCTGAAACATTTACTTAGAGACCTCCAATTGAAATTCTGACACCGTAAATGGATTCAGGAGCTAGATAAACCTTAAGATATGTATATTTTCGACCATTTAACAACCTTTTTGTTCGTCGTAAATAGTATTTTCCGGTGAGTGAATAGTGTTTTTGGCGGTGAATAGTTACCAAGTTCTTGAAATTGCTTTCTTGATTTTTAGACCCTCCGGATACGTTTTTGAGGCCAATTTGATCAAATAGAGATTGAAAAAGTACATTTTAGGGTTATCCAATCTAGAGCCCTTACCTTGTAAGTAGATGATTCTTCATATGGCTTGTTTTTACTCTTCTTGAAATTTACATTGATAAATGAGCATGTTTACAAGTTATTTATACTTTTATATGTTCCTGAAATGGTTTAGAATATTTGAAACGATTGAAATATGATATCTGGTTCAAGAAGAGTGACTTTTGAAATGAATTTTGAAACACATTGAACATGTGATTTTTAAATGTATTTCTCATTATATGACAAAGGATATATGTTATACATATGATATTGATTCATACAGTTATATGTTTGCCTCGGATATAGGCATGTATACATGATTCCCCTAAATAAGAAGTTTTGACAGATGAATATACAAAGATTGAAATTCTGTATTATATTGAAAATTTTATACTGGATTACATGGCATATGTGCATATGATATTTTCTATGGAGGAATCCTATTGGAAACACTGTCTGCTAACATCAGGTAATGTTAGCCCTGGTGCACACCTTAATTGTCTCAGCTAGCAGGGGGTGGTGCTAGCTTCGTGTGAGGCCCAACACACGGGATATGATATGTGATGGAGAATGAAATGCCTTCTATATAGGCGAGATGCCAGTTATATGAGTTATGATTTGCCTTCCCTTACTGTGTGCTTGGGAAATACCCATATAGAGTCCTTTCGCGTGTCCTCTTAAATGGTAGTAGGGCAAACCTCAGCGGGATGCTGAGTTTAAGCAAATCCTATACCACCAAAGTACGGAAGGGGTTAAACTCTGATATGGGATCCTCCAAATGTTTTCATAAGATTTATGTTGATGGATAACATGATTTTATTACCGTACTTACAGCATTACTTATGAACTGAATATGCATATGAATTTGAACAGAGTTTATTTGAAATGCGGGTCCCATACAAATGTACCTCTGAATTGTGATTTTCAATATGACAAGTTTTAAAATAAAGAGTACATTCATATGTTGACCTAAGAGGTCATAGAAGGTGTTACCTGCTCACTGAGTTGTAAAACTCACTACACGTGGTTGACATATTTTTCAGATAAAAACTCATATTTTGGTCTTGTGGCTTCTTGATCGACTAGGTCTCTTACTTTTGTGGTGAGCCTAAATTGTTTCTGAGCTCTCAGTGTTTAAATTGTAATATAAATGTACTCTAGAGTTGCTCTGAACGTCACAGGCAAGATCTTTGTTTCCGCTGTAAAACTGAAAAGTGTAGCCTTGGCATGTATAATTAATTATGTTGAGATTTGTCAAACGTATGATATTATCCTATTATGACATTATGTAGTTGACTGTAAATAAATAAAGATAAAGTTATTAGACAGTAATGTTATTCGCGTTCTTAAAGTAGGGGCGTGAGAAGTTGGTATCAGATCATTAGGTTTCCCTATGGCTATCAGAGCAAAGGATTCTTTAGTAGGACCTTTAGTATCGATATGAACCGAACATATTTATACTTCAGGTGCAGCTGAGGGATTCTATAGGATATTCACTTCCTTTCTATTCCAAGTGTTCTTAAATTCCTAGTGTATGGTTTGAATAAATATTATAGTATCTGAAAGGGTGTTTTATTCTGTATAGTAAATGATACTGCCAAGAACTAGAGTGGTCACTAGAGAAGAAGCTATAGATCATGCACCCTCTACTGAAGAGTCTGCACAATCTATAATTCCAGTACAAAGAGGCCGTGGTAGAGGCCGACCTAGAGGAAGAGGTAGAGGTAGAGAGTGTGCACGGGGTCTGAGAACCCCAAGACAAGATGAGCAGGCCCATGTATCTGATAGAGTTCCTAAGGAAAGAATAGAACCCCCTCAGGAGCCACATGATAGAACTGCGGATATGATTGCTGGTATACATAGGAGTTTAGAGACAATGGCTGGATTTATAGTGGAACAAGGTAGAAGGGAAGGCCAACATGCAGAAAATGCTCCTGAAGCACAAGAACTGGGAAGAATAGTTGAGCAAGAGGATAAACTTACAAGGATTGAGGTGTCATTACTTCAATTCCTTAAGTTAAAACCTCCGACTTTTTCTGGGTCAGATGTTCAAGAAGTCCCACAGATATTTATTGATGCTACGGAATGAGTCTTTAGAGCTCTGGGGTGCTCTAGTAGAAGATCTGTTGAACTGGTATCTTTTCAACTATCTGATGTGGCCCAAGTTTAGTTTGAGACACATGTTCAAGGACGGGCAGTTGTTTTACCACCAATGGAATGGGAAGAATTTAAGGAAGCATTTATGAATCGTTTTCTGCCAATGAGTGAAAGAGACAAGAGGGCTAGAGAATTTGAGGAATTAAGACAAACACCGAACATGACAGTTTCTAAATACAATATTCGTTTTACTCGGTTGTCCAGATATGCACCATATCTGGTCCCTACTGAAAAAGATAGAATTAAGAGATTTTTTTTGGGATTGATACGCCTATTGTTTAAATCAGTGGGCCCTCAGATGAATCATTTTTCAACTTATTCAGTAACTGTGGACTACGCTAGAATGATGGAAGCACGGGAGCAAGCAGACATTGAAAGTTTAAAGAAAATAAAAAGAGAGCGAGATAGTAGTGCTTAAACAAGTTATAATCTTAATGTCAGAGGATCAAGATTTCAAAATCCACAACGCTTCATTCAAATAGGAACTAGTAGCGCTAATCATACATTAGTGAATATCGACAAGCAAAGAATGAATCAAAGAGATATGAAACCTGTTAGCCAACAAGATTGAAAATCAATTCCACTATGTCGTATTTGTGGTAGGCCTCATACTGGATAGTGTCACAGAGAAACTGGTGCATGTTTTAAGTGTGGACAAATGGGTCATTTGATGAGGAATTGCCCACAACTACGAAGTTTTAGTTAAGCATCGGTACAACCAGCTTCACCTCTTGCATCTGTACTAGCTCGACCAAATATAGCAGCTTTAGTTCAAGCAAGTAGTGGTGGTACTGGTAAAGGATCAGGAAATCAAGGCTGAGAACCAGCTCGAGTTTTTGCCTTGACACGACAGGATACTCAGACTTCAAATGCAGTTATGACGGGTACATTATAAGTATGTTCCCATAAAGCATATGTCCTGTTCGATCCTGGTTCTACTCATTCTTATACATCACCATGCTTTGCTAAGAAATTGGATAGAGAACCTGTTAGTTTACATTGTTCTTTTATGGTTGTTACTCCAATAGGAGAATTTTTGCTGGTAAATGATGTGTATAAATTGTGTAAGATTTCGATAGAAGATAAGGAGACTCTTGTAGATTTGATAGTTCTAGATATGGTAGACTTTGATGTGATTCTAGGAATGGATTGGTTGTCATCATGTCATGCCATTCTAGATTGTCACCTTAAGGTGATTAAGTTTAATGTCCCTGGAGAATCTTTCTTCATGATACAAGGAGATCGTAGTAAGGAGTCTAGTAATTTAATTTCAGCTTTAACAGCTCATAAGCTGTTAAAAAAAGGATGCCAGGGGTATTTAGCAGTAGTCAAAGATATTGATATGAAGTATACCACTATAGAGCAGGTTCCAGTAGTTAGAGAATTCCCTGATGTGTTTCTTGAGGAATTGCCAGGATTACCACCAGACTAAGAGATTGAGTTTGGTATTGATCTCCTCCCTGAAACACAACCAATATCCATACCTCCTTATAGGATGGCACCTGCAAAACTTAAGGAATTAAAGGAGCAACTGCAAGATTTACTAGATAAAGATTTTATTCGACCCAGTACATCTCCCTGGGGTGCTCCTGTTCTCTTTGTGAAGAAAAAGGATGGATCTCTACGCCTATGTATTGACTATAGGCAGTTGAACAAAGTGACTATACAAAACAAATATCCTTTACCCAGAATAGATGATCTATTTAACCAGTTACAAGATGCCCAATGTTTTTCAAAAATTGATCTGAGAATTAAGAAAGAGGATATTCCGAAAACTACTTTTAGGATTCGGTATAAACATTATGAGTTCTTAGTAATGCCTTTTGGTTTAACAAATACCCCAGCTGCATTTATGGATTTAATGAATAGGGTGTTCAAACTTTTTCTAGATCAATTTGTCATTGTATTTATAGATGATATCTTGGTGTATTCAAGAAGTTCAGAGGAGCACGAGCGGCATTTAAGAATAGCATTACAAACCCTGAGGGAACACCAGCTATATGCTAAGTTTTCAAAATGTGAATTTTGGCTTAGTAGTGTTACCTTCCTAGGGCATGTGGTTACTAAGGATGGTATTCAAGTTGATCGTAAAAAGATAGAAGCAGTACAAAAATGGCCACACCCTACGACGGTTACAGAGATTCGTAGTTTTCTTGGTTTAGTAGGCTATTACCGTAGATTCGTTAAGGATTTTTCAAGGATAGCTGCTCCTTTGACGAGGTTGACAAGAAAGGGAATAAAATTTGACTAGTCAAATGAATGTGAAAGAAGTTTCTAGAAACTCAAAGAATGTTTGACAATGGCGCCAGTACTGGCTATTCCTTCAGGTACTGGAGGATATACAGTATATTGTGATGCATCAAGAATTGGATTGGGATGTGCGTTGATGCAAAATGGTCGAGTTATTACATATGCATCTAGACAGCTTAAACCATATGAGCAAAACTATCCGACTCATGATTTGGAAATGGCAGCAGTAGTTTTTGCTCTTAAAATTTGGAGGCATTATTTGTATGGTGAGACATGCAAGATTTAGACAGATCACAAAAGTCTCAAATATATTTTTCAACAAAAAGATCTTAATTTGAGACAAAGACGATGGATAGAATTACTTAAAGATTACAATTGCACAATACTATATCATCCAGGTAAAGCCAATGTTGTGGCTGATGCTTTAAGTAGGAAGTCTATGAGTAGTTTGGCTCATATCACAATTGTAAGAAAGTTGTTGATTAAAGGAGCCTGGAATATTGTTAGCTCATATGCAGTTTCAATCATCTTTGATTGAGGAAGTGAAAAGGGCACAGAAAAAGGATGCCTATTTGTGCAAGAAAGTTGAAAAGGTGAAGAATGGTGGTGAAGTTGAATTTACTGTAGACTCTGAAGGAATTCTGAGATTTGGCAAGCGGTTATGTGTACCTAATAAAGAAGGACTTAAGAAAGAAATTTTAGAGGAAGCCCATAGATCCATGTATACAATTCATCTTGGAATAACTAAAATATATCAGGATCTAAAAGAAATCTATTGGTAGGAAGGTATAAAGGAAGACATAGTGGATTATGTGTCTCGATGTTTAACTTGTCAGTAAGTGAAAAAAGAACATCAAAGACCTGTAGGATTACATCAGCAAATAGAGATACCTGAATGGAAATGGGAAGGAATAACTATGGATTTTGTTACGGGTTTACCGAAAACACCAAAGGGGTTTGATTCAATATGGGTGATCATTGATAGGTTGACTGAGTCAGCACATTTTCTACCAGTGAAAACCACATACAATGTAGCTCAGTATGCAAGATTATATTTGAATAAAATAGTGAGGCTTCATGGAGTGTCAATATCAATAATTTCTGATCGAGGACCACAATTCACAGCTCGTTTCTGGAGAGCTTTCCAAGAAGCTTTGGGCACGAAGTTGAATCTCAGTATTGCATTTCATCCTCAAACAGATCGACAGTCTGAGCGAACCATTCAAATATTAGAAGACATGCTTCGGGCTTGTGTTTTAGATTTTCAAGGTAGTTGGGAAATATTTCTACCTTTAGCTGAATTTGCTTATAACAATAGCTATCAAGCTAGTATACAAATAGATCCTTTTGAGGCATTATATGGCAGGCATTTCCGTTCCCTGATTGGATGGTTTGAGATGGGCAAAGCAAAGGTTTTAAGGCCTGATATAGTACAGGATGCACTGGTCAAGGTAAAATGAATTAAGAAAAGGTTGTTAGCAGCTCAGAGTAGAGAGAATGCCTATGTTGATAATAGACGTCGCCCATTTGAATTTGCCGTAGGTGACCATGTTTTTCTGAAAATATCTCCTATGAAGGGAGTAGTGAGATTTGGAAAGAAAGGGAAATTAAGTCCATGGTATATAGGACCATTTGAAATTCTTGATAGGATTGGTCCGGTAGCTTATCGTTTGGCTTTACCTCCTAAATTGGGTAATGTCCATCCAGTCTTTCATGTGTCTATGCTACGGAAATATTTACCAGATCCTACACATGTTATATAGTGTCCACAGATTCAGTTATATGAAGATTTTACCTATCAGGAACAACCTGTAGCAATAGTGGATAGACAATTAAAGAAGTTGCGGTCAAAAGAAATACCTACAGTGAAGGTGATATGGAAAAAATTACTCTTCTGAGGAAGCTACTTGGAAAAGATAGGAGGATATGCGCACCGGATATCCGCATTTGTTTGAATAATGAGGTTAGTATTTATCTGCAACTGTGGTGATAAAATTCGGGGACCGAATTTCTTTAAAGGGGGAAGAATGTAATAACCGTAAAATTTAACGGAAATTCCAATTAAAGAAAATTTAGAATAAAAGAGAGAATTTCGAAAATAGGGATAAGAACTGTAGAAAATATGTATATCTACTACATGGGTTAAAGAAGTACAAAGAAAATATGAAATTTTACTTTTTGGCGCGTAATTTTTATTTTTAAATGATAGTATTTTGCTATAAGCAAATATTTTTTTAAAAAAATGATTATATTTTGCTAAAAGTAAGTAGAATTTTAATTAAAATAAGTATTGTTTTGCTTAAAATAATTATATTGGCCTCTAATGAATTTTTGTTGTATTTTTAGAAATATTCTTTCTTTTAATATGTAAAAAGATATTTATTTTGAGAATTTTTATTATAATTTTTATAAAGAAAAATCATGATTTAAGAGTTTAACTAAAGGTTTATGAAAATGTAAAATTTAAGAAATTTTTGAAATATTTTAGGATGAAAAAAGGAATTTATATGAATTTATATAAAATAAAATCCTATTATTCTATTATTAAATAATTATTATTATTATAAAAAAATAAAAGAAAAGAAGAAATTGGGGGAGACAATGCAACAGAGACAGGGAAAAATCGAGAAAGAGGAATAGTGAGTGAATAGTGACCTTCAACTTTTTCTCTAGATTTGGAGTGCCTATTCGTTTCCAATCTTAAAACTGAGAGTGTTACTGGATTCAGGACGAAGAATACTACAATTTTGATCGATCAATTTTTCAAATCAGCCGTTGAATCGCTGTAGATTTAAAGTAAAAACTCTCAAAAAAAGGTAAATTCTAAAACATTTACTTAGAGACCTCCAATTGAAATTCTGACACCGTAAATGGATTTAGGAGCTAGATAAACCTTAAGATATGTATATTTTCAGCCATTTAGCAGCATTTTTGTTCGTCGTGAATAGTGTTTTTTGCGCGGTGAATAGTGACCAAGTTCCCGAAGTTGCTTTCTTGATTTTTGGACCCTCCAGATACGTTTTTGAGGTCAATTTGATCAAATAGAGATTGGAAAAGTACATTTTAGGGTTGTCCAATCTAGAGCCCTTACCTTGTGATATTTTTGGACCCTCCAGATACTTTTATATGTTCCTAAAATGGTTTAAAATATTTGAAACGATTGAAATATGATATCTGGTTCAAGAAGAGTGACTTTTGCAATGAATTTTGAAACACATTGAACATGTGATTTTTAAATGTATTTCTCATTATATGACAAAGGATATATGTTATGCATATGATATTGATTCATACAGTGATATGTTTGCCTTGGATATAGGCATGTATACATGATTCCCCTGAATGAGAAGTTTTGACAGATGAATATACAGAGATTGAAAGTCTGTATTATATTGAGAATTTTATACTGGATTATATGTCATATGTGCATGTGATATTTTCTGTGGAGGAATCCAATTGGAAACATTGTCTGCTAACATCAGGTAATGTTAGCTCTGGTGCGCACCTTGATTGCCTCAGCTACCAGGGGGTGGTGCTAGCTTCGTGTGAGGGCCAACACATGGGAGATGATATGTGATAGAGAGCGAAATACCTCCTATATGGGCGAGATGCCAGTTATATGAGTTATGATTTGCCTTCCCTTACTTTGTGCTTGGGAAATACTCATATAGAGTCCTTTCGCGTGTCCTCTTAAATGGTAGTAGGGCAAACCTCAGCGGGATGCTGAGTTTAGGCAAATCCTATACCACCAAAGTACGGAAGGGGTTAAACTCTGATATGGGATCCTCTAAATGTTTTCATAAGATTTATGTTGATGCATAACATGATTTTATTACCGTACTTACAGCATTACTTATGAACTGAATATGCATATGAATTTGAACAGAGTTTATTTGAAATGCGGGTCCCATATGAATATACCTCCGAATTGTGATTTTGAATGTGATAAGTTTTAAAATAAATAGTACATTCATATGTTGACCTAAGAGGTCATAGGAGATGTTACCTGCTCATTGAGTTGTAAAACTCACTACACGTGATTGACATATTTTTCAGATAAAAACCCAGAGTTTGGTCATGCGGCTTCTTGATCGACTAGGTCTCTTCCTTCTGTGGTGAGCCTAAATTGTTTCTGAGCTCTCAGTGTTTAAATTGTAATATAAATGTACTCTAGAGTTGCTCTGAACGTCACAGGCAGGATCTTTGTTTCCACTGTAAAACTGAAATGTGTAGCCTTGGCATGTATAATTAATTATGTTGAGATTTGCCAAACGTATGATATTATCCTGTTATGACATATTATGTAGTCGATTGTAAATAAATAAAGATAAAGTTATCGGATAATAGTTTTATTCGCGTTCCTAAAGTAGGGGCATGGCACATTACACTATGATTATACTATTTGTTAAAGGACTACAAAATTTTATTAAGAATTACATTTTTCTAGTGATCATTTGGGCAATTGAATGCACTTTTATTTATAAATTTTTATATTTCATTCAACACTCAACAAGTATTCTATACTATTTTTTCTCAATTTCACTAATTAATTACTAGTTTAGTTATGAAAATTCTAATTTATGTGCATAACATTGTCACTTGTTGATTCTTTAGTTTGAGGTACCTTCCATAATTTCAAGAAGATTGATTGATTACTTACATGGTTCTTAGGTTTTGGAAAGCTTCATTGTTCTACTGCACTTGTGCATTTTCCTAATTATATGATATCGAACTTCCTTATATCAAATTGTTTCTATTCTTTTTTTTATATATGTGTCTATTCCTTTCTCTATTCTTTCCATTTATTTTTGGTGGGCATCACTAATTATTTTATAATTTTTCATGATTGCATTGACATATTAACGAAGCTTTCGAGACTTTAATGTTTTTAGAGCTTATTCATCAACCTTTAGTTTTCTTCCACCACTATTAATTTCTTTCATTGGATCTTCTCAATAGAAATTTTATTCTTGGATACATCATCATTTATATATCTAATTTGTTAAATTTCAATGGTTGATGGACCCTTGAATTTTAACGAAATGAAACCCTTTCCCACATTATCATGTCATGATAGATGCTTTCATATCATCTTTATTTTTGCCACAAATTATATTAGAGGTAGTGAATGAGATTAAAATTTCAATGTTTGTTCAAGAAGGCTCTTGTTATGAGGACAAATCTAAGCATATCTGCTTATAAACATATATTGTTTTTTTTTTAGTACATAATATGTATTCTAACAAAATATATAGGGAAATTATACCTTTCTACCCAAGTCTTTGAATCCAATTGTAAGTCCTTCTTTAGTATATTAATTTTTACAACTGACCCCCTAATACATCTACTCTATTGCATTTTTCCCCTTACTATCTTAAATAGATGTTAACTTTCATGATAGCTATGTAAAATTATCAAAATAACCCTCCATTTTCTTAATACCTCATTTTGTTTGTCTTTTTATAGGAAGGGCTGGTTAGTAATTTCACATAGCCATTTTTAAAGTTAACATTAAAATTAGATAACGTGAGGCAAAGTGCAATGGGATAAACAAATTATCAGGTAAACTGCAAAAATTAATATATTATAGGGAAATTTCTATTGAATGCAAAAGTCAAGGTGAAAAAAATGCAATTTCTCCAAAAGATATCAAACATTTCTATTGTAGAATTTAGTCTTATTAGTCACTTCTTATGCCATTTATTATAAGTTAAGGGTGTGGAGAGAATTTAGCTAGCCCCTATGATAACATTTATATATAGAACTTGTAATGATATACTAAGGGTACTGGATAAGCAAAGATGATTATCTATCTCATTTAGGCCAAAGTCAGCTCTTCCACTTAGGGATATATCTACCTTTTCTACTCAACGAGGATAATTAAGAAGTTGTCCTACAATTTTTTAATTTTCAATGAAAATAACAAGTAAAGCCTTCTATTGACGATGAACCATTGTAGATATATGAACATGAGGAAACTTTGCTCTCTAATTTTGTTTCTTAGAATCCACAACCCTCAGTAGGTATAAAGAAGTAATAATTTGGATAACATACTACTCTATCAATGTCTCATGAAGGATTATCTTGTTAGAAAGCATGAAAATCTAGAAATTAACATAAAAGAAGATGAGATGGAGAGAAGAAATTATGCTTCTTTATAATCTAAATTAGTACATCAATATATATAGAAAACTAGTGCATAACAAAAGCTAGTATACTGACATAGAATACCAACTAACTATGTGATCAAAAATGATAACATGGATCACATGTAGGCTTATATAACTATTGTCTTAACTACAATAGTAACATGCCCCCTCAAACTCAAGGCTTGATGCTTTAACTCTAAATTTACTTTAAAATGAACTAAAATTAGATCTCAACATAACTTTAGTGAGTACATTTGTTATTTTATTTAAAGAGGGAATACAATTTACTTCAATTTCTTTGATTTGAAACTTTTCTATCACAAAGTAAAGATATGACTTAATGTTTTTTGTTTTTACATGAACGATGGGGTTTTCTTTCATCACAACTGTGCTTAAATTATCACAATACATGATAAACCTAGTATATTAAGGAACATGCTTCTCTCTTAGGAGATATTTGATCTATAAAACTTCACTGATAGTTATTGCAAGGCTCCTGTACTTTGCTTTAGTATTGGACTTTAACAAAACTTCTTTTTTCTTTTAAGACCATGACACCAAATTATCACCTGAAAAGAAAAATGAACCTGAGGTAGGTTTATGGCCATTTGGGCTACTTCCCTAGTCAGAATCATAAAAACCAAACAAACTTTGTTTACTTGATTTCCTTAAGTGTAAGCCATGTGTCATAGTGCCTTTTATATACTTTAAAATTATTTTAATAGAAACCTAATGAGAATTAAGATTGGAAAATCTTATTCACACAATATGAAATTTAGGTCTGGTTGTGGTGGCATACTGCAAAGCACTTACCATATTATGCATTGGTGATCTTTCACTTGTTGACAACTTTAACCCAACTTATGTTGACTTTAGTATTAGCAAAGGGGTTTGATTTATTCTAATAAATGTCTTTATTAGCAATCGACTTTGCTTTATATTTTTGTATGGATCCATCTGCATGCCTCTTAATCTTGAACACTTATTTGTAGCATATAGCTAACCAATGAGATGGTAAATCAACAAGTATACTTATCTCATTCTTGAGTAAAACCTTGTATTTGTCATCCTTGGCCTGCTTCCATTCAAGACTTCTCAAGGCCTATTTGATTCAGGTAGTTTCTTTCTAGAAAAAAAATTCTTGGTTTGAAAATCCAAGCCTGTGCTTTAGTCACTATATTATCCTTAGAAGCCAATGCACTTTGGCTTTAACAACCTATTTCTATCTTAGTTAAAGCATTAGTAAACATAAGTAAAACTTCATTTGATTCAAAAGAATTCACCGTATTAGGTTTTATACCAAGATTAGTTATATTAATTCCAAAAAAATGATGTCTACTAAGTGTAGAAGAGTTCAAGTAATGCTATAATATGAAATGATGGTTTTTGGACTAAAGTAGGAGATGAATTAAATAGAAACAAAATAAAAGGAAAAACTAAGGGAAGAGAATAGTGCATAGGTATTTGAGGAGAGTAGAAGACTCACACTACCTACATCCTTTTTTCCCATAATCTCATATCCTCACATACTTCAGATAATTATAACCTCTTCTTTCCAGATACTTTCACAACAACCTCTTTATATATTTTTCTCTTTCGCTTTTAAAGATGTGAGGGATGTATTAGGTCATTGGCTCTATTGGAGGAAGCTCTAACCCTATATCCTTTGCCATGAAAGTACCTCATCCTTTGACCTAGTGCTTGGGCCAAGATTTCATCATTACTAGATGAGCAGCGTCTTCTTAAGTTTGCTTGACTACAATTTCTTACAGTTGGTCCTACGTTCAAATCAAGCAAAGATTTAGAATAAGAACAATAATATAAATAAAAATTTATAAAATTAAATTATATGTGAATTTCTTGACTATATAGCTTTCCATTCTCTATTCCTACGAGTATACTGCAGCTCTCATATCTAGTCAATAATTGTCTTTTCTTCAGTTTTGAGATTTTTCTACAATAAAGCATCATTTTCACTCAACGATAAATAAAACATGCACAAAATTTTAATATTATAAGTAAGTTATTTTAAAATTTCACCATTGATTTCACAATTTCTAAAATTCACCAAGGACTACACATATGTTTTGTTATTTGCTTGGCTTTGTTCTGTGTATTTATTAAACTTCGAACCTCCATTTAACTTTATAATTAGTTTTGTTATAAATTTCATATGAGAGCACTATTTAAATATGTTATTACGAAATCACTTGAGCCAAAATAATTGACCATGTGCCTCTAATCATCATTACTCACTTTAGGCTGTAGATTTGCTAGTCTTTTCTTATTGGTGTTGTACAACTGCTACCTATCATGTAAGTGACTCCCTAACTTTTACAACCTTTTGAATTGACATTAATGAATGCCTCAAATCATCACTCTAGATTTACTCCAACCTCAAAGTTTTCATTCAACAATAATACACAGTTATGTTTACAATTCGCACCTAATATAAATACAATAAAATTATTAATTTATGAAGTGAATATGGATATAAGTATACTAAACAATTATGGTAATCATTACCTTCACTTTCAACAAGATATATTCTCTACATTGTTCTCAAATTGTTGTCTAATCCTTCACTTTCAAGGGAGTGATGCATCATGTAAGGTACTTAATATAATTTATAAGATCCCTTGTACCCACTTCCATAGGATGAAGCATATCATTAAGGATGCCAATTTGGAACTTTTTTTACATTCTTAGATATGCTACAAGAAGCTACCAATCACGTGACACTTGTATTTTAGTTACATAATAGTACATCTTAACTAACACGTGTAAAGTATTTTATTTACATATGTACACTACTAATTGTACATTGAGAAGTTGGTTTGGTGGGCTGTACTTGGATCTCTTCATCATGCCATGTGGTGATATACACATTTCTGGGGTTCTTTCATTAGGACTACCCTGTGCGACACCTCTAAACCTATGACCACTTTGTCCCCCTTATTCTCTTCCTACCAGCTTTAAATCAACCTATTACATATGAACATATGTTGTCAATTCAACACTTCAAACCAAAAACTTCAATATCTTCAAACATTACAAATTCTAGAAAGATATCTTATCCTTTGAATGGGTAATGGTAAAAACTAGACCAATAAAAAACTTGAGTAGTTGAAAATTTATTCATGAATTGATTATATGTTGACATTTTGCAATGTTCACTCTGATTTCACTTATATTGAGTTTAAAAATAATAATTTCATGCATAATTTAACTATAAATCAACATTTGAGTGCTTATATTGTCCCATTCATAAATCCAATGCACATTCACGAAAAAAAATAACAAAACAGCCACCATAACATAATTGGGAGCACTAAGTTAAGAATCTAAGAGAAAACAAAATATAGAAGAAAAAAATATATTGGAGAAATAATTCAAACTAAAAAAATTAAGAACAATTCTTTCAAGGTGCTTTATATGTATATTTTATCAATAATTTCTAACATTAAATTAAATTAGTTCATTTAGCAATAATAAAGCATTATATATATATATATATATATATATATATATATATATATATATATTTTACATTCTATGGAATTTCACATAAAGTCTCTAGATAAAAATTCTCCTTCATCACGTTCTTCATTCATGGTCATATCTTATTCATTATCATTGATAAAATCAACTTTCCTAACACTCCAACACTTTGTGATTCAACATTTTCACCTTCTCTTATTGGTAAGCATCTTCGATAGACAGTTATTCACCATCACCAGCTTCATGTGGCATGCTAAAAAGGTCGCAAGGATTTATTTTCACAACAACAAACTAATCTCAATTAACGATGTCATTTAAATAGAACACTTGTTCTACTTGAGATGCCATGACAAATGGCTCATTCATATTCAAAGAGCAATGAGTATTCATGCTTATGTATTTATATATGTTGATTTTATATACTCTTCTTAAATAAGCAACATATCACTAGTAACATTTAAAAAGGTGTATTTTTATATCCTTCATGTAAGGCAACTCATAAATATCCTCGATGACACCATACTACTCCTCTTCATGGTTTCTTGTATAAAATTTAAAGCTATGGCCCAAAATTATTGTATACCTATATACCATTCTTTGAGGACTAATGGCTAAACTAATCAGTTCATTGTCTCTTTGCCACTATGACCCTAACATTATAGCCTATTAAAAAGTAACAACATTGAGAGGTTATGATCTAGCTTATAATATAATGTGTTTATGATATAATTTATAATATAATGCATTATAGACCTAATTGATAAACACTTTCTTGGTGATTAGACTACTAATGAAACTCTTTGACGTTCCTTGAATCAACATTTGATGTTTACGTTTCAAGCTCCTTTTTATGCTCTCTACAAATTATGTTATTTCATGAATTACAGATTAATCTATTAAAAAATTAATTTCTAGCAAACTATCGTAGACTTAATCTATGAACGGCCACATATTTTCACAATTCTATAGAATGTATAAACGAACATGATCAAATTCTTCGTTAGATAGGCTAATCAATTTAGTGGCATCTCTTAGTTGCCTACTTTGATAAAATACTGACATATCATAAGCTATCATGTTCTCATCATCATTTGTTGGAGCTTTACTAAACTTAATTGGGATATTGTATCTTGAACAAAATGTTAGGATTCAATATAATAAATAGCTTTTAGAGATTTAGCCTTCAAAATGAGACTTTGTTATGAACATATGATTTGATTGTGCATAGATATCTATAAATGAAACTTAAAATTAGTATGTTATCTAACAGTAAATGCAACTCAAGCTTTAGTATAGGTCACATAATGTTACCTCTTAATTGGGTACATCCATCGATACTAAATAGGTCTAGCCATCTTTTCCCTTGTTACCAAGTGGACTAATAGGTGAACCATGACATCAAAGAATGCTATAAGGAATACAATTTTTAGTTTGGATAAGGAAATAGCAATTTGGTTTTCAATAAAATATAAGTCTTCCATGGTTAAACAATTTTAACATAAAATTTTGAAAAATTGTGCTTACTATATTATAGGATCACTTTCATCCTTTGACAATAAACCACTTATTACAACTGAAAATAGTTCTTGCAACAATATGTAATGGTCAAAATACTTCAATCCAAATATCTTCTTTTCTTGTTGACACACATTGAAACATTTAGGGGTAACATATTAGAAACCTTTAACTGAGCCAAAGAGTAACAAACTTTCAACTTCTCTTGTGGTGATAGCACATAACATGCTTATAATAGCAAAATATTGTTTCTATAATCAATAAGGTACAAACCCAGCCTAGTTCCCAAGTCCACTAAATTGCACTAACTCTTTACTATATCCTCTCTTTTCTACCATATTCATCATGATGAACATAATGTTCTTCGAGAAATTTCTCTCAATATGTATAATATCGAGATTATGTTGCAACAAAAGTGTTTTCTAATAAAACCATTGGAAGAAGATGCTCTTCTTTTTTCAATTATATACAACACTAGACTAGTCACGCATTCACTTTTAGCCCTTTCCAAATATCACATTGGTAAGAGCTCTAGTTGTTTAACCACTTCTTTGCCAGTCACATATATAGGTGTGGTTTTATTTTTCACTTTAGCAACACATACCATCTTGTTCCAATGCCTTAGATGATTTGCTAGTAAGAAGTGATGATGGCCTTTGTTACATAATTTACTCCTCAAAGAAATAAAGTGGGTATATTTATGGCAACAAAGACATACCAATTTTCCTTTCATTAATCACCCTAAAAAATTGCCATATGCAAGAAAATCATTAATTGTCCACATGATAGCAACTTGCATATTGAAATTTGATTGTGAATAGGTATCATATGTCTTTACCCCTACTTCCTACAATTCTTTCAACTCCTTAGTTATTGGGTCCAAATAGATATCTATATCTTCTCTTAAATACTTAGGGCTTGGGATAAGAAGTGTCATCATGAACTATGGTTGTTTCATGCATTTTCACGGAGGCTAGTTATATGGTATAAGAATGACTGGCCAGATACTATGGTTAGCACTCATGTTTCCATATGTTTGAAAGCCATTACTTGATAAATCCATCCTAACATTTTTAGGATCAACCAAGAAATTAAGTGTTACTTGTCGAAGGACTTCTAAGCATTGGAGCCAACTGGGTGCCTTAATACACTATCGTCAACACATTCTTTCTTTTGCCACCTTATGTCCTTATTAATGTGTTTTTCCATGTATAGTCTTTGCAACCTAAGCTTTATTGGAAAATATCACAATACTTTATGTGTTTCTTTCTTACCTTTTCACCCATGAGATTTTCATATGGACAACTTGCACTTAGGACATGATTATGCATTGGCATGTTTTTTTCAATATAAAATGTAATTATTTTTACATGCATCTTGTATCTTTCCCATTTTTGCTTACTAAAAAGCATGAAAATATTCCATGAAAGCAATGAAGAAAATAGGAATATGGTAAAAAGAAGTTATGGGAATTTTAGGAGATCAATAATAGGAAATATATCCACGAAATTGAAAATCAAAGGCATAAGTACTACAATTAGCATAAATAATTTGAAAATATTTATAAGAGTTATTTTGTGGAATAAGATGTTAAGTGAGGAAAATAATTTGCAAGAACACATATATATGTCTTGAATTTTGAGAAATAACAAAGTAGCATAAAGAGAAGTTTTTAAGTAAGTTTGGAATATTTTAAGAGACAATTAAGGTAGGAAAATTACTCTAATTAAGAGCTTAAGCTTTATTGATTTATGTGTTAGTGAAAAATTAAAGAAGATTGAGAATTTGATTTGTCCAAACAAGGCTGTAGGAATATTCTTAGGGACACCTCAGCTAAGACACCTCATGTTAATTAATCATGATTTTCATAAAAATCAAGGGATGCCTTATGTGACACCTAAAGGGAAGAGTAGTAGGAAAGGGAAGAGCAGTCTTGGCATAAGGACACGGAGAAGATGAAGAGAAGAAAGTGAAGGAGAAGTAAGGTTGCAAGGTAAGATATGGTTTCTACACCCTAATTCCTCCATTTCCTTCCATTTTTGAGACTTTAATCTCATATCTAAGACCTTCAAAAATTGCTCAAATAGTGGGAGTTAGAGGAAGAAGTCAACGCCATTTCAAGGAGGAAAGAATAAGTTAGTTCTAGCAAGTGTAGGAGACATACTATGTAGGTTTAATAACAATTCTCCTAGTAAAATATTCTGAAAATTGTATGATTTAAGTGATGTTAGTAACCCTAGAATTTTCAAAAAAAATTATGGTTTTGAGTATTATTGATGATGGCCATGGATGAGTATGTTTATATGCTTGTAAATCATGTGGTTGTGTTGGAAAAATTATGCTTGCATGGTTATGGATTTTTGCACATGGTTTGGCTGAATATTGATATTATTTTGGGTTAGAAATTGAGTACTTGATGCATCTTGAATGAGGAAGAACCGAAATAGACTAAAAGGAAACAATTACCATATGAATTTGGAAGTTAGAATTTTAGAAACTTCAGGAATGATTATTTCGGGTTATAGGGTCTTTAGAACACCAATTCGTTATGTTAATTCATGATAATGGAAATTACTAAAGTAAAAAGGATCTTTGAAAAAAAATAGGGCAATTAAATAAAGGGAAGCAGTGATTGAAACCTAAACATTTAAGGAGCATGGAATTTATGGAATTAGAGTGTAAAATAGTGATTAATTCATTGATCTTGTGTATGATGAAAGAGTTTGATTAATGCAAGGCATGAGAAGGGTATAGATGTATATGTAATGATGTTAAGCACTTAGAAATAGAGAAAGTGATAAGTGGTGTTAATTGAAATTTTAATTCGGGTAATGATTGAGATATATATATATATATATATATATATATATATATATATATATATATATATATATATATATATATATATATATATATATAAGTGAAATAATGAGAAATTGGTAGTTAAATTAAGTGAAAAGAAATTTTTAAAAATGCAAAGTTTAAGGTGGCCAAATCTATGAAAGCATAAATAAAATAAGTATATGGTTAAATTCAAGTATTATAAGTAGCAAGATATTCTATCTATGAGCTAGGGAAGAATCCATGTGTATACATAAAATAATAAAAGAGATGTGAGTGTATATATATATGTTGTTAATTAGGTAACTAAATTATATTATCATTTTGGAATTTGAAATAGTTAAAATGTTATATGAAATATGATTTGAATTATTATGAAAATTCCTAATATATAGTCAACATTAAGGAAGATTCATTATTAGGAAAGTAATAAGAGTTAAGAAGCTTAAAGAAACTAAACTCAATTAGGGAAAAAGAAGTACAAATGACCAAATGAATAATGACAAAATGACCATATCAATAGTAACTATTCTACTTAGCTATGTTAAAATAAACCAACTTACCATTTAGAAGGTATAGTTAATATATTAAAGAAGCAAGGTTTCTAAGATTTAATTTAGGTAGAATTTGTGAGAAATAAATAAATAAGGATGAATTAATACATAGGTACATAATGATATTATCATTTCTTATAGTATATAATTGGAAACTATAAGATAATTTGTAATAAAAATAGTTATTTAGTATAAATAATCCCCAAAATTAGATGACCTTAATTTAAATGGCATGCTACCAAAAAAGTACTCCATGATAATTATGGTGAGTGCAAACCTAATTGGGGTTATAAGGATACCTAAATGAACTTAGTACTCATAAGCATGTTAATAATGCTAGTTGCAACTAGTGAATGGAGTACAAGTTTAAATAAAATAAGAATTTAGATAGGGCATGTTAAAAGAAAGTGTAGAGGGAATAAGCCAAAATCAAAGATGTGAGGCGAAAATAATATTATAGTACAATGACATTAAGTAGTAACAATTGGATACAAGAAGTCAATTAAGGAATGCATTGGTATGCTCATTATTTAAAGATTGGCCAAAATTTTACTAAGTTAATAAAGTCTGTTCAAGAATAAAGTACCAGAAAGTCATAGCCATTGCATCAAATTCTTTTCCATGTAATGCATAATACATCTGTGATGTTAAGGATGCTATAAATGTTTATGAATGATCTTGAAATGCATCTTATGGAAATATTAATGTACACCATGATGGGCATATTATGTTGTTGTATATTGGCTATATATTGATGCCATATCTTGGCTATAATGATATAAAAAAGAGGGAGAATGACTTGAAGGAGTAAGGCAACCCTTAAATATTTACATTGGGGGAAAACCTTTAATGGTAGTAAGGTGACTCCAAACGTCATATGGTTCCGTGTGATAACAAAAAAGGGATGTCTTATTCACGATTATAAGTTCAGATAAAGTATTACCATGTTTGGGTGTAATAAAGCAAGCACATCCATATCAACCTAAGTTACTTCCATGTAAATTCAGTTAAACAGCCATGGTTTGATGAACTCTAATGTTCTAATATGATATGTTCTAATATGATGATACAGCTATGTATGCCATAACTGTTAAAGTTGCATGATTCCTTGCATATAGACATACAATGAATAATTATGGCCTAAATAGTTCTATAATGATACAGCTGGGCATAACATGCTATAATACTTATATGAAAATTGTGAATTATCGTTAAACCTATTGGGAATGTAATTCTCATTAAATTACTTCATGTTATGTTCATATCACTGATACAATATGTAGATCTTTTCAATGTCTATAGTGTTTAGCGTCCCTTGTCACACCCCTAATTTTAGAGTACGTGAAACACATACACCATGAACATATATTTTCCATAAACATGAATATTCCAATCATTTATCATTGAAACAGATACATATAGGTTCTCCTATATATATGCCATATATAGACTAAGTCCATAAACATCAGAGTAACAGTATAAGCAGGGATCCTGCTTACGGCATATAGAGCATACTCTAGATTACCAATACGTTACAATTCAAATAATGTGAGCCTTGGAAGCAATGTAAGCTCACCCAAAGAGTAAACAACCTAGCTGATCACCTATCTGTAGGACCAGACTCTATATCTTTATTTGAAAAAAATGTAGAGATCGTGTAGTGAGTTTGACAACTCAGTGAGCAGATAATGCTTCCTATGACCTCTTAGGTCAACATATGGGTGTACTCATATTTTAAAATTTGTCACATCGAAAATTACGGTTCAAAAGTACATCCATATGGGACCTGCATTTTCAAATATTCTCAATTCAAATCACATTCAGATATATGTAATCATATATGATACAATATGATCATTAATAAAACATTGATATGCATTAAAAATATTTCTTATAAAAAATATTAGGAGGATCCTATATCAGAACTATCATATCAGAGTTCAAGCCCTTCCGTACTTTGGTGGTGTAGGATTTGCCTAAACTCAGCATCCCGTTGAGGTTTGCCTTACCATTATTCAAGAGGACACGCAAAGGGACTCTAATATGGCCAATTTCTCCAAGCACAAAGCAAGGAAAGGAAAATCACATATCATATAACTGGCATCTTACCCAGATATGAGGCATCCCGCTCTCCATCACATATCATATCTCGTGTGTTGGCCCTCACACGAGGCTAGCATCACTCCTGCTAGCTAAGGTATCAAGGTGCACTAGGGCTAACATCACCTGTTGTTAGTAAACATTTTTTTCTAATAGGATTCCTCCACAAAATTTATCATATGCACATATTCCATATCATTCAAAACAGAGCTTTCAGTATAACACAGACTTTAAGTCTCAATACAGCTCATCTGTCATAAATTTTCCAATTAGGGTTTATCACATATACATGCCCTTTTCTTGAGGCAATTATATATTTTTATAAAGCAATTCCACGTGCATAAATATTCACTTTACCATTAATGAGAAATACATGTAGTATTAGATATACCATGATGTTCAGAAATCCATTTTCAAAACTATACTCTTCTTGAACTATATTCCATATTGTAAACAATTCAGATAATTTAATCTATTTCAAAAACATATAGAAGTGTAAATAACTTATAAACATAATCAATTACATATTTAAAGATCAAGAAGAGTATAGGGCAAGTCATAGAAACAATCATCTACTCACAGGGTAAGGCTCTAGGTTAGACAGCCCTAAAATGTATTTTTCTAATCTGAATTTGACTAAATATACCTCAAAAACATATCTAGAGGGTCTAAAAACCTACGAAATGACCTCGGAAGATTGGTCAACGTTGGTCAACGATGGAGGGGGTACTCTTCACCGTCGGAATACTATTCACTGCCGAAAATCACTATTCATATCGGCCGGATTTATTGTTCATAACGCACAAAAAGTTGTCAGATGACCGAAAAAAAGTTTATATCCTGAGGTTTATCTATCTCCTAAATCCATCAACGGTGTTAAATTTTCAATTTGAAGCCTCTAAATAGGAGTTTCAGAATTTACATTTTTCTAAGATTTTCTACTTCTGATCTATGGTGATTCAGCGGCTGATTTGAAAAATCATTCAGCCAATATCGTAGTACTCTTCATCCTGAATCCAGTGATACCCTTAGTTTTGAGATCGAATGCTTGAAAGTACTCCAGATCTAGAGAAAAACACTATTCATCACAATTCATTCTCTCGGTTACAAAAATTTTCGTCTTTTTTTTAAATAATAATGGAGGACCAACTAGCAATTTTCTAATTGTTAGAGGAAGTCCTTGTAAATTTCATTATTTACATTTTGACCCCTAAACTTTTAGAAAATTACAATTTGACCCCAAAAGTATTAATAAGTTTTCATTTTCATCCTTAAAATCTTTCAATTACATCCCTACTCCTTCATTTCTTTTATTAATCCATACATAAATGAGAATTACTAAGTTTTAAGGATGTTACATCCGGTGGGTTCAATTACCCTTCTTAGGTTACCTACCCATCGTACAAGATGTTTCCATGCTAGATATAACCAAACTTCCAGTAGAGGTGCCACCACCCATTTCATTATCCTCGGAATACACAGATGAAATTGTTTTGGCTCCTCTAGATGTTTCTTTTTGTATATGTTTCTGTATATAAGTAACTTTGACTACGAATATGATGAAATTTTTGACACAATGGGTAGGTGCTCTCCTACTATTTGTAGTATAGCTAGTACGCAGGTCACTATGATGTATATACACTTATGTACATAACTAATTCTACTCAACGATAGTCACGACTTTTGATCAGAACTGAACTATTTCTACCTTAAATGCCTACTTATATTAACCTGAATGATAAATATAATAAGGAAGGTAAACTAATAAAAGGGTAAAGAAGTAGTAATGACTTCAAGAGAAGATAAGGCTAATTTATGTATATATAAAAAAAACTTGGAGTTGTTACACTTATATTTTTGTGTAGTTTAACCTTAAATCTCGAACAACTTTCGTGGCTTCATAGTAAGACTTAGGCACCTAGTCCCTTTAAGTATACTTCTGTAAATAAGTTCAACATGTCTATAAATTTATCACTTTATTGAATAAGGCACTTCCAGTAATTGGTAAAACCTATTTCCATGCAAATTTGACTATTCACTATTTTTCATAATGTTATTCATCTTCTCTATGTTTATAACTCCATATGCATCGTGTATCATGCCGAGTATGTGATCATCTTTAACATTGTCTTTTAAAAGATCATTGCCTTCATTAAAGGGATATAAAGTCATTCCTATAACTTTCCCATGAAGATTCCAAACCTTGTAAGATTGCTAAAAACCATTATTGAACATATCAAATTATATTCATGTCTCACCTTGAACGCTAAATTTCTACATTTTTTGCATAGGCACCTAAGTCTGCTACTTAGGCTTGATTGACTATATGCCCACTCAAAAAAATCATTCAACCCTTTTTTTGGAGTGAAAATGAGCAATTGATGAAGAAAAAGAGAAATGTATTTGGACAAAAATAAATTCTATGTATATTGTTATTCATGCACTAATTGTCTTAGAAAATGATGTAATCCTATTGCATAAGACACAAAGGTTAATATTTTCAACATTTTTAACTAGAATGAAGAAAAATAAAGTTAAGAGTAGTGATATAAAGGAGTGTACTGATGAATATCTTCATTTTTTCTTTATGCCTCAAATCTTTGACTCCTTTGTGACCATGTTCACTTGTTGGGATCTAAGAACATAGGTGATTGGCATAGGCGAGAAGCCTAATAAGGTTTCTTGCTAACTTGGATTTGATCAAGTGGTGCTTATCCTAACTATTGATGGAGGGATGGAATTATATTAACTTATGACTTTTGTGAGCAAATTCAAATAGCGTTTCAAGATCATTTTTGACAAAGATATTTCTTAAAAGGGTGACTTTAAGACATAAGAAGATGAGAGAGTTAAAGAAAAGGAGGCATTGAGACTGTTGTTGCTGCATTGCTAAGGAGTTACTACTAAGAAAAAGATCAAAATTCTCAACCAACAAGAAAAAAAAAGTATATTCCTTCTAAAGGATTTAAAGTCAAAAACTGAAAGCTAAAGAGTAAATTTTAAGTTTTGCATCTTCCTTTCAATTTTAAGCTATATGCACATGATACTAAAGTTCAAGTTATAAACAAAATAAAAAAAATTAACAAACAAGAAAATGACATTTAACAAAAATCTATCAAAGTTTCCCTATAAAATATGATTCTCCTATTATGTGTAAACAAATAAAATGATACATAAAACCTGAAGGTGCTCTTCTCCAATAGATACTAGATACCAACATACCCTTCAAATACAATAAATGAAAGCTTAGCTCTTCAAAATGAGCTTATACAAAGGCCTAAGAAGAAATCACATCCTCATTGAATTTTCCAAATCAATGCTTGAGCCTTCAAATTACCTTAATAACTAAGTTTAAAATGTTGCTAAAATTTCTTACTACTTATCATAACCATTGAGTAAACATTATCTTAACTTAAGCAAAAGAAAAGGGCTACCATTTTAAGACGAGTTTATGAACAATAATGGGACTATTTCTACGAGGCCTTATGTAGAATATTCGTTACGTAACGCATGACACTTGATCAACACTACAATAATAATGTATTAGCTAGTGTTTGCATTTATATGCCCCACAGTTTATGTGAATCCCTGAAGTGAACCTCACAATGAGTATGAAGACCCGGAATCAATATGGGATCCAATTTGAAGGATCCTATTCTAATTCAAATTCATAACAAAAATAAATAAAAGAAAACAACCTTGATCCATTATCTATAAACATATAAGAACTAAAGGTATAAGAAAATATTACATACGCCACACTCAAGAAAGAAGAAAAAGATTGTGAGTGATAAGTCTTGGTTGAACGCTACAAGAAAAATATCAATAAGTTCAAAAAAGTTCTTTGAAAATCTAAAGAGAAAACACTCTCAATATTATTGATAATAATCTGAATTTTTCAATAGTATACATGCCTATTTATAGGCCAATTATCTAGACAAACAAGGAAAATTAAATAGAAAACTCCTACATACCAAGAAAAATAAAAAAAAATAGGAAACTTGTCTAGTCAAACAAGGAAACCATAAAATGGAAAACTTTCCTAGTCAAATAAACTAAAAATATAAATAAATAAGTAAGAAAAACGTAGCTTAAATTAGGCCATTAAATAATTTCTTGACTTTGGGCTTATATTCAATCTTTAGCCTTTAACTTCTTATCTTTTAGGGGCCTATGTAGATTGGCTGATCTTGGCCTATACTTCAGTGAATTTTAATGACATAGACTAGTATTGGCTCTCCTTTAGTAGTAATGCACTTTTCTCTTTGATGAGCCTATAGAATTAAACTATTAAGTGCTTCTTTGGGTCTTTTAGTTTGAGCTCTTATAATAGGTCTAAGTGGAACTTTAAGTGAGTCTGCACTCTATTTCCATTTGTTAGCCATGCTCACATCATTCCCCTCCTCTTGAAAATGATTTATCTTCAAATCATCACCAACAGAAAAAAAAAAAAAAGTTAAATCAATAACTTTGAAACAACCACTAACATTATACTCACCTGGAAGATCTAATTTATAGGCATTGATATTGATTCTTTCAATCACTTGAAACAAACAATATCCTTTTCAAATTAGTTTCAAATGTATTTGAGATAGAAATCTTTTCTTCCTTATATACAACCAAACCCAATCTCCAGGCTTAAATAAAAATCCTTCGAGCCCTTTCTTAGCTCGATTAATAGATTGTTCAATTTTTCTCTTAATTTTGTGTTGACCCTTATTGTAACAACCCTAAAATTTAGTAATTTTTATTAATTTATAGATTTTTTAAATAAATAAAGGAGTAAGGATGTAATTGAAAGGTTTTAAGGAGGAAAATGAAAACTAATTAATATTTTTGGGGTCAATTTGTAATTTCCTAAAAATTTAGGGGTCAAAATGTAAATAATGAAATTTGCAAGGATTCCTCTAAAAATTAGAAAATTGCTAATTGGTCTCTCTATTATTATTTTTAAAAAAACATATGAAATTTTTTTTGAGACGAATGAATAGTAACTTTCTCTCTCCTCATTTCCTCTCTTTAGATCTAGAGTACCTTCGAGTCTCTGATCTTAAAACTAAGGATATGGCCATATTCAGGACAAAGAGTACTACGATATTGGCTCAATAATTTTTTAAATCAACTATAGAATCGCAGCAGATCGAAAGTAGAAAATCTTAGAAAATTGTAAGTTCTGAAACTCTTATTTAGAGACCTCAAATTGAAAATCTGACACAGTAGATGGATTCAAGAGATAGATAAACTATAGGATATAAAGTTTCATAGTCATCTGACAACGTTTGGTGTCATGAACAATAACTCTGACCAACATAAATAGTGATTCCGGTAGATGTGAACAATAACTCCGGCTGACATGAATAGTGATTTTCAACCGATGTGAATAGTGACTATTGGTTGACCGAGTTCTCAGAGTAATTTCTCAAGTTTTTGGACCCTCTAAAATCGATTTTAAGGTCTATCTGGTCAAATTTGGATTAGAAAAGTGCATTTTAGGGTTGTCAAACCTGGAGCCTTACCCTGTGAGTAGATAGTTATTTCTATGACTTACCGTATGCTTTTCTTGAACTTTAAATTTATAATTGGTTCTATTTACAAGTTATTTATACTTTTATATGTCTATGAAATAGATTAAATTAACTTATTTGTTTACTATCTAGCATATAGTTCAAGAAGAGTATAGTTTTGAAAATAGATTTTTGAACTCATTGAATATGTGATTCTAAATGTATTTATCATCATATGGTAAAGAAAATATTTTGTGCACATAGCATTGATCTGTAAAGCTATAAAGTTACCTTGAAAAAAAGCATGAATATGTGATAACCCTGATTGGAAGTTTCTGACAGAGGAATTATACTGAGATTGAAAATTTTGAATTATACTGAAACCTCTATTTTGAATAATATGGCATATGTACAAATAATGATTTCTGTGGAGGAATCCTATTGGAAACACTATTTGCTAACAGCAGGTGATGTTAGCCTAAGTGCACCTTGATACCTCAGTTACCAGGGGTGGTGCTAGCCTCGTGTAACGGCCAACACACAAGATATGATATGTGAAGGATAGCGAGATGCCTCCTATTTGGACGAGATCATGACTATATGATATGTGAATTTCCCTCCCTTGTTGTGTGCTTGGGAAATGCCCATATTAGAGTCTCTTCACGTGTCTTCTTAAACGGTGGTAAGGCAAACCTCAACTGGGATGCTGAGTTTAGGCAAATCCTACAGTGCCAAAATAAGGAAGGGTTTGAACTCTAATATGGTGGTTCTGATAAGAGATCCTCTTAATGTTTTCATGAGAAATATTTTTATACATAACAATATTTGATTAATGATCATACCGTATTGCATATGGTTTTAGATATTTGAATGTGATTCGAATTGAGAATATTTAAAATATGGGTCCCATATGGATGTACTTCCAAACGATATTTTCTATGTGACAAGTTTTAAAATATGAGTATATCTATATGCTAACCTAAGAGGTCATAGGAGGTATTATCTGCTCACTGAGTTGTCAAACACTCTAGATGATATTTCCACATTTTTTAGATAAGAATACAGAGTTTGGTCATTTCCCTTCAGATAGGTGATCAGCCAGGAAACATATTCTCTGGTGAGCCTATCTTATTTCCAAGGCTCGTAGATTTTGATTTATATTGTACTTGTACTTTAGAGTATGCTCTGTACGCCACATGCAGAATCCTTGCTTCTACTGTTACTTTGATATTTATAGACTTTGTCTGTATATTGTGTATACATGAGAATACCTATGTGAAATTGTTTCCAATGATAATGGAGTGTATTATGCATATTATGGCAAATACATGTTTTGTAAATTATGTGTTTCACGTGCCCTTAAATTAGGGGCGTGACAAGTTGGTATCAGAGTAATAGGGTTTACTGTTGTATAATGGAGCAAAGACTCTGTAATGGGACTTTGAGTATAGGTATACCACCGCGGACATATTTATACTCACAGTGTTGTTGTGGAATTCTATAGGGTGTCATCCTCTTCTTCTTTCTGAATCTTATACTTAGGTATGCGATGTATAAGTATCAATGTGTATGTCCTAGATGGTGACTCTTGAGTTTAGACTACCAGTTCAGCTTTTGAACTCGTTTTGATGAACAATGATAAAGAGAATCCTCTCGGGTGCAAAGAAAAAGAATTAGCTGAAAATAAGCTTTCATCTGAACATAAAAGTAATGGCTCGTTTAGATATAAGGAAAGTTTGAATTTGTTCTTTTTTTTTTGCTTATGTGAAGTGATACGATGAATGACTAATACAACATTGATAGTGGGTTATGATGTGATTGGAGTTGTTAACTCTAAGATAATAGTTTGTAATAAAGTGTATGTGTTTTAAAAATAGATGAAAATCTCTTTTTGGATGGATGAGTTGAAACTTGCACATATAATTGTAATTTACAAACTTTGGAGTAGATTGAATTTGAGAGCAGAGAATCTATAAAGATAATGCTTTTCGATGATTGGCTTTGTTGATAGAAAGGATTTGAAGACATTTTGATTTTCAATAATATTAGGTATAAGCATTATGAGAAAGGAAGATTTGCTCATGAAAATTTAAAATTTAAGGTATGCAAGATGGGTAATTCATGTGAAGAACTTTTAGATAGACGTAAGCTTTTCATGGTTGATTGTTAAGACATTTAAAGAATGAAGTCAAAATAGGTTGACCTTGTTTAAGTGTTTTGAAGTGTGTTTTAGTTGATACAGTATGAAGATGTCATTAATAGCATAAAAAGTCAGTAAAGGAGTTTCAAGTAGTGAACTTTTAATGGAAGCATGTATCTAATAATTTAACTTCAGCTTTAGCAGCCTATAAGTTATTACAAAAAGGGTGCCAAGGATATTTGGCAGTGGTGAGATATGTTGATATAAAGTATACCAATGTAGATCAGATTTCAATGGTTAGAAAATTTTCTAATGTGTTCTCAAAAGAATTGCCTGGATTACCCCAGAAACGAGAAATAAAATTTGATATTAATTTACTTCTTGGAACCCAACTAGTATATATATCCCTATATAGAATGATATCGATTGAACATAAGGAACTAAAAAAAATTGTTACAAGACTTGTTAGACAAATGATTTATACGCCCTAGTACTCTCCTTGAGGTGCTCTAATCCTATTTGTAAAAAAGATATATGGATCACTGCGGTTATGCATAGATTACAGATAATTGAATAAAGTGACAATGAGTAATAAATACCCATTACTTTGTATTGATGATTTGTTTAACCAACTATAGTGTGCTTAAAGTTTTTTGAAAATTGATTTGAGATCTGGGTATCATCAATTGAGGATAAGAGAGGAGGACATTCCGAAAGCTGCTTTCAAGACTTGGTATAGGCACTATGAGTTCTTAGTAATGCCATTTGGTTTAAAAAATGTCCAGCTGCATTCATGGATTTAATTAATAGAGTACTTAAGCCATTCTCGGATCAACTTGTTATTATATTTATTGATGATATACTAGTATATTCCAAGAGTTTAGAGGATCATAAGCAACATTTGAGGACAGTTTTACAAACTCTAAGGAAGTATTAACTATATGCTAAGTTTCAAAATGTTAATTTTGGTCTAGTAGTGTTACTTTCCTAGGGCATGCGGTTACCAAGGATGATATTCAAATTGATCCTCAAAAGGTAGAAGCAGTGCAGCAATGGCCACACCTTACCACAATTACAAAAATACATAGTTTTCTTGGTTTACCAGGTTATTACTGTAGATTCGTTAAAGATTTTTCACAAACTATTGCTCCTTTGACGAGATTGACAAGGAAGGGAAAAAGTTTGATTGGTTAGATAAATGTGAGAAAAGTTTTTAGAAACTTAAAGAATGTTTGACTACGGCGCCAATACTGTCTATTCCTTCAAGTACCGGAAGATACACGGTATAATGTGATGCATCGAGAATTGGATTAAGGTGTGTGTTGATGCAACATGGTTGAGTCATTGCATATGCATCTAGATAGCTTAAACCATATGAGTGAAATTATCTGACTCATGATTTAGAAATAAAAGCAAGGGATTTTGTTCTTAAAATTTGGAGGCATTATCTATACGGTGAGACATGTGAAATCTATATAGATCATAAAAGTCTTAAATACATTTTTCAACAAAAAATTCTTAACTTAATACAAAGACGATGGATAGAATTACTTAACGATTATGACTGTATAACATTATATCATCCAAGTAAGTCTAATGTAGTGGCTGATGCATTAAGCAAGAAGTCAATGAGTAGTTTGGCTCATATCACAATGGTAAGGAGGCTGTTGATTAAAGAAATGCATAAGTTGGAAAGTCATGGAGTAGTATTAGAAGTAAAGGAGCTTAGGATACTATTGGCCCATATACAATTTCAATCATCTTTAGTTGAGCAAGTAAAAAAGGCACAGAAAGAGGATGCCTATTTAGGCAAGAAAACTAAAGAGGTGAAGAATGGTAGTGATGTTGAATTTACTGTAGACTCTAAAAGAATTCTAAGATTGGACAAGCGGTTAAGTGTACCTAATAAAGAAAAACTCAAGAAAGAGATTCTAGGAGAAGCCCATTAATCTACGTATACCATTCATCTTGGATCAACTAAAATGTATCAAGATTTAAAATAAATTTATTGGTGGGAAGGTATGAAAAAAAATATAACTAATTATGTTTCTCAGTGTTTAACATGTTAATATGTAAAGGCAGAACATCAAAGGCTTGCGGGGTTACATCAACAAATAGAAATACCTGAATGGAAATGAGATAGAATAACTAGGGATTTTGTTACAAGGCTACTGCGGACACCAAAATGGTTTGATTCAATATGGGTGATCATTGATAGGTTAACTAAATAAGCACATTTTCTACCGGTGAAAACCACATTTAACGTAGCCAATATGCAAATCTATATTTGAATGAGATAGTGCGACTTCATGGGGTATCAATATCAATTATTTCTGATTGAGGACCGTAGTTCACAGCTTATTTTTGGAGAACCTTCCAAGAAGATTTGAACACGAAGCTAAATCTCAGTACTGCTTTCCATCCTCAAACAGATAGATAGTCTGAGCGAACCATCCAAATATTGGAAGACATTCTTCGAGCATGTGTGCTTGATTTTCAAGGTAGTTGGAAAATATTCTTGCCCCTAGCTGAATTTGCTTATAATAATAGTTACCAAGCCAATATACAAACGGCACCATTTGTGGTTTTACATGAAACATTGTAGGTTTCTTAATAGGTGAGTGAGTTGAGTAAAGTTAAGCTTCTGGAATCTAATTTGGAATAACATACAATAGATAGAATGACTAACCTAAATTGATGATGCTAGTTTGGAGAGCATGCTTCAAGCATATGTCTTCGAGTTTGGTGGGAGATTCCTTAGCAGAATTCACCTATAATAAAGTGATATTGGATGACTTAAAGCCTTATGTAAGAGGTGTTAAAAACTTTCTGTTAAATGACTCAATCAGTTTATCATTGAAAAACTTATGGTTGAAAGAAATCCTTATGGTTAAGGTTGTATGGAAAAATCACTTAAGTAAAGAGACTTCTTAAAAAGTATAGATGATATATAAAAGAGATATCCCCAATAGCTTGAGTAGTGAGGTTAATAATTATAATTTATACCTTGACTTCATTCCCTAGTTGTGATAGAATGGTTTCAAATTTGAGAACCGAATTTCTTAAGTAGGGAAGAATGTAACAACTCTAAAATTTAGTAATGTTCATTTATGTATGGATTATTTAAAGAAATAAAGGAGTAGGAATGTAATTAAAAGGTTTTAAGGATGAAAATAAAAATTTATTAATATTTTTGGAGACAAATTGTAATTTTCTAAAAGTTTAGGGGTCAAAATGTAAATAATAAAATTTGCAAGGACTTCCTCTAACAATTAAAAAATTGCTAATTGGTCCCTTTATTATTATTTTAAAAAATGGAGACGAAAAAAATTTTGAGGCGAATGAATAGTATGAATAGTAACTTCTCTCTCTCCTCATTTTCTCTTTCTAGATCTGGAGTACCTTCGAGCCTCCGATCTTAAAAATAAAGGTACCACTAGATTCAAGACAAAGAGTACTACGATATTGGCTGAATAATTTTTTAAATCGGCCACAGAATCGCAGTAGATCGGAAGTACAAAATATTAAAAAAAGGTAAACTCTAAAACTCCTATTTAGAGACTTCAAATTGAAAATCTGACACCAAAGATGAATTCTGGAGAAAGATAATTTATAGGATATAAAGTTTCACAGTCATTTAACAACTTTTGGTGTCATGAACAGTAACTTCAACTGGCGTGAACAGTGATTCCAATAGGTGTGAACAATAATTTCGACAGACATGAATAGTAATTTCAGCCGATGTGAACAGTGAATACGCGTTGACCGAGTTCTCGGAGTCATCTCCTAAGTTTTTGGACCTTCCAGACTTGATTTTGAGGTCTACTTGGTCAAATTTAGATTAGAAAAGTGCATTTTAGGGTTGTCCAACTTGGAGCCTTACCTTGTGAGTAGATAATTCTTTCTATGACTTACCCTATACTCTTCTTGAACTTTAAATATATAATTGGTTATTTTTACAAGTTATTTATCATTTTATACATCTATGAAATAGATCAAATTACCTTATTTGTTTACTATTTGGCATATAGTTCAAGAAAAGTATGGTTTTGAAAATAGAACTTTGAACTCATTGAATATGTGATTCTAAATGTATTTATAATCATATGGTAAATAAAATATTTTGTGCACATGGCATTTATCTATAAAACTATAAAGTTGCCTTAGAAAAAGGCATGAATATGTGATAACCCTGATCGAAAAGTTTCTGACAGAGGAATTATACTGAGATTGAAAATTCTAAATTATACTGAAACCTCTATTTTGAACGATATGGGATATGTGCAAATAATGATTTCTGTGGAGGAATCTTATTGGAAATACTGTTTGCTAACAGCACGTGATGTTAGTCCTAGTGCACCTTGATACCTCAGCTAGCAGAGGTCGTGCTAGCCTCGTCTGATGGCCAACACACAGGATGTAATATGTGAAAAAGAGCGGGATACCTTTCATCTGGGCGAGATGCTGACTATATGATATATAATTTGCCCTCCCTTACTGTGTGCTTAGGAAATGCCTATATAAGAGTCCCTTTGTATGTCCTCTTGAATAGAGGTAGGACAAACCTCAGCTGGGATGCTGAGTTTAAGCAAATCCTACATTGCAAAGTACGGAAGGGCTTGAACTCTGATATGGTGGTTCTAATATGAGATCCTCCTAATGTTTTCATGAGAAATATTTTGATGCATAACAATATTTAATTAATGATCATATCGTATTGCATATGGTTTTGGATATCTGAATGTGATTTAAACTGAGAATATTTAAAATGCAGGTCCCATATAGATATACTTTCGAACTATATTTTCTATGTGACAAATTTTAAAATATGAGTACATCCATATACTGACCTAAGAGGTCATAGGAGGTATCATCTGCTCACTAAATTGTTAAACTCACTACACGATATTTTCACATTTTTCAGATAAGAATATAGAGTTTGGTCATTTCCCTTCAGATAGGTGATCAGCTAGGCAACATGTTCTCTGGTAAGCCTATTTTGTTATCAGGACTCGTAGATTTTGATTTTTATTGTACTTGTACTCTAAAGCATGCTTTCTATACCACAGGCAGGATCCCTACTTCTGCTATTACTTTAATATTTATAGATTTGATCTGTATATTGTGTATACATGATAATACCTATATGAAACTATTTCCAATGATAAATAAGTGTATTATGCATATTATGGCATGGCAAATATATGTTTTGTAAAGTATGTGTTTCACGTGCCCTTAAATTAGGGACGTGACACTTCTTATAGATCTATTAATAAAATCAACTTTCTTCTTTCTATCTAAGTTAATATGCTCAGCTGTGGGTAAAAGAGTTAAATCCAAAGGAGTTAATGGATTAAAACCATGCACAATTTCAAAATGTGAAAACTTAGTGGCAGAATGCGCACTCCCATTATATGCAAACATGACATATTTCAAAAATAAATTAGATACAATACTCCTAGGCATACCATGCAATCTCACAATTTTCTTGAAAAGCAAATTAGAAATATGTGATGCATCATCCGTTTTATAACATGGTATGAAATGTATCATTTTAGAAAACCTATCAACAATCATGTATATAGAATCCCTACCCCTTTTTTAGCAAGGTAAACCCAACTTAAAATTCATAGATATGTCAACCCAAGGTTCATTACGTATGTACAAAGGAGCATATAAACCATGAGGCTTCATCTTAAACTTAGTTTGTCTACAAGTGAAAAATTGTTCACATATTCATTCAGCATCATGTTTTATATGCAAAACATATAAAGTCTTAGATATGTCAAAATACCACATTAAACCACCTCCATGAGCTTCCCTAACAAGTAAATCATGCAATGAATATTTAGGCATACACAATTTATTTTCTCTAAACATAAATTCATTATGCCTAAAGAACTTATAAAATGCCACTTTTTCACATGCATTGAGAACATTACCTTGGAAAAGAGAAACTTCAATATTGGGTAAATAAGAGTTAAGCACATTAGTACAATTATTGGCAAATTTGAAAAGAAAACCTTTTTCGATCTTACTTTCTCTTGCATACAAATTCATTTGTTTTCTCTTGATTTTTCTTTCAATGGCCGAATTTGCTCTTTTATTTTCTTTATCAATTTTCAAACTTTTCTCTCTCTTTTTGTTTTAATTTTCTCAGTCGCTATCTCTTTTTCTTTCATGATTTCCTCGACCACTCTTTCATTTTCTATCTTAATTTTCTTGTCTTCTATCTCTTTTTCTCTCTTAATTTTCTCAGACTCTCTTTCTTTTATTTTATCTTAATTTTCTCAACCACTATCTCTTTTTCTCTCATAATTTTATTAGCATTTTTCTCTTTTTCTCAAATTTTTCAGCCTCTATCTCTTTTTCTTTTATAATTTTCTTAGCCTCTTTTTTTTCTCTCTTATTGTTTCGGCTTCTATTTCTTTTTCTCCCTTTTCTTCACTCTCTTTCTTTTGTAAACTCACTTGATCAACATAATTGTCTTTAACACTTTTAGACTGATGTGATCTTAATTAAGCATGATATTAATACCTTTAAAATTACTTTTTGTTTGATTTAAGTAAAATATAATTAGGAATTAGCTTAGTTTTGTGTCTTATGTTGTAGGAACAAAGGAAGAACAAAATAGAAGAAAAAGATAAGAAATTCATGGAAAAATGCTACATTGCAGCGATTCTAAACAATTCAGAACAATTTTGAGCATATCTCCCTCTGATGAACTCCAATCAAAGTGATTCAAGTGGATGTAAAAAGATAACACCATCATTTACAACTCTTATGTTTAAAACTTGGTCAAATTCGGGAGATTTCATAGTGTTACAGAGCTCGTAAATCAGAATCATAGTGCAGCAGGATGAATTCTGACCTTTGGTAACTAATTTTTTCATATCTCCTTCAATTTAGATCAGATTAAGGTGATTTTAGCTGTTATGGAAAGAAGAGATATAGAGCTACAACTTTTGTGTTCGACACTTTGTCAAATTTTATAGTTTTCTGGGCGCCGCAGCGCTGCGTCATCACATATTCAGAAGGTTGCGATGCTCCCCAGAGTGCCACGGTGTTTGTTGCCCAAAAGCACCAGGCGCCGTAGCACTCGATGCCCAGTGCCGGGGTGCCGAAGCATCAAAATCCAGAGTGCGCTAGAGCTAGTTCAGGCGTCGCGGCGCTCGACGCCACATCAGTTTTCCGAATTCGCGAATTTTAGGTCTTTTTAACTTCAATTAAAGCCCAATGGACCGGGATTTGACCTAGAAACACTCCTACTTCGATTAGGAGGAGTTAATCTATAAAAGGGAGGAAATTAAGCAGAGAATTCATTCAATTCATTCATCCAAGTTCTTAGTTTCATTCTTCAATTCTTCTTTAGATTTTCTTATGGCCCTACGTGGCTAGTTTTTTTTTAGTTGGTTGAGGTATATTGAAACCTCAAGGGATCTTCATGCATTGTGAGATGTGGATTTGATTTTATTATTTCAATTTGAATTGAGTATTGATTATTCATCTGCTCTTCTTCTCAATGATTATTCATATGATTACTAGGGAGGCCTACTAATATATTGTCTGTCTTAATCTACCGTTGAATTATGTTTTGAACCAAGTCTTCAATTATGTGATTAATGAGGCAAATAGGTTTAAGGATTTTGGATTATAAATCATTAAACCTATGATGAATAATTAACTAAATTAGATATAACCGATGTGTTTATATTTGTTTAGCTCTATCAGTTTCTCTAGTTCTTCATGCGATTAATAAGTTATGCTTTACCGATGTACTAAAGGATTGCTTGTTAATTAGGGTTTAATTAGTGCGATTGTCATTAATTTACTAGACTTAAGGAGGAACAGGGTTAGAAACCCAATGATACATATTCAATTACAAATTAATTATGTAGTCAATGATCAATGTAATCCCTTGACGGTGGATATCAATAGAAACCAACGTTTTTATCATTAATCACTCTCTCTTAATTGCTTTCATTGTTATTTACTTAATTTTATTTGCAATTATCAATCCCCCCTTTCTCAATCACATAAGGTAATTTCAGTCTCTGTGGGATCGACCCTTACTCCCACTACTACATGTTAGTTTTGAGGTAAAGTATCAATTTGGGTGTACCTGCGACAGTACGTACCAAATTTTGGCGTCGTTGCTGGGGACTGTGTCTATTTACCTTTTGTGATTTTATTTTATTTTAGTTTTCCTTTTTGTTCATAACTGTGAATATGGCAGCAAATTTTCAACAATTTAGCACTAGGCTAAGCTTTCCATTAAGACATGCTGGTGAGGTATGTAGTTCCTCCCTTGAACAGCAACTGACAAATTTAACCTCTCTTGTTCGTCAACGTGTAGAAAATATGCAAAGAAAAAATTCTATGGAAATCATTCAATTATGGAGCATCTGTCTATTGGGTAACCAACTTTTTATGACGATTCATTTGAGTAGGTAAATATGGTTAGTAGTTTCCCTAAACCACGACAAGTGAGATATGATTCCTATTCAAACATGTACAATCTTGGATGGATGGATCATCCCAACTTTAGGTATGGGAATGCCCAAAATTGGCCTGGAGAACAAGATTTTACAAATTTTCAGGATAACCAACAAGTCTATTATCCTAAACAACCTACATATCAAGATTCCCAGGTAAGTAGTTCTTTAGAAGAAATTGTTAAATCTCTTGTACATAATACTCATCAATTGCAACACCAGTCAATCGATTAGAGGCTCAGAATTCAGAAATTAAAAGTCTAGCTCCAGCATCATTAGTGCAAAAAGAGGAAAATTATGCACTTAATGAAAAAGATGACTTGAAAGTTAACAATAGTAAGACTACTAATAAAGAGGCTGTGGAATCTACCCTGAATGCCAAATTTGAAGAGAATATTTCAGCAGAAGAGGAAGCACCAGAAGTACAGCAAACAGGTAAGGATCTTTCTATGTTGTTACCAATTTCTAATAAGATGCCTGTACCTTCTATTTTGCAGTATTCTGACCTAGGCTTAAAGAGCCTCCCTAGCCATTTAAAGGGCATATACAGTGGAAAACCACCCTCAGTGATAACCTCAAATAAATATGCCCTACTCAAAGATAGAGGAAAGCTACCCCCTGCTTTGGCAAAAACTCAAAAAGATGAAATTAAATTAGATGCCAAAAGCTACTCAAGACATCAATTATTTCCAGGTAAGTTGAGTTTTCATTTAATTAAACCTTTGACTAATGTTGACTTTCCTCTTCATAATGCAGTTGAACCTCAAAATTCTATGCGTTCAACGGCAAGCCAATTCCAAGTGGACATTAAGGACCCTCCTTGAATGACATAAGGAGCTTTGAGTCGAGCCAATGACATTAAACAAAGGCGCTTATCGGGAGGCAACCCAACATAAAAAAAAAAGAAGTGGAAAGAAGAAAATTCAAGGTCCAATAATGCAACACGCTCATTCTAACCCAAACAAATTCAGGAAAGTTCACTTAACTCATATGTTTTTCTATATCTTTCCCTAATTCTTATCTTTCTTTTACATTGAGGACAATGTAAAGTTTGAGTATGGGGGTGGAAGTTTATTTATCTGAATCATTGTGACCCTATTATGAGCATTAATTTTTTGATTTTCACTATTAATGCACTTTTATTGTGTTTAGCAAGTTGAGTGATTGTGTGAGTGTTCAATTTATGTTTTGGGATGTTAGGCACAACCAACAGCCAATGATATGACTATCCAAATTTTTTTAGCTCTTCAAAAATATAGAAAATTCGTGGTTGTGTGCAATTTTATCCCTTTTGCAATTTATTACTTTTGACTTTAGAATCCTAAACTATTTTTGCACAATAATTTTGGGCATTCAATTTATCTTTTACTTAGAGAAGGTTTATATAATTCAAATATATTTCATGATCTCAACAGGATTCTAGAACTGATTTGAATGCTGCTTGAGGCGAAATCCTAGGTTAATACTATTATTTAGGATATGATTTAGGTATTATTGGATAGATTGAGCCTTTCTAGCCTAACCTAAACAATGAAATATCCTTAGTTCCTCTATTTTGAGTTTAATGAACTTTTCTTTCTAAAAAACCACAAATGAGTTGAAAGCCAAAATTTGTATGAATATCTTTATTTTTGATCTTATTCACTCACTCCATGATTATTTTTCTGAATACTTGTTTTGTAGAGCTTTATTTAAAAAAAGGTGGAAGGGTGGAGCAAGGAAAAGAAAAGAATTATGCAAAGGAAATAGAAGAAAAATCCGAATGCTGTGAAAAAAAAATTAGAGTATTGAGGAAAAAGGATAGATTAAATTCAATTGAAACAAGAAAATGAGTGTAGGGGGAGAAATCACCCCAATTTTAGAAAAGCTTAAGAGATCAGATTTAATCATGTGGTGCTAGGTGATTGAACCTAAATTTGTATTCCTTATCTTACCTTATATACTGACCACATTACAAGCTAAATAAAGTCCTCTTGATCGTAGAGGTAGTTTTGGCCTATATTAGTGGAGAGTGGCATGAAGAATAAGTATATGGAAATCCTAAACTAATTAGAGATCTACAAACAATATTTTGGGATATATAAACTCATCCGGGTAAAAGAAAATTTATTGACCCAACAACACACACACACTAGGGATTTAGAAGGATAAAATAATAGATTGCATTTGTGTTAATCTTGTGCATGATTATGACCTTTCAAAAAATTTCTAGAGTATATTTTTATGTTATGTGGCAAACATTTGGTAAGCCTAACACTCACTACATTATTGATTGTTGTTTTTTGTCTTTAGAGATTATTTTGCTTAAGGACAAGCAAAAGGTTGAGTGTGGGGGTATTTGATGTGATCTTAATTAAGCATGATATTAATACCTTTAAACTTAATTTTTGTTTGATTTAAGTAAAATATAATTAGGAATTAGCTTAGTTTTGTGTTTTGTGTTGTAGGAACAAAGGAAGAAGAAAATAGAATAAAAAGATAAGAAATTCATGGAAAAAATGCTACATTGCAGCGATTCCAGACCTTTCTGTACTGTTTTGAGCATATATCCCTCTTATGAACTCCACTAAAAGTGATTAAAGTAGCTGTGAAAAGATAACACAATCATCTACAACTTTTATGTTGAACACTTGGTCAAATTCAGGAGATTTCATAGTGTTACAGAGCTCGCAAATCAGAATCACAGTGCAACAGGATGAATTCTGACCTTTGCTCACTAATTTTGTCATATCTCCTCCAATTTATATCATATTAAGGTGATTCTAGCGGTTATGGAAAGAAGAGACATAGAACGACAACTTTCATGTTTGGCACTTTGGCAAATTCTAGATTTTTCTGGGCGCTGCGGCGCTACATCATCACAGATTCGAAAGACCACTGCGCTCCCCAGTGCACCGCGACGTTTGTTACCCAGAAGCACTGGGTGCTGCGGCACTCGATGCCCAGCATCGTGGCGCCCGAGCGTTAGAATCCAAATTTGTGAATTTTAGGTCTTTTTGACTTCAATTGAAGCCCAATGGACCAGGATTTGACCTAGAAACACTCCTACTTCGATTAGGAGGAGTTAATCTATAAAAAGGGAGGAAAGTAAGTAGAGAATTCATTCAATTCATTCATCCAAGTTCTTAGTTTCATTCTTCAATTCTTCTTTAGATTTTCTTATGGCCCTGCATGGCTAGTTTTTTTTTTAGTTGGTTGAGGTAGATTGAAACCTCAAGGCATCTTAATACATTGTGAGATGTGGATTTGATTTTATTATTTCAATTTGAATTGAGTATTGATTATTCATCTGATCTTCTTCTCAATGATTATTCATATGATTGCTAGGGAGGCCTACTAGTATATTATCGGTCTTAATCTACCGTTGAATTATGTTTTGAACAAAGTCTTCAATTATGAGATTCATGAGGCAAATAGGTTTGAGGATTTTGGATTATAAATCATTAAACCTATGATGAATAATTAACTAAATTAGATATAACCGATGTGTTTATATTTGTTTAGCTCTATCAGTTTCTCTAGTTCTTCATGCGATTAATAAGTTATGCTTTACCGATGTGCTAAAGGATTTCTTGTTAATTAGGGTTTAATTAGTGTGATTGTCATTAATTTAATAGACTTAAGGAGGAACAGGGTTAGAAACCCAATGATAGATATTCAATTACAGATTGATTATGTTGTCAATGATCAATGTAATCCCTTGACGGTGGATATCAACCGAAACCAACGTCTTTATCATTAATCACTCTCTCTTAATTGCTTTCATTGTTATTTACTTAATTTTATTTGCAATTATCAATCCCCCCTTTCTAAATCACATAAGGTAATTACAGTCTCTGTGGGATTGACCCTTACTCCCACTACTACAGGTTAGTTTTGAGGTAAGGTATTAATTTGGGTGTACCTGGATAGTACGTACCAAAAACCCTTGAGTAGGGCTTTGTAACTTTTTAAATAAGTCTTTGTGATAGTGACTTGGAATGAACCTCCTCCTCATAACCACTTTCATCTCCACCCACGTCTCAATAGGTCTTTCTCTATTTCATCTCCTGCTTAAAATCAATTGATCCCACCAAATAACAGCATAGTCAGTAAATCCTATGATAGCCAACTTTACCTTTTTCAACTCATAATAATTGTGACAACCAAACACCAACTCTATCTTCTTCTCCTATTATAAATAAAATTTTGGATCATTTTTACCTTGGAATAGTGGAATTTTCATTTTAATACCTAAATTATTATCATCATAATTCTTAACTTTTCTAAATCTCTCACCATATATCTTATTGTTAAAACTCAAATCTCTATTATCTTCAACAAAGCCATCTCCATAATACTCTTCATATTCAATACTCTCCCTTGATTGAACTCTCCCAGTCCTACGTATATTAAGAGTGTTTTGTGACTCCCCCACACGTGCATTCTCTACCCGATCTAAACGTTCATGAACCTACTCCATCTATACTCTTAACAATCTCTTCAACTCACTCATTAAACCTTCCATCATCAACTTCGGATATGCCATTCCTGACACACCTTTGAAAATATTTTTGTCCTTGTTGTGTGACATGATTTTCTTGCAAAAAAATATTAGACTAAAAAATCTCACAACACAAACTCACGTGTTTCCCTCAATATTAATAGCACTCACAATCGTGTTTACTCAAAATTTTCTTTTACTCTCTTATAAGTTCACACTCTCTTGCATTTTTTCTCTCTTAGTCTCCTCTTTCAGTTCTTTATTGAACTCAAACGAACTTAAACAAAAATTTTCTTGCAACAATCCAAACTCAACTAATGGAATACAAAGAGTAAAGGAAGAAAGAAAATATAAATTTAAGAAGTAAAGGGAACAAAGCAATAGAACTTTAAAAAATTGAAAACAAGATAAGCAATTGAATAAGAAAATAACACAAAAAAACAACTAGAATAGAAAGAAATCAATGACTAGAGGAAAGAAAAAATTTAAGAGAGGAAAATAATCAAAGTAAGAAAAGCAAATGAAATAAAATATCAAAGCAAGAAAAATAATTGATGCAATTAGAACTATTGGATGATTTCTTCTTCTTCTTCTTCTTCTTCTTCTTCTTCTTCTTCTTCTTTTAAAGACCAAATTGCAAAATCTAGGTGGAAACCTTGAATTTCAACAATAATGAATTCTAACTACTCTTTTTTCGAATTTCCTTTTTATATATATATTTTTTAAATTATGCACTCTCTTTTTTTATTCCAAATTTTTTTCTTTATTTTTAAAATTTTTTTCTTTATTTTTTTTCAAAAGATATTTACTTGAACTAATAATACAAGAAATCAAAAGAAGATAAGAAAAATGAAGAACACAAGAAAAAAAATCACAAAATAGCAAGATGAAATAATAACAAGAAAACAAATAAATAGGATAGAACAACCTTGACTTAGAACTTAGGCTCTGATATCAAATGATATGAATCCACCTAACTCTTCCTCAAAAGCTAGCTTGTAAGGGGAGGATTATGAACTCATATATATAACACCCAAGACCTCCCTTGCTAACCGATGTGAGGCACAATTCCCCAACCCTTTAGATTGCACATCCTCATGTCAACTCCATCATTAACCCACACGAGCGGCAAGGAACCTTCATATATACACCACTGACTAGTCGAAATTATGCTCTTATAGCATATGATATGAATCTAGCTAACTTCTCAAAAGCTAGTTTATAAAGGGAAGATTGTGAACTCATATATATAACACTCAAGACCTCCATCGCTAACCAATGTGGGACACATAATTTTTTACCCCTTTAGACTACACGTCCTCGTGACAACTCTGTCATTAACCTACACAAGCAGCAGGGAACCTTTGTACATGTGCCCACCTATTAGTCAAGAGTAGGCTCTGATACTATATGATATGAACCTCAAAAGCTGGCTTGTAAGGAGGGATTGTGAAATCATATATATAACACCCAAGACCTCCATCGCTAACCGATGTAGGACACATCAACAGTTTGCATTTGGATTGAGTTAATTAACACAACAAAGCTTTTGTTCTCGTGTTTAAATGATAGATTGAATTTTAGTTTAGCACAATAATTAGTAAAATGTATGCCTTACATATAAATAAATAAATATATATATATATATAACTCACTAACATATAAAAAAATATATGTAGCTATTCATTTGGAAAACAAATATGGTATAAGAAATTAGAAATTAAATCTAAGCATTTGAGTTACCGTTATTGTATTAGCTCATATGAGTGCTAGTCTTTATATATAAAAGAGCTTAGACTTTAGCTTACAAAAAGATAAGATAAAGTTTTACCAAGTTTAAAGGATGATTATAACAAAAGGATAAATAGTGTAGACATTTTTTTGAGAAAAATGACATGGAAATTCTTGAAGATAAGACAATTTCTTTGCATTAATCTTTTTCAATTATCAAAAAATAGTAAGCCTTTTAATTACTGGTAGTTTAAAATTTATATTTAAGCTTTAAAAGAGAATGAAATGTTCAATTTGTTTAGCAATGCAAATTAACCTTGTAACAAACTTTGGACATTCACACCATAAAGCTAATTTATCTTGCATTCAATGCTATGTAGGGAAGCACAACTATATATTGCACAGAAATAAATGATAACTATGGATTCCCAAGCTTGAGTACATTGTAAAGAATTCTAATAATTAAACCAATCAAGATAACTCTGATTAAACATTACTTCCAGTGCATTATTGCCTGGCTTTACCCACAAGAACAACAACCTATGAAAGACCAAAACAAACCGTAGATTATTCTTACCCAAGTGATAAATTAGAATCTACTATAACAACCAAGCTCCTAACAGTGGTATGAGGTGGTGTTTGATGACCTTCTACGGTGGTCATTTGGTTGGTTTACAGTGGTGCTATATAAAGGTGTAAGGCCTTCTTCTCCTATAGGTTTCACGAGCGATCAATGGTGGCATCAAGTAGTGTTCAACGATCCTTTGTGGTGGTCCTTTAGGTGGTTTATGGTAGTACTATGTCAAGGTATGAGGCCTTCTTCTCAGTGATGCTACATAGGGGAGGTGGTATGAGATGTTGTTTGTCGAAAAAAAGTGCGAGGGTGAAAGTGAAAGAAACAGAGGCATAGCGAGAAATGAGATTTTTTAGAGTGAAAGGGGTAGGCTAAATTTTTTTATATTATGTGATGACTCATCAAGGTCACCACTAAAAGTAGGGTTTCTTTTAGTGGTGACCCATAAAGGTTGCCATAAAAAGGGGTTTTCAGTGGTCATCCATAAAGGTTTCCATTGAAAGGGGTTTTCAGTGGTGACATTTTTTGTCACCATTGAAAACATTTTTTTCTTGTAACATTGGTGTTGCAATCAATGGCTCAAATCTTGGTGTCCTAGTTTATATAACTAAACTAGTTATCATGGGTCCTAAATTGGATTTTTTTCCATAACAAACATTGACTTCTCATTATATTTCTTAGTGATTATGGTAAAATGAGGCTCATCCCACGAGGAGTTCTCATTATCGAGTTGGAGAGAATTTAGTGAGGAATAACAAGAATCAAGATAAGGAGAGTGGGGATGGTTCTTGTCATGACTTAGATTTCTAAGCTCATGACTGGCATGAGAGTGCGGGTGAATTCACCCTGTAAACCTAACCAAACAAATCAAAATGTTGAAAAATGAAACCATTTTGTCTTAAGCTTTAAGGTTTTCCAAATGTTTTTTTAGAAAAAACGTGCTCTTTCAAAACTTTCAAACATAAACAAATTTCGATATCATTAAATATATAAAATTCCAAAAATCATATTTGATTCATAATTTGGAGCATAAAAAATGTGGATCTTGCCTTTGGTAATTTGAAGCAACTCTAGAATATAAATTATAATACTGATAAATAAATAGATTAGTCCATGGGTACGAGTTAGGCTTACTAAGAGTATCCTACTACACAACACATGAACTCTCTTTAGATCCTAACTGAAAAACATAAAACACAAGGGAGTAAGTCTTGCATCTTAGTGAGTAGATAACATATACTATACAAAAAAGGAACAAACCACACATTCGAAACAAAACATAATACAAAAAAAAATCCAATAATTAAACACATGAAAGGTAGAATTTTAACCAAAGCAAAGGAAATGGGTAACACTGAGCCCAAATCCAAGAAGAAAAAATAAAAATCGTGTGAGGAAATAGTAGTGTAATAATAATCAAAATTAAGTCACATGGCATTAAGACAAAAAATCTATATCCTACGTTCATAATTTCAACAAGTAGGGGTTTTAGGACAAAATATCTATATCCTATATTCATAATTTCAACAAATGGGTAATAATACATAGCATTATGACAAAACATCCTTATCCTGCACAAATAATTTCAGCTAAGCAAGGGAGATTCAAGGGTTAGAAATTTTCCACCTAAAAAGACAAACCTATCATACTTGATTAAGACAAAAGAAAAAGAAAATGAATCCCTAAATCAAAAGGACCTTGTCCCTTGTCTTACGAACATTTTATCATGATTTTCAAAATACAAATCTCCTTTTGCTATGCATATCTTGACTAAGGGAGAGAAAGACAAGAATATGAGTTGTCTTTCCCCAAAAAACAACCAAGTGCATCCTATTTGTGATAAGGTAGACCCATGGTTATGAAAGGTGAACCACATGATAGTTTATTTAAGTAAACCCACCCTTATAACATTATAATTTCGTCCAAGGGAGGGAGATGAAAAACATAAGCAAGGTATAATGAGAAAAGGAGAGAAAGAGAGGAGAAGAGAGGAAGAAAGAGGAAGGAGAAGTTTAGAGGACTAAGTACTCAAGGTAAGTTAGCTTAATCTCCACTTAAATCTATCTTTCTTCTTCATTCTTGGGGTTCAAAAACTCACCCTCCTTCTCTTATTTAAGCTACTAGAAAAGTTAAGGGAATGAAGGAATCTTGCTACTTCCTTCAAGAGGAAACAAGAAAAATAATTCACTAAGTGAGCTAGGGAGATCTTTAGGTAGGTTTAACAACTTTTTATTTAGAAAAACTTTGAAATTAGAAAAATTTATATGAGATTTTGATCCTAGAACTTTGATGAAATTTACTATATTTGTTACCTGGATGATTGGCCATGGATGTTGCTATATCATGTTACATGTTGATCTTCCAAGTGATGTATGTTTTAATATTTAGGTTGGTGTGGAAAGTTTTGCATAGGTATAACTATGGGTGACAAAATTTTAAGATTTCTATACTGTTATTTTGTATATTTAAATGTGGTGAAAAATTGATAAAATATTATTAGATGTAAATTAAGAAGAAAAAGGAAGAGGGAATAATAAAATGATGAACTAAAACCTTAGAAAACGTTTAGTTAGGAAACTGGATTTCGGAGTAACTAGGAAAATTTCAATTTTTAAAATTCTGGAAAGAATCAATTAGTAATTAAAAGAAATAGTTAATATGAATATATATATATATATATATATATATATATATATATATATATATCATGGATATTTAGCCACTAAAATCACTCAATTTGGAGTCCATATGAGGTAGATATTGTCATATTAGTAAGAAGTGGTCAGAAAATGGTTAACCAAGGAAGAATTTGTTAGGAAAGCTTCTGTGTTTGAATTTCTGGGAATATTATATAAGAAATTAAAATAACTAGATAACATAAACAATATAGATATATGTCCCACAGAAACATAGCCACTGGAATCACTCAATTTGGAGTTCATATGAGGGAGATATGGTCATATTAGTAAGTAAAGGTCAGAACCTAGCCGAGAAGAAATAATATTTAACTTGTGGGAGTAATATCACCAGGATGCCTTAAGATTTCACTAAAAAGTTAAACATAATAGTTTTATATAAATGTTTTATCTTTAAATTGACACCAAGAGCACCTAATTCGGAGTTAAAATGAGGGAGTTATGCTCTTATTAGTGAGAGAATGTCAAGTAGGACGAAAACCTGCATTAGGGAATAACACAACATAGAGCATGGCTGTATTCCAAGGCATAGCCAGGCTGTGTTCTGTGCTGAAAAGGGCATTTTGAAGCCTAAAGCATGGTTGTTTTACAGGAAATGGCCAAGTCATGTTATAGGATACGTTTAGGCCTTGTTGGAAGCTGGTAAAACTTATTTTCAACATTTTTTTCTACCTTAAATGAACCTCATTAACTATAGGATATTAATAGAAACCAAATTGAAGAAGAATGTCGTATTAAATTTGTGAGAACATGTGTTGGAAATGATATAAGTAGGAGGAAAGTGACTAGAGACCAAGCATAAAGAAAATGAAGAGATAAAAATAATATTTTAAAAAAAGAATCTTATAAATGAAAATAATAAATTACTAGTGTATGCCATAGCTATTGCCATTGCATGAACTCCTTACCCTCTTAAATGTGTAATTTTGACATAGAAATATTTTATAAAGTGATATTTGAAACGATTATATTCATGTCATGATTATCAATGATTTTTGGTAATGATTATATTTTGATAAAAAATTATGGTATGTGAGTATAATGAACATACTTGTTATTGAAATCATATTTTTGGCTATTAATGAGAAAAGAAAAAAAAGAAAGGAAAAAAGTACGGTCACATGATGGTTATTTTAATGAGAAAAGAAAGAGAAAGTGTACCATGTCGGACAGAATCAGAAAAGTCCGTACTGGAGAGTAGAAAGTACTCACCATGACCGAGGTAGTTTGATATGAAAATAAGTTAATAGCCATCATATGGTAATCTGAAAATATTTATTCATGCCATACATGTCATTACTATATGATTTTCATGTACATAGATAAAGTGCATTCATGTGACCTAAGATATTTGCTGTAGCTTATACAGATGAACATGACATGATGATCTATATTGATGATAATTGTGATTTATTATTGAACCTACTGGGATTTAATTCTCACTATATTTCCATATCATGTTTAGAAAACTAGTTTTGCAGATTTTTTTCTTTGGCTCTAACTCTTAGTGTACGTTGGATCTAGTTACTCTATATTGGGTAGATCCCAAAAATTAATAAGGTGTTTGTGGTCGAGATTGGGTAAGATCCCGGTGAAGGTGCAACCACCCACACCCGTATTCCCAGAACTGGTCAATATGGATGAATAAGATGTAGACATATATGTGTTTGATTTGTGTATGGATGTTGCTAATTAATGATGTGTAAACCTTAATTATGCTTAGTTAAATTAATTGAATGTTATTATGAGTTAAATAAAGGTAATGACTTCATGGGACTTTTAAAAATTTATATATATGTATATATGTAAAAAAGAGAGTTGTTACAACCTAGATAGTGACAAAAATCACCCTAGGCACCTACCAATTGCTACGTTCCTCTTTGCTCTCTGTTTGCTGTGTTTGTAGTCGCTTTATTCTTGATTTTAGGTATTTTGTTATTTTTATTGATGATTGCTCTCATTGTACTTAATTGTTTTTAATGAATTATCAATATAAATTATTCTCTACTTTTAAAAAAATTTGCATTATGATTCATACCCAATTTAATATTTTTGTTAAAATTTTATGAATTGATAATGCACATATATATTTTTTGCCTCTCTTCAAAATTTTATGACTACATAGGGTATATTTCATCAATCTTCTTATACTCACATACTTCAACAAAATGACATGGCTAAACGTAAAAACCATCACTTAATTGAAACAACCCATACTTTGTTGCTTTATCATCACCTTCCTCTCTTTTTTGGAGTGATGTTATGCTTATAATATGTTATTTAATCAACCACGTGGCGTCCTCAATGCTGAAAAATTAGGTTCCTCATTCTCTCATGTTCCCAATTCAATCAATGTATCATCTCCTTCCTTGTATGTTTGGATGTGTCTGTTTTATTCATAACCATACCCTAGGTCATGATAAACTTTCAACTAAGTCTTTTAAATGCATCTTCTTAAATTATTCTAGACTCCAAAATGGATACAAGTGTTACTCTCCCACAACTCGTCAATTCTTTATGTCTGCAGACATTACTTTTTTCAAGCAGTCTTCTTATTACTTACCATCTATTTTTGTTAATCAGTCTATTGCCACAATGCTCTTCCTCTTTCTTGTCTCAATTTCTATTACTAGGAACCTTAGTTTATTTCACTTGAAAGTCAACACCATATCTCCACCATGACTCATGTAGACCCTATAGATGTTTTTGATGATTCGCTTGGCTTTAACTTTGAATTTTCTCTTAGCCTGTCTCTTTTCGATGGTTTTCCCATTGCCGTTCAAAAAAATTTTCTTTCTTCCCATAATCCCCATCTTGTCTATAATTTTGTGAGTTATCATTGTTTATCATCTATTAATTATTTTTTTATGTCGTCTTTGTGTTCTATTTCTATTCTTCAGATAACTCAAGAGGCTCTATCTCACCTTAGGTGATAGTAACCAACGATTGATGAAATGATTGCATTATAATCAACTGGCACTAAGTAATTAACACATCTTCCTCCTGACAAGTTTACTGTTAGATATTGCTAGGTTTATACAATTAAACTTAGGCTTCATTGTACTATCACTCATTTTAAGGCTAGTCTAATTGCCATAGGTTACACATAAATTTTCGATTTTGACTATGGTCATACCTTCTCTCTAGTTACCAAAATTGCTTTCATTCTAATTATGTTATTCATTGCCACTATACGATATTCGCCTCTTTATCAGCTTGACATTGACAATGCCTTCCTTCATAGAGATATTGAGGAAGAGGCGTATACGAAGCAACTATCTAAATTTTTTGCTCACAGAGAATCTAGACAAGTATGTAGGTTGCAACCATCTATGTATGGTTTAAAGTAATCTCCCTAGGCTTGGTTCAGGCGGTTTAGCAGTTTGGTCTAACAATTCAAGATTACTCATAGTGAGGCTAATCACTTAGTTTTTTATGTATATTGAGCCTCTGACTATTGCATTTATCTAATTATCTATGTGGATGACATTTTCATGACAAAGAATAATCAAGATGAAATTTTCCAGCTCAACCAACATCTTCTTAAGAATTTCTAGGTTAAAGATTTAGGGAAGTTAAAATATTTCTTAAAAATTGATATGGCATAGTCCTATACTGGTATTGCAATTTCTTTAAGGAAATATGTCTTAAATCTTCTTGAAGAGACATGTATGTTGGATAGGGAACCAATTGAAAGTCCCATGGATCCAAATGCTAAACTTCTACCTAGACAAGGAAAGCATTTATCTGATTCTAGTATATACCAAAGACTTGTGGGAAAATTGAACTATTTCATGATCACTCACCCAAATATTTTCTTTGCTATGAATGTTGATTCCTACAATATCCACACATCGGTCATTGGATACAGTGATTCGCATTCTAAGATATATCAAGGGTGCTCTTGAAAAATGACTATTGTACAAAAATTATCAACATACTTAAGTAATTGAATATGCAGATACTGATTGGGTAGGATCCTACTCAGATCAATAATCCACCACTGGCTATTGTGTGGTTGTTAGAGGAAACTTTGTTTTTTAGAAAAGCAATAAACAAGAACTGATAGTTAAATATAATGCATAGGCTTAATATCATGCTATAGCCCTAGCTACATGTGAGTTAGTATGGATCAAAAAAATGCTTCAAGAGTTGTAATTTGGAGAACTTGACAAGATTACACTTATTTGTGACAACCAAGTTGCATTATATATTGCCTCCAATCCTATGTTTCATAAACAGACCAAAGACATAAAAGTTTATTGTTATTTTATTAGAAAGAAGATTCTATTAGGACTCATACTATAAGTTTTGTTAACTCTAACGATCAATTAGCTAAAATTTCACAAAGTGTCTAAGAAATCCGTGTATAAATTATATTTGTAAAAAGTTTGGTGCATATGATTTATATACTCCAATTTGAGGGCAAATGTTAGAATTAATGTAAATAGATTATAAATTAACTAAAATAATGTATGATTAAGAAGTAACAGTCATATTTGTTGATTTAGGAGAATAATTAATATTGTAACTATAGGCCATTTATATTTGTAATTAGTATACTCTTTGTAATCCTTTCTATAAATATCAAAAACTAGTGTAGGCATTTTTCATGGATTACATTTTATGATTGTGTTTTTCTTTTATTTTTTTTCCTTAACTTTCACAATTATTAATTAGTATTATTTTTAATAAATATAAAACAAATTAATAAAAAATAAATTACATCTTTGTTAGTGCATGTCAAGCCACCAATACCGGTACATTTGTGTTATTTTATGATTGTTGAGCGCATACTAATAGCTAACAAAAATTTGGGTGAATTTAAAGCATATAAAGTTAAAAAAAATTAAAATATAAGTATTTAAGTGTCTTTAAAGTATGTGAATTTCAAATAGTATTCAATAACCACTTTTTTACTTCAGATAATTTTGATACTTACAATAATATTTTTAACTTTTTAAAAGAATTTATGAACAATTATATCAACGCGAGAAAATGCAGCATTAACAATAAGAATAGCCAAAAAAATAAATTTACTTGTTTATAAGTAAAAATTTTAAGGGTGCAAAAAATTGAGAATTTAGCAATGATTTCATAGTAGAAATATTAATGAGAATAAGACTAAAAAATAACTAAAAAAATCAGAAATGAGTGAAAAATAATAATTAAACTAAGGATAGTTGAAATAAATAAAATAAAAACTTAATTAGCTAAAAATAATTAAAGTGCAATCAATTATAAAAAATATGTGGCACAATTTTTTTATCCTATAAGAAAAAAAGAACATCCACTTATTATAATTTAATGGATTAATCATGTAACAACTCCATTTTGTTTTTACATACAAACAGATATATAATTTTTTTAAAAAAAATCTATGAAGTCATTACCTCTTTATTTTTAACTATTTAACTCATAATAACATTCGATTAAATTAACTAAGTATAATTAAGGTTTATAGTATAGCAATAATACTGATACAAATCTGGGTTCACATGCACATAATTAATTAAAAACATCCGTACAAAAATAAAACACATATACGTACATATCTTATTCATCCCTATTGACCAGTTCTAGGGATACGGGTGCGGGTGGTTGCACCTTCACTAGAATCTTAGCCAACTCGACCCAACGTATGCTAAAAGCCGGCCATAGAAAATATCTGCATAATTAGTCTTCTAAACATGATAAGAAAATATAGTGAGAATTAAATCTCAGTAGGTTCAACAATAATTCATAATTATCATCAATATAGCTCATCATGTCATGTTCATCTGTATAAGTTACAGCAATTACCTTAGATCACATGAATGCACTTTATCTATGCACATGAAAATTGTACAGTAATGACATGGATGGCATGAATGACCATTTTTAGAATATCATATGATGGCTATCAACTTATTTTCATATCAAGCTACCCCGGTCAGGGTGAGTACTTTCTACTCTCCGGTACGAACTATTCTCACTCTGTCCGACATGGAACACTTTCTTTTCTCATTAACATAATCATAGTCGTTGGTAGGGCGTCCCTTACTGGTGCACCATACGAACTGCCATGTGACCGTGCTTATTTATTTTATTTTCACATTAATAGCCAAAACTATGATTTCAATAAAAAGTATGTCCATTATACTCACATGCCATAATTTTTCATCAAAATATAATCATTACCAAAAATCATTGGTAATCGTGACATGAACATAATCGTTTCAAATATCACTTTATAAAATATTTCCACGTCAAAATTACACACTTAAGATGGTAAGGAGTTCATGCAATGACAATGGCTATGGCATACACTAGTTATTTATTATTTTCATTTATAATATTCTTCTTCTTTTTTCAATATTCTTTTTTCATCTCTTCATTTTATTTATACTTTTCCTCTAGTCACTTTTCTCCTACCTATATCATTTCCAACACATGTTCTCACAAATTTAAAACAGAATTCTTCTTCAATTTGATTTCTATTAATATCCTATAGTTAAGGAGGTTCATTTAGGGTAGAAAAATATTGAAAATAAGTTTTACCATCTTCCAATACGGTCTAAATGTATCCTGTAACATGGCTTGGCCATTTCCTATAAAATAGCCATGCTTTAGGATTCAAAATGCTATTTCCAACACCGAACACAGCCTAGCCGTGCCTTGAAACACGACCATGCTCTAAGTTGTGTTATTCCCTAATGCAGGTTTACGTCTTATCTAACCTTCCCTCACTAATCAGAGTATAAATCTCTCATTTTAACTCTGAATTAAGTTATCTTGGTGTCCATCTAAAGATAAAACAAGTATATAAAACAATTATGTTGAACATTTTATCAAAATCTTAAGGAATCTTGGTAATATTACTCCCTTAAGTTAAACGTTATTTCTTCTTGGGTAGGTTCTGACCTTTACTTACTAACCTAACCATATCTCCCTCACATGAACTCAAAATTGAGTGATTCCAGTGGCTAAATTTCTGTGAGACATATATCTATATTTTTAATATTAACCAATTATTTTAATTCCCTACATTATTTTCCCAGATATTCAAACACATAAGTTTTCCTAACAGATTCTTCTCTGGTTAACCATTTTCTGACCAATGCTCACTAATCTAATCATATCTACCTCATATGGACTCTAAACTGAGTGATTCCAGTGGCTAAAATTTGTGAGACATATATCTATATTTTTTATGTTAACCATTACTTTTAATTCCTAACCAATTCTTCTCAAAATTTGAAAAATAGAAGCTTCCCTAGTTACTCTGAAATCCAATTTTCTAACTGGACTTTTTCTAAGGTTTTAGTTCATCATTTTATTATGTCCTCTTATATTTTCTTCCTAATTTACATCTAATCATATTCCATCAATTTTTTTACAACATTTAAATATACAAAATAGCAGCATAAAAATCTTAAAATTTTACCACCCATAGCCATACCTATGCAAAACTATCCACACCAACCTAAATATTCAAACATACATCACATGCAAGATCAACATGTAACATGATATAGCAACATCTATGCCCAATCATCAAGAATTTCATCAAAGTTCTAAGATCAAAATCCTATATAAATTTTTTTAATTTCAAAGCTTCTCTTTAAAAAAATATTATTAAATCTACCTAATGATCTCCCTAGCTCACTTAGCTAATTCTTTTTCTTATTTCCTCTTGAAGAAAGTAGCAAGATTCCTCCCTTCCCTTAACTTTTCCAACAACTTGAATAAGTGAAGGAGGGTGAGTTTTGAACCCCAAGGATGAAGATAAAAGATGGATTCAAGTGGAGATTAAGCTAACTTACCTTGAGTACTTAGTCCTCTAGGCTTCTCTTTCTTCTTCCTTCCTCTCTTCTCTTCTCTTTCTCTCCTTTCCTCACTTTACCTTGCTTATATTTTTTCTCTCCCTCACTTGGACGAAATTCTAATGTTATAAGGGTGGTTCTTGCTTAAATAAACTATCAATTGGTCCTTCTTTCTTAATTATGGGTTTATCTTATCACAATTAGGTTGCATTTGGTTACTTTTTTAGGAGAGACAATTTATGTTCTTTTCTTCCTCTCCCTTAGTCAAGATATGCATAGTAAAAGAAAATTTGTATTTTAAAAATCATGATAAAATGTTCTTAAGAAAAGGGACAAGGTCCCTTTGATTTAAGGATTCTTTTTCTTTTTCTTTTGTCTCACACAAGTATTATAGGTTTACCTTTCTAAGTGGCAAGTTTCTAGCCCTTGAATCTCCCTTACTTGGCTGAAATTATTTATGTAGGATAGGAATGTTTTGTCTTAATGACATGTATTATTATACCACTTGCTAAAATTATGAGTGTAGGATATAGATGTTTTGTCCTAATGCCATATATTATTATACCACTTGCTAAAATTATGAATGTAGGATATAGATATTATCACACCACTTGCTGAATTTTTGTCTTAATTCTATGTAACCTAATCTTTATTATTATTACACTATTATTTCATCATATGATTTATTTTATTTTATTTTCTCTTGGATTTGGGCTCATTCTTGCCTATTTCCTTTACTATGGTTGAAATTCTACATCTTATGGAGGGCTTGGTCACATTTTAATTATTTTTGGGCTATCGGTCCAACTTCTATATCCTAATGCAAATCTATGTTATATCTCTTGTTTGGGCTATCCAATTAGCTTGATAGAAATTCATGTGAAGTGGAAGAACACACTCTATGGAGTGTCCATAGGTGAAGGCCCAATGTATGGGTGGAGATACTAAATTTAGTAATTCTAACTCTTGAATTAGGAAAAATTATTCTAATTCAATCTTCTTGAACTTTTAAGATCTTTACTTACTTCCAAAAATTTTATCTTCCTTACCCAAGAATTTCACCTCTCTTTAGGATGTTATTTCTAATTAATTTTTTTTCCAATTAGATTTTTTCTCTTTACCTATTTCGTTAATGTTAGAAACATTTTCTATGCATACACATAAGTTGAAAAATTTCTAAGGCTTATATTTTCTTAGATATCTAAAAGAATTGTTTAATAAGTTTTATTTCCTTAAATATTTATTTACATCCATTAATAAAAGAAACAAAATTAGGGATGTTACATTTCTCTCCCCCTAAAAGAAATTTTTTCCTCAAAATTATAGAAATTAACTAATGAGAACAATTATGGATATTTATTCCTCATGACTTCTTCTAGTTCCCAAGTTGCTTCTTTCAAAGTCAAACATTCCCATAATACCTTAACCAGGGGAATGGTTTTATTCCTCAATTGCTTCACATCGGTGTCCAATATAGATGCTAGTACTAACTAATATGTCATGTTCTCCTTTACTTGGATTGGTTCTTCCTGTATTACATGAGAAGATTCTAGAAGATACTTATATAGCTATGATACATAGAAAACATTATGCAGGTTGGACAAATTAGGTGGGAGGGCAACTTGATATGCTGACGTCCCGACTTTCCTCCGAATTTGGTAGGGTCCCAAAAATTGCGGACTTAGCTTCCTAGCCTTGAGAGACCTACCAACTCCAGTAGTCGAGAAAACCTTCAGAAATACATGGTCTCCTTCCTCAAACTCCAGAGGTCTATGTCTCTTATCATAATAACTCTTTTGTCGACTCTGAGCTGTAAGTATTTTGTCTCGTATCATTCTGATTTGCTTAGTGGTTTGATGAACTAGATCAGGACCCAACAAGTTCTTTTCTCCGACCTTAAACCAATAGAGTGGAGATCGGCACTTCTTACCGTATAAAGCTTCGTATGGGGCCATCTTAATACTAGAGTGATAACTATTATTATAAGCAAACTCCACTAAAGGTAGGTACTTATCCCATCCTTTACTTTGCTTTGTCATGTAGGCCCTCAACATATCTTCTAGAGTTTGAATGGTCCATTCTATCTGCCCGTCAATCTGCGGATGGTAGGCAGTACTGAACCACAACTGGGTTCCAAAAGCCTCTTGTAACGCCTCCCAAAACCTCGATGTGAACCTCGGATCTCTATCAAAAATTATATTTAAGGGAATTCTATGTAGTCTAACTATTTCTTGAACATACAACTGGGCCAATTTGTTCAATGAATAGTTAATCTTTATGGGCAAAAAGTGAGCAGATTTGGTTAATCTATCAACTATTACTCAGATAGAGTCATGTCCAACTGAAGTCTTAGGAAAGTCCACGACAAAGTCCATCGAAATACTCTCCCATTTCCATTTAGGGATCTCAAGAGGTTGTAAAAATTCTGCTGGCTTTTGATGCTCTACTTTCATCTTTTGATAAATTAGAGATTTCGCCACAAACTCGACAATATCCTTTTTTATCCTTGGCCACCAATACATCCTCTTTAAATCCTGGTACATTTTAGTGGATCCAGGATGGACTGAGTATTTACTCTAATGTGCTTCCTGCAGGATCTTATTCCTCAACTCTCGTTCTTGAGGAACACAGACCCTTCTTTGATACATGATTACTTCATCTTCCAAAACAGAAAAATCATCTTGATCATTATGATCCCGTAAGTATTGATCGCGACCTTGAGACTCTTTAATCTGGGATCTAAGGTCACACTCTATACTTAACCCATTAATGATTAGCTTCTTTAGGGTAAGAGTAGTGTCCAACTTTAAATTTCGAAACTCTTCTAGCATCTGCATCTCATACACCATCATCCAACTTATGTGCAGAGATTTTTGACTCAAGGCATCAGCTACAACATTCGCCTTTCTTGGATGATAATTTATCTCAAACTTGTAATCATTGAGGAATTTTACCCATCTTCGTTGCCTCATATTTAACTCCTTCTGGTCAAAAAGGTACTAAAGACTCTTATGATCACATTATACTTCTAATGTCGCTCCGTATAAATAGTGTCACCAAATCTTTAAGGCAAACACCACCACTTCCAATTCAAGATCATGGGTTGGATAGTTTCCTTTGAGAGGTCTCAGTTGCATAGAGGCGTAAGCAACTACTCTCTTATCTTGCATCAGCACACACCCTAGTCATTTCTTTGAAGCGTCACTATACACTTCAAAATGTCCTGTGAGGTCTGGAATAATTAAAATAAGAGGAGTGGTCAGTCTTGTCATAAGCTCCTAAAAACTAACTTCACATTGATCAGTCCATTTGAAAAGACTTTCCTTCCTAGTCAATTTAGTCAATGGCAAGGCTATACGAGACAAGTTTTGTATAAACCTCCTGTAGTATCCTACTAAACCCAATAAACTTCTTACTTCTATAACCATCTTTGATCTTTCCCATTGAATCACTGCTTCCATCTTGCTAGGGTCTACGGCTACCTCTCTATTAGAGATGACGTGTCCAAGAAACTTCACCTCTGTCAACCAAAATCCACACTTCTCCAATTTGGCATATAACTTTTTCTCTTTCAACACTTGCAACATGATTCGAAGATGTTTTTTATGTTCTTTCTCACTCTTAGAGTATATCAAGATGTCATCAATGAACACTACCACAAATTGATCTAGTTAGGGTCAAAAAATGCGATTCATGTAGTCCATAAAAACTGTAGGTGCATTTGTCAACCCAAAGGGCATTACGAGAAACTCATAGTGCTCATACCTAGTCCTGAAAGTTGTTTTTGGTACATCCTCCTCTTTAATCCTAATCTGATAGTATCCTGATCTCAAGTCAATTTTAGAAAAGATGGAGGCTCCCTTCCGTTGATCTAATAAATCATCTATCCTAGGGAGAGGATACTTATTTTTGATAGTCACCTTATTTAACTATCTGTAATCTATGCATAGTCTCGAGCTCCCGTCTTTCTTCTTAACAAAAAACACAGGAGCTCTCCAAAGTGATACACTTGATCTAATGAATTGCTTGTCTAACAGTTCCTCCAACTGTTTCTTGAGTTCCTGTAGTTCCTTCGAGGCCATTTTATAAGGTGCAATAGAGATAGGCCCTGTCCTAGGTAGGAGATCAATAGAGAACTCTATCTCTCTCTTGGGAGGTAAGTTTGAAATATCTGATGGAAATACTTTAGGAGGATTTCATCAAACTTTAGTTCAACTTCTAAGTTTGATAAATACAAGAGAATGTATCAAAGTACTCTATTCTTCAACTCCCTATTGACTTGATTGGCATTAAGCATCAATAACTACATCTCATCTTCTAAAGTAGGAGGTAGAAATTCAACGGTCTTATTGCAACAATTCAGCAAGACCCAATTTGTATACATTCAGTCTAACCTTAGAATGATATCAATACCTTTTAAAGGTAGACAAACAAGATCTATAGAAAACTTTTTCTTCTGAATAGTGACCTGACAGTCTTTACATACAGAGGAAGTTAAGACCCTTTCCCCCGTGGGAGTTACTATAGATAGCTCATAGGGGGTTTCAAAAATAGGATACTGAAGCTCCCTAATACATTCTTCCGATACAAATGAATGACTAGCACCAGAGTCAAACAACACCATAAGAGCAAATCCATAGATATAGCTTGTACCTTGAATCATTTCAGGGGATTGAGTTGCCTCTTAACCGCTCAAGGTGAAAATCCTTCCTTTCACCTGAGGCCTTTGTTCTGGCTTCTTCCCCAAATTTTGTGGGCAGTTCTTTGCAAAATGACCATTCTATCTACAATTGAAGCAGATATTTTATCCCATGTAGCATGGTTAGTTACCATGCATGCGTTCACACTTAGTGAACTTGATTGAGGCGAGGTCTTGTTGGAAAGGTCGAGGACCCGCAGTCAATGGCCTCTTACGAGCTCCATATCCACTTCTCCTTATGTTCTTGCTAGGGTTGGAAAAACGTTTCTTCCTCTTCTACAGGTTTTTCCTTTGCTTCTCATCCTCTACTGCCCTTAAAATTTTCTCCAAAAGTCTATATTTATTTATCAAAGGCAGAAACTCCCTTATTTTCAAGGCTATCACCACATTCCTGATCTCTGAGTTCAATCTTGCTTCAAACTTAATAGCCTTCCATGCTTCATCAAGGTTAAACCTTAAATAAGAGGAGAATTTAGACAACTCCTCAAACTTAGCAATGTATTGATCTATTGACATGCTACCCTGTTTCTGTTCGAGAAATTCGATCTCCTTCTCGGCCCACACAGTACTTAGAAAGTACTTTTCCAGGAAAGTGTCTTTAAACACTTGCCAGGTAATCTACCTCCTCTGGTGAGTTAGCAGTTCTTTGGCTCCTTGCCACCAACACTCAGCTTCATCCTTAAGCATATAAGCAGCAAAGATAAGCTGTTGCTCATTAGTGCAGCCCATCACCTCAAAGATCTTCTCCAATTCCCTTATCCATCTATCAGCTACCGTTGGGTCATAACCATCTTAGAAAGAAGGTGGTCTGGTTCTCAGGAACTCAGACAGGCCATTATCTTTTTCGGGCACCCGACTGTTTGGATTGTTTTCTCCATTCAAGTTGTTATTGTTCTAGAGATGTTGAAGAATTTGATTGATGGCTGTAACTTGGTCTCGAATTGTTGTGTCCAAGTTGTGCAGGGTTTCTTCTACATTGTTTGCTGGGTTCCTCCTCAATGGTGCCATATTCTACTACGGCAAAAACAGAGTTATGCTGCTATTGATTTGATTAAGCCCAATAGTTAGTTCAAAAAATATTTACAGCAGACATAACACTACCTCGGCATATAGATAGGAAACACTAGTAATTTCTTACCTATATGAAATCACAGATCCCCTACACAACACAACCACAAACATACTTAAGAGACTATAAGATCGATTTAGATAACCATCCACCCACTGGCCATCTAGGATCAACCTACTCTGATACCAATTATGTAACAACTCCATTTTTTTTACATACAAATAGATATATAAATTTTAAAAAAAAATACCATGAAGTCATTACCTTTTTATTTCTAATTATTTAACTCATAATAACATTTGATTAAATTAATCAAGCAAAATTAAGGTTTATAGTATAGCAATAATACTGATATAAATCTAGGTTCACATACACATCATTAATTAAAAATATCCGTACACAAATAAAACATATATATATATATATATATATACATCTTATTCATCCCTATTGACCAGTTCTGAGGATATGGGTGCGGGTGGTTGCACCTTCACCGGGATCTTAGCCAACTCAACCCAACATACGTTAAAAGTCAGCCATAGAAAAATATGCATATTTAGTCTTCTGAACATGATATGGAAATATAGTAAGAATTAAATCCTAGTAGGTTCAACAATCATTCACAATTATCATCAATATAGCTCATCATATCATGTTCATCTGTATAAACTACAACAATTACCTTAGGTCACATGAATGCACTTTATCTATGCACATGAAAATTGTACAGTAATGACATGGAAGGCATGAATAACTATTTTCAGAATATCATTTGATGGCTATCAACTTATTTCCATATCACGCTACCCCGGTCAGGGTGAGTACTTTCTACTCTCCGGTACGGGTTTTTTCTGCTCTGTCCGACATAGCACACTTTCTTTTCTCATTAACATAATTAGAGCCGTTGGTAGGGCGTCCCCTACTGGTGCACCACACGAACCACCATATAACTGCGCTTATTTCTTTTCTTTTCACATTAATAGCCAAAACTATTATTTCAATAACAAGTATGTTCATTATACTTACATGCCATAATTTTTCATCAAAATATAATCATTACCAAAAATCATTGGTAATCATGACATGAATATAATCTTTTCAAATATCACTTTATAAAATATTTCCATGTCAAAATTACACACTTAAGATGGTAAGGAGTTTATGCAATGGCAATGGCTATGGCATACACTATTTATTTATTATTTTCATTTATAAGATTTTTCTTCTTTTTTAAATATTACTTTTTGGTCTCTTTATTTTATTTATGCTTGGCCTCTAGTCACTTTCCTCCTACTTATATCATTTCCAACACATGTTCTCACAAATTTAATACGGCATTCTTCTTCAATTTAGTTTCTATTAATATCCTATAGTTAATGAGGCTCATTTAGAGTAGAAAAATATTGAAAATAAACTTTACCAACTTCCAACACAGCCTAAACGTATCCTATAACATGGCTTGGCTATTTCCTATAAAACAGTCATACTTTAGACTTAAAAATTCCATTTCCAGCACGGAACACGGCCATGCTCTATGTTGTGTTATTCTCTGATGTAGGTTTTCGTCTTGCCTGACCTTCCCTCACTAATCAAGACATAACTCCATCATTTTAACTTTGACTTAGGTGATCTTGGTGTCCATTTAAAGATAAAACAATTATATAAAACTATTATGTTGAACATTTTATCGAAATCGTAAGGAATCTTGGTGATATTACACCCTCAAGTTAAACGTTTGTTCTTCTCGAGTAGGTTTTGACCTCTACTTACTAATCTGACCATATCTCCCTCATATGAACTCCAAATTGAGTGATTCCAGTGGCTAAATTTCTGTGAGACATATATCGATACTTTTAATGTTAACCGGTTATTTTAATTCTATACAGAAGCTTTCTAAAAATTCAAACACAGAAGTTTTCCTAACAGATCGTTCCCTAGTTAACCATTTTCTGACCAATGCTCACTAATCTAACAATATCTATGTCATATAGACTCCAAATTGAGTGATTCTAGTGGTTAAAAATTTGTGAGACATATAGTTATATTTTTTATGTTAACCATTTCTTCTAATTCCTAACCGATTCTTTCTAGACTTTGAAAAACAAAAGCTTTCCTAGTTACTCTGAAATCCAGTTTCCTAACCGAACCTTTTCTAAGGTTTTATTTCATCATTTTATTATGTCCTCTTCCATTATCTTCCTAATTTACATCTAATCATATTCTATAAATTTTTCACCACATTTAAATATACAAAATAGCAGTATAAAAATCTTAAAATTTTTCCACCCATAGCCATACCTATGCTGAACTTTTCACACCAACCTAAATATTCAAACATACATCACATGCAAGATCAACATGTAACATGATCTAGTAACATCTATGCCCAATCATCAAGAATTTCATCAAAGTTCTAGGATCAAAATCCTATATAGATGTTTCTAATTTCAAAACTTTTCTTTTAAAAAAATATTGTTAAACCTACCTAATGATCTCCCATTAGTTTTAAATGAAATTAACTAGTGACCAAAAATAGAAGAGAGTAGAGAAATAAATTGATAAAAATGATACTAAATATTATTAAGAAAGTATAATTTAGGTTCCATTTGGTACACAGAATTAAGCTGATGGAATGGGAATGTGTATTCCATTCCATCAGTTAATTATATTTGGTTGACGAAAATGGATCTCCATGGAATGTGCATTCCCTTCTACATAGGAATGTGGTTTACCTTTGAAAAGTGATGGAAATGGAAGGAAAGGAATAGAATGGGAGTGAAAAAGACTAAAATATTTTATTTATTATTAATAAATAAAATAAATAAATAATTTTTAAATTATTTGTTAAATTCTATTAATGAAAAAACTCTTATGTTTCAAACTAATCTTTTAATGAATAGGATTCAATTGAATTATATTTATTGCAGTACATTTGAATTTAATAAAATAAAATAAAATTTTTAATTTTACTATCCATTGAATTATATTGTGCCTTTCATGATAAATCCAAGAGAGATCAAAGTATTTTACTCACAATATAATATTTGCAAGTGCACAAAATTGCAACACGTAGTAAGTGATAAGCATATAATTATGCATTATTTGGATACTTTAATCTAACATTTTATTTGATTTTGAAAGGAAATTAGTAATTAATATGATTAATTTGTGGAATTGTCATGAAGGAACCAAGAAAAATAGATTTTATGTGAAAAAGAAGGAAAAAAAGGATAAATAGCTAAAAATTGAGACAAAAGTTGTCCTATCACGATGACAATTTTCCAAAAGTGAATTACTAAATTCTAGAATGGTTTCCAATGCGACAAGGATTCCTTTATGTCAAAATGCAGAAGAATGCAAGACAAGTTCCAAGAATTATATAGCTTTGCCATCGTGACACAAATTCCTTCCTGTCGCAACATTGCGTCAAAATCCCTAAAGTAGACAAATTGTAGAATTGGCACCATCGCAAGGATGTATATTTTGTGTTGCGACAATAGTCCATTAACCTAATTCATTACGTTGGAAGAAGCTGCGGTGTCATGATGAGCAAACCCTATCGATGCGATGCGAATAGGAAACTCATTATTTTTATAAATTGTCATTTCAAGGAGGAGAAATTCACCAATCACTCTAGCTTTTTCTTCTCTTAGATTTTTCTTAGAATTTAATTTTTTTTCTCTATCGGTCTAGGTAGCTAAACACTTTTAGTTGGTTTATGAAATTGAAACCTCGAGAATTCCATATATTGTGAGATTTGATTAAGGTTTAATTGTTCAATTCCAATTTATTATTGTTCTCTCTTTTGCTTTTTATCTCATGACTGTTTCATTTAGCTAGTAGGATGTATACTAGTAAATTGCTTGTCCAAATCTACTACTAAATCACATATCAAACAAAGTTTTGATACTGTAATTTAAGAGACAAATAGGGGTAATAACTGTTGGGTTATGCATTGTTAATCTCTATGAGGAACGATTAACTAAATTAAATACAATCAATGTATTTATATTATTTTTCTTTATCAATATCTCTATTTTTTAATGCAATTGTTAAGTTAAATTTTACTAATTGGCTAAAGTTTCTTAGCAATTAAGGTTAGTTGAGGCAATTGTTATCAAATAACTAGACATAAGGAGGGATAGGAATTGCATTCCAATAGTAAATATTCAATAAGGAGCTTGTTATATTATCAATTATCAATGTGAATTCTTAATGATGGATATTGATCGAAACTATCATTCTTTCTACTAATTAATCTCTATATTCTCATATTTTCATTTTACTTCTTTTGTATTCATAAAGTTATTTAGTACAATCAATTCAACGTCCTTCACATTCACAAAGGTATAAGTAGTCTATATGGTTTCAATCCTTACTCCAACTACTACAGATTAGTTTTAGGGGGCGTTTGGTATGTGGCAAAGTTTTTTATTCCTGGGAATCATATTTCCTAGGAAACATAATTGATGGGAATTGTAATTCCCAAGAATATACAAAATATGTTTGGTTGAGTGTTAAGATTGCTGGGAATCTTTAATTAACATTTCCTAGGAATTTTATATTTATCTGTTTGGTTATACTTAAGTTTCCTGGGAATCTTTAGTAATTTTTCAAAAATGCCCTTTAACTTCTTTTTAAAAATGTTGTTGCCTATTTTTATTTTTTTTATAAAGAATAAAATATTGAAATAATAAAATAAATTTAAAAATATTTATAATTGCTCTCTCAAAACAACAAAGATGCTTTCTCTATGACAAAAGATGTGTAAAATTTAAAAAATATGCAACGTTGCATATATAATTATATGATAGGATTATATTATAAAATAGTTATACATAAAAAAATGCTTTGATATATTAGATAGCCAATTCAATTGAATATACTATTCTCATCATCTTATTATCAATTAATATGTTAGTTACTTAATTAGTAGCATTTTTTTTGGGAGGGCCCCCCGTGCACTATTACTAGAAGAGTCAGATTTTCTTTGTTTTTCTTCTTTTCAATTTTTCTAATAATAACCCAAAAAAAATGATAGCTAATACTTTTAAGGTACAAGAAACAAACTCTTTTCAGGCCAAATTAGATCATAAAGCCATTGCTTTGGGTAGGAGAGTTTTCTTTTTCTATACATAGGCTACGTTATGTGGCCCATTTTCTGGAAATGACAAAAGAGTTTGCAGAGAAAAACTTGGAGATCCGGGATGAAGCATATCTAAAGGAGACAGTGCTCCCAAATATTTCAAGCTCAATTGATGTTCTTAAATGTTGTGAAACTCTTCTGCCTATATCAGAAGAGATAAACCTTGTCAGCAGGCTCATCAATGCAATAGCAAATAATGCATGCAAAGAGCAGCTTGCCTCTAGTTTGCTAAAACTGGATCACAATTTCCCTTCTAAAACTATCTCAAGCATGGAACCAGAAACACCCTCAAGTTGGTGGGGAAAATCTCTAAATGTTCTTAATCTTGATTTCTTCCAACGAGTCCTATCTATAGTGAAGTCAAAAGGACTAAAGCAGGACATGATCAGCAAAATTATGTGGCCTATTTTCTGGAAATGACAGAAGAGTTTGCGATGCTGCTGAGTGTCGCTAGGTGGTGCTGGGTGGCGGAGAGGGAGGTATGGTGGCGATGGCTGCTTGCGATGGTGCTGGGTGTCGCCAAGGGGCGCTATTTGTGGTGGTTCTGGGTGGCAGAAAGGGAGTTATGGTGGTAGTGGCTGCTTGTGGTGGTTCTAGGTGTCGTCAAGGCGCGCTGTTTGCGGTGTTATTGGGTGGAAGAGAGGGAGGTATGGTGGCGGTGGCTGCTTGCGGTGGTGCTGGGTGTCGCTAAGGCACACTGTTTCTTTCTTCCTGCGCAGATGAAAATGGACGAAGCCTCTTCCTGCATGCATCCTTAAATGAGAGGTTGAGAAGGTTATAGGTAAGGGGTTAAAAAAGGGATGAACCAGTAATTTTATTTTCATAAAATGATTCCCACCCCCTCCCCCAGGAATTGTTTGATGGGAATCTATGCTAAAATTTGATTCCCCGGAATTATCAATTCCTGGGAATCATGAAATAAAATTTTAAACCAAACTAAGGAATTTAAGATTTCTAACTATAGATTCCCAGGATTTTAAAAAGACTCCTCCTACCAAACACCTCCTTAAGGGTAAGAATATTTATTTTTGGGTGCCTATGACAACACTTTTTAAATTTTGGTGCTATTGCTAGGAACTGTGTCCAATTTTTACCTATTTTGAAGTCTATTTTATTTTGTTTATGCTTATTACTCATTTTCCCAATACAAGAGATTTATAGTACGATCCAGATCTTGAATGAAATTTGAGCCATAATAGAAAAGAAGCTCAAGGAAACGCTGATCAAGGAAAATAAGATATAGTCATGGCCAAAATGTTACACTAAATAAGCTTACTGCACTAGATTTACATCAACAACTCATATGCATTATCTTCTCTACTCTTATTGCTAATACTAATTTTGAGTTAAAATATAGATTGATACATCTTTTTCCCAATTTTCATGATCTTGTAGGAGAAGATCCACATAAACACTTAAAGAAGTTTTATGTGGTATGTGCCAATATGAAGCATACAGGAGTAACTACGAAACAAATCAAATTAAAGGCATTTCTATTTTACCCAAGAGATTCAACAAAGGATTGGCTTTACTATTTTCCATATAGCAAAGTTACCACATGGGATGAAATGAAAAAGTTGTGTCTACAAATATATTTTTCTACATCCAAAGCCACAAGCATAGGGAAGGAAACATGTGGTATAAGACAACATAATGGGGAGACCTTATATGAATATCGGGAAAGATTTAAGAAGGTTTGTGCAAACTGCTCACATCACCAAATTAGTGAACACCTATTAATCCAATATTTCTATAAGGGACTTCTATATGGTGATAGACATATGGTAGATGCAATTAGTATGGGTGAATTAGTAGATAAAGCCCCCAAAGCAACCCAGAATCTAATTGCAAACATGGCTGCTAATGCCCAACACTTTGGCTCCAAGTATAATCCCTTAGTGAGGCTTGCCAATGAGGTGAGTACCCCTTTTCTTAAACAACAAATAACTTATCTTACCTCTTTTATTTGTTAAATGGTTACATGTATAATTTAATTAGTGAAAGCATGTGGGATTTATTTGGTAGTTAGGCATCCCATAAATATGTGCCCTACCCTTACATATGAGCATATGGAACAAGTAAATGCAATAGGTGGTTTTCCTAGCCAGCCAAAGAGATATGACCCCTACTCAAATACCTACAATCCTTGATGGAGACAACATCAAAACTTCAAATATGGAAACTCTCAAGTGAACAAGCCAGCAACCCACTATTATTTAATTTTTTAGCAAAATTAGCAGCTATTCCTTCTTAAACAACCACCCTGCCAAAATTTTAATTCAGGTATGTCTCTAGAGGATATGGTTTAATTTCTTGCTAAAATTTTTTCCCTGTGCAATAAGATTTAAAGCAATTTCAATAAGAGACAAAGGGTAATACTAAGATTTTGGAGAACCAAATGAGCTAAATGGCATCAACCCTTAATAAGTTACAAGGCCAACATTTAGGAAAATTACCTTCTCAAACAATAATAAACCCCAAAGAAGATACTAATGTTATTGTTTTGAGAAGTGGCAAAGAATTTAGAGGTCCAACATCAACACCTCCTCAACAAAAAGAAAAAAAATGAGGTAACTGATAACTTCAATTTACTGCAATTTTTGTATGCTTTCTGAGTGTGTTTATTATGCTGTTTTGATTATTAAGCACTCTTATTCCCGGATCTAACTAGATGTGATGACTCCCTTAGATGCAATATCATCCACCCTGTGTGCTGTAGCAATGTAGTGTGCATATGTGGCAATCTTGGTGGCAAACCAAGTGATATTGAGTAAAGTTGCTCCTTTTTCCTGCAAGGCACTGATTCTATTTTATTTGGCGCATGTGGCAGGGGAGCAGAACTGCGCAGCAAGTGTAGCCACCACCTAGCAGGAGAAAGCAGCAAGCTGACACTGCAGGCTGCTGGTTGGGTTGGTGCAGAATTGCCTCCACTACTGAAAGTGGAGAGGAAAAGGCTGAAAGCAAAGATGCTGGCTGCAGAGCAAGGGAATGTCAGAAAACCTGGACATTTTACTGGGACCACAAGGCCTGATTATAAAAGGGCAGAAAGCAAAGCCGAGAGGGAGATCGGAGGAGAATAGGAAGAAGAACAGCGACAAACTGCATAAAAGCATTAGAGCGCGAGATAGTTTGCAATTTCTGATTTCCATTGATCGTTGTTGTGTTTTCCTTTTTCTTTTATTTTTATCAAAGACTGCACTTGTGTTTTTTATCACTTGGGATGTATACCAGTGATTCTGGGATATTTGTAACCATTGTAACCATAAGGCTTGACTAGTTTCCAGCTAGGGGTGCATAAGGGTTGTAATGAACTTGAGCACATTTTTAGTAACAACACATTTTGCTGCAACATTGTCTTAACATTCAACTGTGTTTATATTTTAATTTCCCCTGATAACGGAAGTTAGTGGAGGAAGGCTTAGGCCAAGATTCACCTGGGAGGGGAATGGAGGCTGGAAAAACAGTTGAATATATGGGATTAAGCCAATATAGGAATATATGGTTCCCCGTTACCCCAATAGTGGAACTTCATGCACAATTCCGGGGTGAGGACTAAAGCAGGAATGCGTGTCTGAACCTCAGAATTGCAAGGAATGAAAGTCTGGGAAGAGTCCATCCAAGACTGGACTTGGCACTTAGAGCAATTGCTGCAGCAATTCCTAGAGCAAATACGAGTGTTGTAGTTCATGGCAACCCTGAGCAACCCTATACCTCATATTATCATTTTCCTTTACATCCTAGTACCCCTCATCTTAGTTATAGTTGCATTTAATTGATCCACCGTTATTTTATCTTTTAAGCCATCTTATCTTTGCTACAACATTTCACACGGCAAAAGTCTCTTTAATAGTTTTAGTTTACTCCTTGTGGGACGATACTCACTCATCACTTTATTACTTGGTCACGACACGTGCACTTACGTTCAGACATTACATACATCTTTGCATGATATTCAACAAGTTTTTGGCGCCGTTGCCGAGGAGTGTCAACTTAAAAATTGTTCTTAGTTACTTGACTGTGTGAAGTGTTTTTAGTTACATCTATTATTCACTCTGGTGTTTTGTTGAACAGGTAATGCAGTGCAGGAGGCAAGCTAACAGAGAACTTCTGCCTCTAGATCCAGAGATAGAAAGAACACTTTTGAGAAGAAAAAGAGGACAGTTAGGACCTCAGCAGCAGGTAGGAATAGCTAATCAGAATGGTGCAGACAATATTGACGATAGAGATAGGGTCTTAAATGCTTATGTTCAACCAAACCTGAATTGGTTGAACCCGAGTATTGTGAGACCAGAGATCGAGGCTCTACACTTTGAGCTCAAGCCAGTAATGTTCCAAATGCTGCAGACTGTAGGCCAGTTCAGTGGAATGCCTACAGAGGACCCTCATCTTCACTTAAGAGTATTCATGGAAGTCACGGATGCTTTCAAAATGAATGGGGTAACAGAAGAAGTGCTCAGGCTAAAGTTGTTCCCTTACTCATTAGGAGATTGAGCAAGAGCGTGGCTAAACTCTCTACCACCCGATTCTATCGCTAACTGGAGCGATTTTGCCGAGAAATTTCTACTAAAATACTTCCCACCCACCAAGAATGCCAGATTGAGAAATGACATCACCTCTTTCCAGCAATTGGAAGGTGAATCATTGTATGAGACCCGGGAGAGGTATAAAGAGCTATTACGAAGATGCCCCTATCACGGAATCCCTTACTGCATTCAGATGGAGACCTTTTACAATGGCCTTAATGCTCAAACCTGCACCATAGCGGATGCTACTGCTAATGGGGCACTATTGTCCAAAACATATAATGAAGCGCACGAGTTGCTTGAAAGGATGGCTAGTAACAACTACCAATGGCCAATGGACAGAGTTTCAACGGGAAAGAAAGCAGCGAGCATGCATGAAGTAAGTGAAGTTACTTCTCTCACAACCCAGCTAGCTTCACTAGTTAATGTCTTAAAAAGCCAGCAAGTGAACCGTCCTCAAGCAGCCAATGCAGTCCAGGAGACTGGACCATCTTGTGTTTTGTGCAATGGACCATATCTATTTGAAACTTGTCCCTCAAACCCAGAATTAATGTGCTACGTGGGAAATATGAATCGCAATAACAATCCCTACTCCAACACGTATAACCCAGGATGGAGGCAACACCCCAATTTTTCCTGGAGCAACTATGGTATGGGACAAGGGAGTAACTCTACTTCACAAAGACCACAGGCTCCCCCTGGCTTCCATCAGCAAAGACAGTAGCCTCACGAAACCACCACTTCACTGGAATCCCTGATGAAGGAATATATGGCAAGGAATGATGCTCTAATCCAGAGTCAAGCAGCCTCATTACGGAATCTGGAAACTCAAGTGGGACAGCTTGCCAATGAACTAAAAAGCAGAACTCCAGGGACACTTCTAAGTAATACTGAAGTCCCTAGGAGAGAAGGGAAAAAGCACTGCAAGGCTATAGCTCTGAGAAGTGGGAAGATGGTGGAGGCACCAAAGGTAAGAGGACAGGACCAGAAAGACTCCACTATACCCCCGGAGAAAAAGAGAGACAAGCAAAAACAAAAGGAGGAGGTAAGTGAGGAAGCAACCATCTCTGGAGAAAATGCTACAGCTATGCCACAGCAAAATTTGGCAACTTTGCCGTAGCAAGGCATGCAGCAAACTAAGCTACCTCCCCCCTTCCCTCAAAGATTCCAAAAAAAGCAGAATGACCAGCAGTTTAGAAGATTCCTAGATGTCTTGAAACAGCTGCACATTAACATTCCTTTGGTGGAAGCACTAGAGCAGATGCCTAATTATGTAAAGTTCATGAAGGACATCCTGACCAAGAAGAGAAGATTTAGCGAGTTTGAGACAGTTGCTCTCACAAGAGAATGCAGTGCTGTGCTGCAGAATAAGCTGCCACCCAAACTTAAGGATCTAGGTAGTTTCACCATACCTTGTTCTATCGGGAACCAGTATTTTGGCAAGGCACTTTGTAATTTGGGAGCAAGCATCAACCTCATGCCAATGGCCATATTTAAAAAGCTAGGAATTAGAGAAGCAAGGCCTACCACAGTCTTACTGCAACTTGCAGACAGATCCATAGCTCATCCAGAAGGAAAGATCGAGGATGTACTGGTTAAGGTGGACAAGTTCATCTTCCCAGTAGACTTTATAATACTAGACTATGAAGCCGATGTAGAGGTACCAATTATCTTGGGCAGACCATTCCTAGCAACTAGCAGGACATTAATTGATGTTCAGAAAGGAGAATTAACCATGAGAGTCCAGGATGAGCAGGTTACATTCAATGTACTCCAAACCATGAAGTTTGCTAGTGAAGAAAAGGAATGCGCAGTTGTGTCTATGATAGACACATTAGCATCAGAACAGTTAGAAAAATGCTACAAGGGCCCACCACCAGTAGCACGGACAAACAACTCTAATTGAGAAGGGGAAGACGAGAAAGAATGGGCATGGATTGATGTCAGACATGGCATTAGGAACCAGGAGCCAATAAGGGAGCCATTATACGTGACCCCACCAGAATCAAGCTGCTGAAAGCATCAGTGGAGGAACCACCAGTCTTGGAAATGAAGCCTCTGCCAGCACACCTCAAGTATGCGTATTTAAGAGAAACAACCACTCTTCCTGTGGTGATCTCAGCATTTTTGACAGAGGAACAACAGGAGAAATTGGTCCTGACATTGAAGAAATTCAGGAGGGCCATTGGTTGGACACTTGCTGATATTAAGGGAATCAGCCCCTCATTTTACATGCATAAGATCCTCGTGGAAAGCAATGAAAGAGGGTCCATAAAACCCCAACGGAGGCTCAACCCGATAATGAAGGAGGTGGTTAAGAAGGAAATTATTAAGTGGCTAGATGCTGGAATTATCTACCACATATCAGACAGCTCCTGGGTGAGTCTGGTCCAATGTGTTCCTAAGAAAAGGGGTATGACTGTGGTGGAAAACAAAAACAATGAGCTTATCCCCACCAAGGTTGTGACTGGTTGGAGGATTTGCATGGATTATCGGAAACTAAACAAGAGTACCAAGAAAGATCATTTTCCCCTACCATTCATTGATCAAATGTTGGATAGACTTGCGGGAAGAGAGTATTATTGTTTCTTAGATGGGTATTCAGGGTACAACCAGATTGCTATAGCATCAGAAGATCAGCATAAGACCACATTCACATGTCCTTATGGTACCTTTGCATTTCGAAGAATGCCATTCGGGCTTTGCAATGCTCCACAATGTTTCAGCGATGCATGATGGCAATTTTTACAGAAATGGCTGAACAGTTCGTGGAAATTTTCATGGATTACTTCTCAGTCTTCGAGGACTCTTTTGACCTATGTCTAGAAAACCTTGCTAAAGTCTTACAACGGTGTGAGGAAACAAACTTGGTACTGAACTGGGAAAAGTGTCAGTTTATGGTAAAAAAAGGGATTGTGCTAGGGCATAAAGTTTCTCAAAGAGGACCTGAAGTTGCCAAGGCCAAGGTGGAAATCATTGAGAAACTGCCTTCTCCCACCTCTGTCAAAGGCATCCGAAACTTCCTGGGTCATGCAGGATTTTATAGGATGTTCATTAAAGACTTCTCTAAGGTTGCCAAACCTTTATACAGTTTGCTCAAGAAGGACAGAACTTTCTGTTTTGATGAAAGTTGTATGATAGCATTTTGCGACCTCAAGAAGAAATTGAGTACAGCCCCAGTTATTGTGGCACCAGATTGGACCTCTCCATTCAAGCTAATGTGTGATGCTAGTGAAGCAGCATTGGGAGCTGTTCTCGGGCAGCGTAGGAACAAGCTTTTTCACTCTATATATTATGCAAGCAAAACACTGCAAGAGGCCCAACTGAACTACACAGTGATAGAGAAGGAATTGCTCACAGTAGTTTTTGCCTTTGAAAAATTCAGAGCATATCTGGTAGGAGCAAAAGTGATAGTGTACACAGACCATTCTGCCATCAAACACCTGGTTAGGAAAAAGGATTCCAAGCCTAGGCTCATTCGATGGGTGCTTTTGCTTTAAGAATTCGACCTGGAGATCAAGGATAGAAAGGGAACTGAAAATCAAGTGGCAGACCATTTCTCTAGAATGGAAAGGGACATCTTAGGGGAAAATGAAATTAACGAGAGGTTCCCAAATGAACAACTCTACCTCCTGTCCCAAGATGGTGTGCCATGGTATGCTAATTATGTAAATTAGCTTGTGAGTAGACTGCTCCCACCAGACTTGATGTTACAATAGAAGAAAAAATTTCTACATGAGGTGAACTCATATTACTGGGATGAACCATACCTTTACAAGAATTATGCTGATTAGATGATAAGGAGATGCATACCCAGCGAAGAGATGGAGCAAATCTTACAGCAATGCCATGATTCTCCTTATGGAGGTCATTTTGGAGGAGTTAGAATCGCAAACAAGGTACTGCAGGCCGGATTCTACTGGCCCTCTCTATTCAAGGACTCCCACTCTTTTGTAAAGCAATGCGACCAATGTCAGAGGACAAGGAATATATCTCGCAGACATGAAATGCCACTGAACAACATCTTAGAGGTGGAATTATTTGATGTATAGGGAATAGATTTCATGGGCTCATTCCCTTCAAGTTTTGGGAATCAATGCATCCTAGTAGCCGTAGACTACGTCTCAAAGTGGGTGGAAGAAAGTGCATCTCAAACTAATGAGGCAAGAGTGGTGACTAGATTTCTGAAGAGAAACATCTTTACAAGGTTTGGAACCCCCAGAGCCATCATCAGCGATGGAGGGACCCATTTCTGCAATAGGCAGTTCAAAGTACTCCTATCCAAATATGGAGTAAGGCACAAGGTGGCAACACCTTATCACCCACAATCGAGTGGGCAGGCTGAAGTTTCCAACAGAGAGATCAAGAGAATCTTGGAGAAAACAGTAGGCCTCACGAGGAAGGATTGGTCCTCGAGGTTGGATGATGCATTATGGGCCTATAGAACAACCTACAAGACACCACTAGGCATGTCACCATACAAGTTGGTGTTCGAGAAGGCTTGTCATATACCAGTAGAGTTAGAGCATCGAGCATATTGGGCAGTGAAAAAGCTAAACTTGAATCTGGAAGCTGCTGGTGAGCAAAGGATGCTGCAGCTTAATGAGCTAGATGAATTCCATGGTCAGGCTTATGAGAATGCCAAACTATACAAAGAGAAAGCAAAGCGATGGCATGACAAGAAGATACAACTAAGGAACTTCGAAGTGGGACAGAGAGTGCTACTGTACAACTCCAAGCTGACCTTGTTTCCTGGAAAATTGAAATCTCGTTGGTCTGGTCCTTTTCGCATAAGCAAGGTCTTCCCTTTTGGAACTTTTGAATTGGAAGAAGAAGAAGAAGGGAGGACATTCAGGGTAAATGGACAAAGAGTCAAGCACTATCTGGGAGGTGATGTGGATAGACAACACACCTCCATCCATCTGCAAGAGGAATGAACAGGAAGGAAGTCAGGCTAATGACTCTAAAACAAGCGCACATGGGAGGCAACTCACGTTTAAATCTGTTGTTGGTTAATTTAGCAGTTTTAGAAAGTTTAATTTCAGAATTTAATCGCATTTATGTTTGTTACGCAAGTGAGGAAACATAGTAATCTACAGGACAGTTCTCGCTTTGCTACAGTAAACTAGGTGGAAGTTAGTCTTTGCTCTACTAAACCAAGATTTTGGGCAAGCCACCTCTGCTGTAACAAAATCCTAGGCAAGCCAGTTTTTGCTGCAAAAGTTGCTGCAGCAAATGCATTCAACCCTAAATCAAGGGGTTCCCCTCTGCTATGCTATCAAAAAAAATTCAAAAAATTGTTGTCAAAAGCAAAATGGGGGCGGGAAAAAGGCAGAAACCCATAAGTCACGAAAACACGTTCCCCCACCCTCATTACACCTCTGAAACTCCCCCACGCCCTTCACCCTTGAGTATCTCTCCCGAGTTCCCAAAACCCCTACAGCTCCCTCACCTCCTTCATACCAGAGACCTCCACTTCCAAATCCTCGTAACCAACCATGCCGAGAATTAAGACAGTGGCCCAGAAAGCGAGCAAGGTGAAGAAGTTCACCTCTGAGGTGAGCAAACAGAGACACGATGAGGAGATCCTACTGCGAAATTTCTGCGTAGAGAAGGGTTTCACTTTCACAGCCATGGAGGATTTGGGACTGCCAATGTACGTTGGCACTGTGGTCAAACAGAGGGGTTGGGAAGCTTTTGCAAGACACCCGCAAACTGCCCTTATCCCTCTGGTTCGGGAATTCTACGCAAACTTCTCACCAGGCAATGAGAAGTGGGTGACAGTCCGGGAGACTAGGGTTCGGTTCGACCAAGCCTCCATTAACAAGGCTTTCAATCTGCCAGACGAGGAAGACCAGTACGAGGACTATCTACAAGGTCTGAAGGACCAGGACTGGGACGCAATGCTTACCCAGGTATGCCTTCCAGGCACCATCTAGGACAAATCACCACAAGGCTCCACCACCATCAATCGAGTCTCTCTGGTACCGGCAACAAAGGTGTGGTACCACTTTCTCAAGACCCGCTTGCTACCTTCCACCCATAGGCAGACAGTGAGCTGAGACAGAGTAGCAATGGTTGACGCACTCATATCTGGCAGACCACTCAACATTGGCCGAATCATCAGTGGCCAAATCAAAGTATGCGCCAACTGGAAAAAGGGAAACTTACTCTTCCCTTCCCTCATCACTATCCTGTGCAAGAATCGTGGAGTCCCAGTCTCCATTGATGAAGAAACATTGAAGAACACTAGCCCCATCACTGCCATCACCATTGCCCAGATTGTCCAAGAAAAAGTTGCCCCACACCCACCAACTGCCTCCCGAGATCCTCCACAAGCTGCTGGACCCTCTACTTCTACCTCTGACCCCCAACCAGCCGACAAGACCCTTCAACTCATCCTCCAGCAACAAGCTACAATCCTCAGACAGCAAGTAAAGCTGTTGCAGCATCAGTAGACGTTTTGGCGCTATGAACAGAAGAAGGACTTCGCCCTCCACACCACCCTTGAGCAGAATTATAAACAATTTTTCCCATTTCTGGAGTTCCCCACCGAATTACTCCATTCCATCTTTGAAGAGGAAGGCCAAGCACCAGAGCCCTGGGCAGAAGAGAATCAGGAGTCTCAAGACTCCTCACACAGTAAAGAGCCACAACCAGAACCACAGCAGACTCCAGTGGGCACTGAGTCCTCAAACGATGATGAACCCATTGCAAAAAGAGCAGTAGTGATGCGTAAAGGAAAGGCCCCACAACAATCAACACAGCGAAGGAGTGGGCTTCGAAGCTCATCAAGGTCTTCTGGGGGTCAATGCCCCTAGGGTGCTGCAGCATCCTTGCAAGCACCCCCAGGAAGTTCCCTTATCTCTTATTTCTTCTCTGTTGCATTTAGAATTTCTTTGGCCCTGCCTCTGTTTTTGCTTGGTGTCCCTTCTGTTTTTGGCAATTTACTCAGCAGTGGGGACACTACTCATCATTAAGTTTGGGGGGTGATATAATGTTTGATGTGGCATTTGTGGGACTTAGTGTTGTTTTAGTTATTGCTGTAGTGTGTGCTGAAGCATATGTTAGGCTTGGACTTGTTTGTTTGTGTTCTATTTATCTGTGTTGCCGTTTATCTGTGTTGCTGTTTACTTATGTTTCTGCCTTACTGTGTTGGATAAGACTGCATTAGTACTTGCTGCTGCCTGTCTTACTGTCTGTTTCGATGTATATAGTTATATATATATATATATATATATATATATATATATATATATATATATATATAAGAAAAAAAAAGAGAGATGAGTCTGCACATTGTATAGCCTGTTGTAAGCTCTGTGATACTCCATGAGGAGGATCGGGAACTTCACTAAAAACCAGAATAGGAGACCTACACACCTACCCAACCACACACAGAACCTTCTTCTAATAAGCACAGGATCATGGGCAGTTTGCCAAAAGAAATTTGGTAATTTTTCAGAAAGAGGACCTAAGTTTTAGAGCTAATATTGAGAGTTTTCTGCAGAATTATAAAAGAGGCATATGCATATGGTCAGTAAGGCTTAAGTTTGGGGGAAGTAGGGAAGTAGGGAAAGTAGGGAAAGTAGAGAAAAATTTGGACACTCCAATGCTTCTGTAGTTCCTTAGTAACCAAGGGTATGCATGAGCCCCATGTGTACCCTTGCGTAAAATAGGGACATAGAGTATGAGTGGGATGCTGCTTAAAGGTGATAAGGCTGAGTAACCGGGTGCCTGCATCATACATATTGGCATTCGCGTCAAAAGGCACTAATGACCTCTGCTAGAATAATAAACAACAAAAAAAGAGAAGATGAAGATGAAGATGATGAAGAGATAAAAAGAAAATATATATACAAAGGAAGAAAGGAAATCAGTGAGCTACCCCCCCTCGGTATTTGCTGCCCTGGCTGCACCTATGATGCATGCCAACTTGTCTAAAAAGGAAGCTCAATATATTAGCAAGAAAATCTCAGGAACTCTAGCTAATTTTGAACCAAGTAGCTCTTTAGGAAATTGTCCATGTCACACACACAACTTCAAAGAAGGTCTTGGTTGTGATTGGGACAAAGGCTTGTGGTGTCCCTTATATAGAAGCAATCTTAAGAGTTGAGAACTATTAGCAGAACTACATGAAATCGTGCAAGAGAAAGGGCTGGAATCATTTGGTAGGGTTGTCGTGAGTAGAACAGATTGCTTAGGGACAAGCAATCCTTTAAGTTTGGGGGGATTTGATAACTTCAATTTACTGCAATTTTTGTATGCTTTCCAAGTGTGTTTATTGTGCTATTTTGATTATTAAGCACTCTTATACCTAGATCTAACTAGATTTGATGACTCCCTTATATGCAATATCATCCACCCTATGTGCTGTAGCAATGTAGTGTACATATGTGGCAATCTTGGCGACAAACCAAGAGATATTGAGTAAAGCTGCTCCTTTTTCCTGCAAGGCACTGATTCTGTTTTATTTGGCACAGGTGGCAGGGGAGCAGAGCTGCGCAGTAGGTGCAGCCACCACCTAGCAGGAGAAAGCAGCAAGCTGACACTACAAGCTGCTGGTTGGGTTGGTGCAGAACTGCCTCCACTACTGAAAGTGGAGAGGAAAAATCTGAAAGCAGAGATGCTAGCTGCAGAGCAGGGAGAATGTCAAAAAACCTGGACACTTTACTGGGACCACAAGGCCTGATTATAAAAGGGCAGAAAGCAAAGCCGAAAGGGAGATCGGAGGAGAATAGGAAGAAGAACAGTGATAAACTGCATAGAAGCATTAGAGCGCGGGATAGTTTGCAATTTTTAATTTCCATTGATCGCTGTTGTGTTTTCCTTTTTCTTCTATTTTTATCAAAGACTGCACTTGTGTTTTTTATCACTTGGGATGTATACCAGTGATTCTGGGATATTTGTAATCAATGTAACCATGAGGCTTGGTTAGTTTCCAGCTAGGGTTGCATAAGGGTTATAATGAACTTGAGCACATTTTTAGTAACAACACATTTTGCTGCAACATTGTCTTAACATTCAACTGTGTTTATATTTTAATTTCCCCTGATAACGGAAGTTAGTGGAGGAAGGCTTAGGCCAAGATTCACCTGGGAGGGGAATGGAGGCTGGAAAAACAGTTGAATATATGGGATTAAGCCAATATAGGAATATATGGTTCCCCGTTACCCCAATAGTGGAGCTTCATGCACAATTCCAAGGTGAGGACTAAAGCAGGAATGGAGGCTGGAAAAACAGTTGAATATATGGGATTAAGCCAATATAGGAATATATGGTTCCCCGTTACCCCAATAGTGGAGCTTCATGCACAATTCCAAGACTGGACTTGGCACTTAGAGCAATTGCTGCAGCAATCCCTAGAGCAAATACGAGTGCTGTAGTTCATGGCAACCCTGAGCAACCCTAGACCTCCTATTATCATTTTCCTTTACATCCTAGTACCCCTCATCTTAGTTATAGTTGCATTTAATTGATCCACCGTTATTTTATCTTTTAAGCCATCTTATCTTTGCTACAACATTTCACACGGCAAAAGTCTCTTTAATAGTTTTAGTTTACTCCTTGTGGGACGATACTCACTCATCACTTTATTACTTGGTCACAACACGTGCACTTGCGTTCGGACATTGCATACATCTTTACATGATGTTCAACAGTAACCAAAGAGGATGAGCCACTAAAAGATCAGTTGCCACCTTTGTCTGAATATACTCCAATACCTCCCTTTCCTGAAGCACAGGTAAAAAATAGAAAGATTGAGAAATGTTCAAATTTATATTAGACTTTCTGTGAGGTAAATATCTCCCTTTTAGATTTAATTAAACAAGTACCTTACTATGTAAAATTTTTAAAGGAGCTATGCACCTTAAAAAGGAAGCAAAAGTTGAAAAGGCATGAAAAAATACATATAAGAAAAAAATGTATCTGCTGTGATACAAACAAAACTCCCTACAAAATGTAAGGATCCAAGTATGTTTGCTATCTTGTGCAGAATTGGTAATCCTAAGGTTGAAAGGACAATGCTAGATTTAGGAGTATCTATAAATGTCATGTCATAATCATTTATGCTTCATTAAATCTAGGACATTTAAACCCAACCAATGTGATAATCCAATTAGCAGATAGATCTAATGCATACTCAAAAGGGTTATTTGAAGATGTCTTAATGCAAGTGGATAATTTGGGTTATCCTATTGATTTATATATGCTCGATATGGAGAATGGTGATATCAATCCTTCAATCTTATTAAAAAGTTCATTTTTAATGACTTTTAAGACTAAAATATGTATTCATGGCTGTAAAATCACCATGGGGTTTGATAGTGAGATCATGAACTTTTATATCTATGATGCTATAAAATGTCTAGATACTAATACTTCTGTATATTTTATTGATGTTATTGACTCTTTAGCATAGAAATTTTTTTAGATAGATGGCAAAACTAGAAGTGGCCATAAGTAAGCCCATTGACGAAGACAATGAAGGGCTGAATTTGGACACATAATTGAAAGAGCATTGACATGCTATAAATTAAGCATGTCTTTAGCATGTTTTAAGTTGCTTTTTATTTAATTTGAGTAGGAAATAAATAGAATTTAATTGAGCTTTTTATTTTAAGTTTTAGGAATAATAAAGAAGAAAAGAAGAGGAAAATAGAGAGAAAATATGGAAAAATGTTGATTTTCAACCTTCAGTCACTAATTGAAGCATATCTCTCTCATCTGAAGTCCGATTGAAGTGATACCAGTAGCTATGGAAAGAATAGAAATAAAGTTACAACTTTTGTGTTTAGCACTACGGCAAAGTTCAAAAGCTTCTGGGCGCTGCGGCGTTTGTAATAGAGCCCCGTGGCTCCGCGTTATGGCATATTCAGGGTGCCGCAGCGCGCCACGACACTAAGCTGCCCAGAAACTAGCGTCGTGGCGCTTGAGCCACGAAGACCCAGCACTGCGACACCCAACCCAAAGCGCTGTGATGCCCCGGTGCTAGTTTTTGAAGTACCGCGGCACTAGCTCAGGGGCTGCGGCACCCTGTTTTTGTATTTTCGTAGCACTGCAGTGCTGGCCGCCACATCAGAACGCTGATATTGCAATTTTTAGGTCTTTTTTACTCCAATTCAATCTCGACAGACCAAATTTTAACCTAGAAACAATCTTACTTCAAGGAGGATAAGCCAATCTATAAAAAGGGAAGAAAGGAAGCATCAAAGATAATTCAAGCTCTTAATTATCTTTTTTAATTCTTGTTTAGATTTTCTTATGGCCTTGTGTCGCTGATTTACTTTTAGTTGGCAGAGGAAGATTGAAACCTCAAAGGATCATTATGCATTGTGAGATTTGGAGTTGATTTTTATTAATTTAATCTTAACCAGGTATCGATTATTCATCTACTCTTATCTTTTCTTACTGATTGTTCATATGATTGCTAGGGAGGCCAACTAGTATATTGTATATCTTAATCTACTGCTCAATTAGGTTTTGAACAAAGTTTTCATTACTTTATTCATGAAGCAACTAGGATAAAAGATTTTGGATTATAAATCATTAACCCTATGATGAATGATCAACTAAATTAAATATAACCGATGTGTTTATATTTATTTAGCTCTATCAATTTCTCTTATTCTTCATGCAATTGATAGGTTAGACTTTACCGATGTGTTAAAGGATATCTTATCAATTAGGGTTTAATTGGTACAATTTTTATCAATTCACTAGGCTTAAGGAGGAACAAGGATAGAATCTCAATGATAGATATTTGGTTTAAGATTAATGATTTTTTCAATAATCAATTCAATCCCTTGATGGTGAATATCGACTGAAACCAACGCCTTTCTCATTAATTACTTTCTTAATTACTTTCATTATTATTTTCTTTACTATTTACAATTATCAAATCTCTCTTTTTCTCAATCACATAAGGTAATACCAGTCTTTGTGGGATCAACCCTTACTCCCACTACTACAGGTTAGTTGAGAGCTAAGGTATCAATTTGGGTGTACCTGTGACAGTACGCACCAAATTTTGGTGCCATTGCCAGGGACTACGTCTATTACTTTTTGTGGTTTTTATTTTTATTTATGTCTGTGACTCATTCTTCTAATTCTCAAGATTTACAGTTCAATCCAGATATTGAAAAATCTATATACAGGCACAGAAGAGAACTTTAAGAGGACATTGATCAAGAAAAGGAGGAAGTAGTCATGGCGAGGCAGCCCACTCTAAAAGAGCTTGCAGCTCCAGATTTGCATCAGTAACCCTTATGCATTATTTTTCCTAATCTTGATGACAATGTTAATTTTGAGTTGAAATCTGGATTAATTCATCTCTTACCTAATTTTCATGGCCTTGCAGGTGAAGACCCGCATAAACACTTGAACGAATTCCATGTGGGATGTACCAGCATGAAGCCCCCTGGAATAACAGAGAAACAAAAAAAACTCAAGGCTTTTCCCTTATCATTAAGAGACTCAGCCAAAGATTGGCTATATTATTTACCCTCTGGCACTATTACCACATGGAATGAGATTAAAAGAATATTTCTAGAATGATATTTTCCTACATCTAGGGCTGCTAATATCAGGAAAGAAATATGCAGCATTAGCCAATTCCATGGAGAGACACTTTATGAATATAGGAAGACATTTAAAAATTTTTGTGCAAGCTGCCCATAATATCATATTAGTGAATAGCTACTAATCCAGTATTTCTATGAAGGTCTTTTGCAGGGAGAAAGGAGCATGATAGATGCAGCTAGTGGAGGAGCACTAGTAGACAAGACTCCTGAAGAAGCCAGAGTTCTGATATCAAATATGGTTGCCAACTCCCAACAATTTGGCATTAGGCATGATCCTCCAAGACATGCCCATGAGGTAAGCACCACTTCTCTTCAGCAACAGATATCTAAACTTACCTCTCTTGTGCGGTAAATGGCTACAGGTACACCGTAGCAAGTTGAAGTATGTGGAATATGTTCAGCCATAGGGCACCCAACTGACATGTGTCCTACACTTCAAGAGAAATCCACAGAACAAGCGAATGTTGTAGGAGGTTTTCTTGGCCAACCAAAAAGATATAATCCTTATCCCAATACATATAATCCTGAATGGAAGGATCATCCCAATTTTAGATATGGGAATGCACAAAATAGGCCTACAGGACAAAAATTTTAGCAAAATCAATAAGCCAATTATCCTACACAAAATGCATCCCAAGATCACCAAGTAAGTAATCCATTGGAAGAGATTGTGAAAACTCTTGTACATAATTCTCATCAATTTCAGCAAGAGACAAGAGCTAGCATTCAGAACCTGATAACTCAAGTAGGCCAATTAGCAACAACGGTGAGTCGATTGGATGTTTAAAATTCAAGTAAGCTACCCTTTCAAACTGTGGTAAAACCCAGAGAAAATGTTAGTGCAATTGTTTTAAGGAATGGTAAGGAAATTGAAAATCCACCAACACCCTCTTCTCTTAAGGAACATGAAAAATCAATTAAGGAGAATGAAGCACCTACAGGTAAGTCTTCATCTAATGTAAATTATGAAGTAGTGCCTCATTTTTCAGAAGCTCTTAAAGAAAACAAGTTACATGAGAAAACTTCTGATTTATATGAAACCTTCAGAAAATGTGAAGTTAATATTCCCCTTCTAGATGCTATTAAGCAGGTACCAAGATATGCAAAGTTTTTGAAAGAACTATGTACTCAGAAAAAGAAAGCAAAAATTGAAGGGGTTTGAAAAGGTTCAAATGAGTCAGAATGTATTTGCCATGATACAAACAAAACTCCCCACTAAATGCAAGGATCCAGGTATGTTTACTATTCCATGCAAAATTTGGGATACTCGTGTTGAAAAAGCTATGTTGGATTTAGGAGCCTCCATAAATGTCATGCCATATTCTATATATATACTTCCTTGAAATTAGGACCATTGAACTCTACTAATGTGGTAATTCAATTAACAGACAGGTCCATTGCATATCCTAAGGAAGTAATTGAGGATGTCTTCGTACAGGTAGATGATTTAGTTTTCCCTGCAGACTTTTATGTACTTGACATGGAAAACGGGGATTTTACCTCCCCAATATTATTAGGGAGACCATTTTTGAAAACCTCAAAAACTAGGATAGATGTTCACAATGGCACACTCACTATGGAATTTGATGGGGAAGTAATAAAATTTAATATGTATGAAGGCATGAAACACCCAGGTGATGATACTCTTGTTTATTCTATAGATATCTTTGATTCCTTAACACATGATGTGTTTGAATTAGATGGAAAGGATAAATTGGAAGTGATTGTGAGCAAATCCATAGAAGAAGATGATGGTGAGATAGAATTGGATGAAGAAACAAAAGAGGAATTGGCTGCACTAAATAGTTTTTCATAAGGACCACCAACAGGTAATGTTTCTTATATAGAATTACCAATTTCTGATTCTGCTCTTTTACCTTCTATTGTGCAGGCTCCTACTCCTGAACTGAAGCCACTCCTTGATCACCTTAAATATGTATTCTTAGGAGAAGGAGAAACACTTCCTGTTATTATCTCCAACAAGCTTGAAGCTGATCAAGAGGCAAAACTAATCTAAGTTCTTAAAGAACACAAAACTGTAATAGGATGGACTATAGCTGATCTTAAGGGGATAAGCCCTTCCATATGTATGCACAGAATATTATTGGAGGAAGGAGCTAAACCCTCTAGACAGCCCCAAAAAAGGCTAAATCCACCTATGATGTATGTAGTGAAGAAGGAAATTCTTAAAATGTTGGAGGTTAGGGTAATATACCCCTATTTCAAACAGTCATTGGGTGAGCCCAGTGAAAGTGGTTCTCAAGAAAATAGGAATAACCGTGATAAAAAATCAGAAGGAGGAATTGGTACCCACTCGGATTCAAAATGGGTGGAAGGTTTGTATAGATTATAGAAAATTAAATTCTATAACCCAAAAGGACCATTTTCCTTTACCTTTTATTAATCAAATGCTGAAAAGGTTATCTGGTAAACCTTACTATTGTTTTCTTGATGGTTATTCAGGTTATTTTCAAATTTCAATTGCTCCTGAAGACTAAGAAAAGACAACCTTCAATTGTCTATTTGGGACATTCGCATATAGACGCATATCGTTTGTGCTTTGTAATGCTCCTGCCACTTTTCAAAGGTGTATGGTTAGCATATTCTCATATTAACTTAAAAAATTTATTGATGTATTTATGGATGATTTTTTAGTTTATGGGGATTCATTCGACGATTGTTTGCATAACCTTTCATTAATTTTGAAAAGATGTCAAGAAACCAACCTTGTTTTAAATTCTGAAAAATGTTATTTTATGATTGAACAAGGTATAGTTTTAGGCCATGTTGTCTCCAAAAGGGGAATATAGGTAAACAAAGCAAAAATTGATATTATACAGACTCTCCCTTAACCCACTTGTGTGCCAGAAGTTCTTTCTTTTCTTGGACATGTAGGTTTCTATAGAAGATTCATAAAGGACTTTTCCAAGAAAGCAACACCCATGTGCAAATTGCTTCAAAAAGATGTCTCTTTTGAATTTGATAAAGAATGTAGGGAAGCTTTTGACAAATTGAAAAAATCTTTGATTTCAGCTCCAATCATCCAGGCACTAGATTGGAACCTCCCTTTTAAAATTATGTGTGATGCTAGTGATCATGCAGTTGGAACAGTACTTGGGCAAAGAGTTGGAAACGCATCCCATGTGATATATTAAGCCTTAAGAATACTGAATGATGCCCAGAAAAATTACACTACCACTAAAAAAGAGCTCTTAACTGTAGTCTTTGCATTAGAAAAATTCATATCATATTTAATATGCACTAAAATTATTGTTTTTACTGATCATGCAACTTTGAGATACTTGATGATGAAAAAGGAGGCTAAACCAAGGATAATTAGATGGGTGTTACAGCTTACAGAATTTGATTTAGAAATCAAAGACAAGAAAGGGTCTGAAAATAATGTAGCAAATCACCTAAGCCGCTTGACATATGTGAAGCAGAAACTGAAAATTGAAGAATCACTCCCAAATAAAAATCTATTTTCAATTTCAGTTCATATGCCATGGTATGTAAATATTGTAAATTATTTGACTACTAATCAGTTACGTCCTCTTTTGACTAGGGCAGCCAGAAACAGGATCAAGAGTGATGCCAAATATTACATATAGGATGATTCCTATCTATGGAAGCAATGCTCAGATCAAATTAGAAGAAGGTGTATTCCTGACTCTGACGTTCTATCAATTCTAACCTTCTGCCACTCTTATGCATATGGAGGACACTTTGGGACAAAAAGGACAGCAAAGAAAGTATTGGACTGTGATTTTTACTAGCCTACTCTATTCAAAGATTCATATCGTTTTTGTAAGTCATGTACTAACTGTCAAAAAATAGGTAATATATCCAGAAAAAATGAGATGCCTCAAACACTAGTATTATTTTGTCAATTTTTTTATGTTTGGGGCATTGATTTCATGGAACCTTTTCCTTTATCATCTGGATATAATTATATTTTGCTGGCTGTGAATTATGTCTCAAAGTGGGTGGAAGCTAAACCCACTAGGACTGACGATTCTAAAGTGGTTGAAGATTTCATTAAATCCCATATTTTTTCAAGATTTGGGATTCCAAGAGCTTTGATAAGTGACAGGGGAACACATTTTTGCAATAGGACTCTTGAAGACCTATTAAAGGAATATAATGTCACTCATAAATTTTCAACTGCATACCACCCCCAAACCAATGGGCAAGCTAAGGTATCCAACAAAGAAATCAAAAAAATCATTAGTAATACAATAAATCCCAACCGCAGAGACTGGAGTCTTAGATTAGATGATGCTCTCTGGGCATACAGAACAGCCTATAAGACCCCAATTGGTATGTCTCCATACAGGTTAGTATTTGGAAAAACTTGTCATCTTCCAGTTGAATTGAAACGTAAAGCATTTTGGGCTACAAAGAAATGTAACATGAATTTGGAAGAAAGTGGAGAATATAGAAAATTACAGCTTCAGGAATTAGAGGAAATAAAAAATAAGGCCTATGAAAATGAAAATATCTATAAGGAAAAAACTAAACTCCTACACAATCGCATGATTTCACACAAGGAGTTCACTAAGGGATAGAAAGTCCTCCAAAATAATTCCAGGCTCAGATTATTCCTAGGTAAGTTTCATTCTAGATGGGAGGGACTATTTATTATTACTAATATTTTTTCTCATAGTGCAGTGGAAATAAAAAGCATGGATAATCAGAATAGCTTCAAAGTCAACAGGAACAGGCTTAAACTATATTATTAAGGATTTCAGCAAGAGCAACCACAATGGACAACTTTTGAAGACCCTTCTTAATTTTTTGAGTTTATTTCGAGCCAACGACGTTAAACAAAGGCGCTAGTTGAGAGGCAACCCAACAACAATTCTTCTTCTTTTTCTTCTTTTTCATAGTTTTACTTTTTTTTTCTTTATGTTAAACAAAATTCCTAGACCTACAGACGCACAGCACCGTGGCGCTCAAGTAGAGCGCCGCAATGCTCGAACAGGATAAAGGAGAAATTTAAGGGTCTGTTTGGTTTGCCTGTTTTTAGTTTTCATTTTCACTTAAAACTGAAAACAGACATGAAAATGTGTTTGTTTACTGTTCTCTGTTTTCATTTTCAGGAAATGTTTCTTGAATTTCTGAAAATTCTGAAAATGCCAAAAAGATGTTTTTAGAATTTTCAGTTTTGTAGTGCATTGTAACAATGGAATTTTCACAATTATTTTGAATTATATACACAATGTTTTACTATTTATATAATTATAAAGTATTAAAAATGAAAATACAACAATATAACTAAAAAATAGTGAAAATGAAAACACAAACCAAACGTATTTTCAGAAATATGAAAACTAGAAAATGAAAACTGTTTTCAGGAAATGAAAACAGAAAACGTTTTCGCAAACCAAACGCACACTAAGTACTTAATGGTTATATTTTATCCCTAAATTACGAAAGTAAACTTGTGATTATTTCTCTGTTTTTTGTTATGCTTTGCTCTAGATACTGCTTTGGTTGGTTTTATGTTTGTAGGTGAGCAAAAGAGGCCAAGAAGCGATGGAAAACATACATGTAAAGAGCTTTGAGGACTTGGAACAAGCTGAGGAGGAAGCAAGGAGGCAATACACCAGAAATTGAAAAATTCTGAGCTTGGTAGCCTCCAACACGGCCAGGCCGCGCTCTTTGTAAAAAAGAGGAAAAAGTCTTAGAATCCAACATGAAGCACGACTAGCCCGTGTCATGAAGCATAGTTGTGCTTCGTGTCCCTACACCGCATGATTTCTAGGGTTTTGAGCAGTCAAGTTGTTATAAATACATGGGGAAACGCAGCCAAGACTATCCAGACACATTTAAACTCACTTTTACTTAGTTTTAGGCTTAGGAAACACCATTAGATTAGGATTAGAGTAGGATTAGTGTTTACTTTCATGTTCTTAGGTTAGATTTGAGATTGATTTAGCATTGTATCTCTAATACATTCTGCAAATCAGGTTTTATCTTTCTATTATGCACTTACTTCTTCTACTCCTTTCTTTTGGTTTGTATTGAACTTTAATGATTTACTTAATGAATATAACTTTGATTTTTGTTTCAATTATGCTTGTGTAGATTTGATCTAGGGTTTTGGTAAACCCACCTATGGTATGATGATACTGAACTATTGAATTGATTGTTGGAACCCTACTTGTATTATACATGGTTAATTAGGATTGACTATTATGCATTGATTATATGAGTTGATGAATGTCTGGCCAATATTTATCACGTCTTAAAATATTAATTAATGAATTGAAAGGTGAAAATTAATACCAGAACCTAATAGTTAATTAGGGATATTTCAATCACGAAAGTAGTTTAAGGTTCTATAGGAATGAATCAATTAGTGGGCACGAGAAAACTGATTAATTGTATTCCATCGTTGGCATAGAACTTAATGGACCTAGGTTGAACTAAGAACCACGAAAGTAGGCAATTGGATTAACCTAGGTATGACTAGTAATGCTTGAAAGAGGTTGCTAGTTAATTAAGGCTAAACCATCACCAATTACCTAGATAATTGCAATTAGAGGTACATATTGGTTGTTGAATATCATAAGTATGGTAAACCCTAACCCTAGGCTTTTATTAATTAGATTACTTATTAGTTTAATTGTGATAAACTCTCTCATTGTATTGCATTGATTTAGCTAGCATACTTTGTAAAGTCTAGTAGTTGACATTATTCTCTGTGGGATACAACCCGTACTCACCGGACTAACTACAGCTACACTGTGTGCTTGCGGTTATTTATAAAACAGGCACAAAAAGTTTTATAAATAACCACAAGTGCACGGCGTAGCCGTAGTTAGTTCGATGAGTACAGGTCGTATCCCACAGAGAATTATTATCAATTACTAGACTTTACGAAGTATGTTAGCTAAATCAATGTAATCCAATGAGAGTTTGTCACAATTAAACTAATAAGTAATGCAATTAATAAAAGCCTAGGGTTATGGTTTACCACACTTATGATATTCAACAATCAATATTTACCTCTAATTGCAATTATCTAGGTAATTGGGAATGGTTTAGCCTTAATTAACTAATAACCTCTTTCAAGCATTACTAATCGTACCTAGAAACCTCTTTAGTAGTTCTTAGTTCAACCTAAGTCCACTAAGTTTTATGCCAACCATGGAATACCATTAATCAGTTTTCTCATGCCCACTAATTGATTCATTCCAAGAGAACCTTAAACTACTTTCGTGATTAAAATATCCCTAATTAACTATTAAGTTCTGGTATTAATTTTCACCTTTCAGTTCATCAACAATATCCTAAGATGTGATAAAACGTTGGCCAGAAATTCATCAACTCATATAATCGATGCATAATAGCTAATCTTAATTAACCATGGATGATACAATTATGGTTCCAACAATCAATTCAATAGTTCAGTATCATCATACCATAAGTGGGTTTATTAAAACCCTAGATCAAATCTATTCAAGCATAATAGAAATAAAAATCAAAAGCATATTCATTAAGTAAATCATTAAAGTTCAATACAAATCAAGAGAAAGGAGTAGAAGAAGAAGTAAGTGCAGAATAGAAAGATAAAACTTGGTTTATAGAATGTAGTAGAGATACAATGCTGAATCAATCTCAAATCTAACCTAAGAACATGAAAGTAAACACTAATCCTAGTCTAAACCTAATCTAATGGTGTTTCCTAAGTCTAAAACTGAGTAAAAGTGAGTCTGAATGTGTCTAGATAGTCTTGGCTGCGCTTCCCCATGTATTTGTAACAACTTGGCTACTTAAAACCCTAGGAATCACATGGTGTACAGACACGAAGCACGATCGTGCTTCCTGACACGAGCTGGCCGTGCTTCAGGTACACTACGCACGGCTTGGCCGTGTTGGGGGCTGCCCAGCTCAAAAATTTTCAATTTTTGTTATGTTGCCTCCTTGCTTCCTCCTCAGCTTGTTCCAAGTCCTCAAAGCTCTTTACATGCATGTTTTCCATCACTTCTTGGCCTCTTTTACTTACCTACAAACAAAAAAAATCAAAGCAGTATCCAAAGCAATGTATAACCAAAAGCAGAGAAATAATCACAAGTTTACTTTCGTGATTAGGGAATAAAATATAACCATTAAGTACTTAAATTTTCCCTTTATCAACTCCCCCATGCTTAAACCTTTTCTTGTCCTCAAACAAATGACATGTCATATTAGTGGGAAGGGGGAAGATGCATTCAAATTCCAGAGGATAGAAAAGTGCAATGCAGGTAATTTTTCACTCAATCACTGTGTACACAATAGATATATGAATAGACATTTACCAGATAGTTTCTTTTCTTCTAAAACTAAACCCAAATTCTTCTATTATATATCTTCTTCTATTGTTACCATTGAATGTATGCTTTAAATTGATTTTTTTAGACACTCAAGTAGGCCACCTCATCATTTAGATCTCCTTATGTTGCCTTACCCTTATTTATATTTTTCTCACTCAATTTCTTTTATTTCTCATCATTTTTTTCTTTTCTTCTTCTTCTAGTTCCGCTTCTCTTCTCAGATGTAGCTTGAGGTTCATCTTCTTTTATCTCCCCACTTCTCTCAAATTCAGCCAACTGTTTACCACTTCTAAAGGAAATGGCATTACAGTGCTCTCTAGGGTTCTCAGTCTGGCCTGAAAATTTCCCAAAGTTCCTGTTAGATAGGCTTGCTTGCTGTGCTATTTGAGTTTCCAGCATCTTACTATGGGTAGCAAGCGAGTCAACCTTAGAGGCTAAATCTTTTATAGCCTCATTCATTGAGTGGTGCTAAGCTCTGAACTCATCATTCTGTTTTGTCTGTGTAGTGATGAAGTTCTTCATCAAAGCCTCCAGATTTGACTTTGGCTGAGGAGATGAATTGAAGGACCTCTGATTCTGAAATCCTAGAGGTTACCTAAAATTATTCTGAGGTTGATTCACATTAGACTTGTATGAAAGATTCGAGTGGTTCCTCCAACCTGGGTTATAGGTGTTGCTGTAAGGATTGCTTTTTTGATTATTCACAAAACTTACCTGCTCACAATCCTGAGGTGCAGAGTTTCCAAGCTGACATTCATTAGCCACATGACCAACACCTCCACAAATCTCACATGATGAAAATGAAGAAGAACCAACAGCATTGATGCTTAATTTATCTAATTTCTGAAACAATGCATCAACCTTAGAAGTGAGATGATTAAACGCATCTACTTCAAACATACTTGCTAGATTTCTTGATGGCGCCTTTCACTATATCAAGAGTAGTGATTTTGAGCAATATCTTCAATCAGCTTATATGCCTCATCAATTGTTTTATTCATAATGGCCCCTCCTACTACAACATCCACAGACATTCTGGTGTCCATTGTAGAATGTATGGATTATAAGCCACTTCTCGAACCCATGGTGTGGGCATATTCTGAGGAGCTTTTTAAATATCTACCAAACTTCATATAAAGACACACCATCTTTTTGTGTAAAAGTAGTTATCTAATTTCTGTAACATCTCGTAAGAAAATAAAATTTATTAGACAATTTTTAGATATCTAAGGAAATATAATCCTTATAAATTATTTACCTTACGTATATGCATAGAAATATTCTAACATTAATGGAATAGGTAAAGAGAGAAAACTTAAGAGGAAATATTAAAAATAAATATACTAAAGAAAGGTGAAATTCTTGGGTAAGAAAGATAAATTTTTATGAAGTCAATAAAGGTATTAAAATTTCAAGAAAATTGGATTAGGTTAATTTTTCCTAATTTAAGAGTTAAAGTTACTAAGTTTAGTATCTCCATCCATAAATTGGGCTTTTACCTATGGACACTTCATATAGAGTTTTTCTACTTCACATGAATTTTTAACAAGCCAATAGGATAGCCCAAGGAAGAAATAAAACATAGACTTGGACTAGGATATAGAAATTGGACCGGTAGCCCAAAAATCATGAAAATGTGACAAGCCCATTATGAAAGGTAGAAATTTAACCAAAGTAAAGAAAATGGGCAAGAATGAGTCCAAACCCAAGAGGAAAAATAAAAAAAATAAAGTGATGGAATAATGGTGTAATCAAGATTAAGTGACATGGCATTAAGACAAAAATTTAGCAAGAGCTGTGATATCCTACATTCATAATTTTAGCAAGTGGTACGATAATACATGGCATTAGGACAAAACATTTATATCCTACACTCATAATTTTAGCAAGTGGGTAATAATACATAGCATTATGATAAAACATCTTTATCCTACACAAATAATTTTAGCTAAGCAAGGAAGATTCAAAGGTTGGAAATTTGCCACCTAAAAAGGCAAACCTATCATACTTGATTAAGACAAAAGAAAAAGGAAATGAATCCCTAAATCAAAGGGACCTTTTCCCTTATCTTAAGAACATATCATCATAATTTTCAAAATACAAATCTCCTTTTGCTATGCATATCTTGACTAAGGAAGAAGAAGACAAGAACATAAGTTGTTTGTTTTCCAAAAATTCAACCAAGTGCATCCTAATTGTGATAAGGCAGACCCATGATTATAAAAGGTAAATTATTTGATAGTCTATATAAGCAAAACCCACCCTTATAACATTAGAATTTTGTCCAAGTGAGGGAGAGAAAAAATAGAAGCAAGGTAGAGTCAGGAAAGGAGAGGAAGAAAGAAAGAAAGAGGAAGGAGAAATCTAAAGGACTAAGTGCGCAAAATAAGTTTAACAATATTTCTTTTTGAAGAAAACTTTTGAAACTTATAATATTTATATGAGATTTTGATCTTATAACTTTGATGATTGGTCATGGAAGTTGCTATATCATGTTACATATTATGTATGTTTGAATACTTAGGCTGGTGTAGATAGTTCTGCATAGGTATGCCTATGGGTGGCAAACTTTTAAGCTTCTATTTTTAAAATTTTGAAATGAATAAGTAAGGAATTAAAACAAATAACTAACATAAAAAATGTAGATCTATGTCTAACGGAATTTTAGCCACTAGAATCACTCAATTTGGAGTCCATATGAGGTAGATATGGTCTGATTAGTAAGCAGTGGTCAGAAAATGGTTAATCAGGAAAGAATATGTTAGGATAGCTTCTGTGTTTTAATTTCTGGAAACATTTTGTAGGGAATTAAAATAAATGGTTAACATAAGAATTATAGATATATGTCTCACGGAATTTTAGCCAATGGAAGCACTCAATTTGGAGTCCATAGGAGGTAGATATGGTCCGATTAGTAAGCAATGGTCAAAAAATAGTTAATCAGGAAAGAATATGTTAAGATAGCTTCTGTGTTTTAATTTCTGGGAACATGCTATAGGGAATTAAAATAAATGATTAACATAAAAATTATTGCTATATGTGTCACGGATTTGTACCCATGGGAATCACTTAATTTGGAATTCTTATGAGGGAGATATGGACATATTAGTAGGTAGAGGTCAGAACCTACTTGAGAAGAAATAACATGTACTTTGAGGGAGTAATATAACCATGATTTCTTAATATTTCGTTCAACTATTGAACATAATAGTTTTAGATAATTGTTTTACCTTTAAATTGACACCAAGATCATCTACATAGGAGTTAAATTGAGGGCGTTATGCTTTGATTAGTAAGAGAAGGTTAGATAGGATGAAAACCTACATCAAGAAAATAATGAAATAAAATTAATATTTAAAATAGAAGACTCTTATAAATGAAAATAATAAATTACTAGTATATGCCATAGCCATTGCCATTGCATGAACTTATTACCATCTTAAGAGTGAAATTTTGACATGAAAATATTTTATAAAGTGATATTTGAAATGGTTATGTTCATGGCATGATTACCAATGATTTTTGGTTATTATTGTGAAAAGAAAAGAAATGAGCACGGTCACATGAAAAATCCATGTGGTGCACCAGTAAAGGACGCCCTACCAATGGTTATGAATATGTTAATGAGAAAAGAAAGAGAAAGTGTGCCATGTCGGACGAAGCGAGAAAAGCCTGTACTGAAGAGTAAAAAATACTCACCCTGACCGGGGTAGCTTGATATGAGAATAAATTGATAGTCATCATATGATATTCTGAAAATAATTAATCCTGTCATACTTGTCATTACTGTACGATTCTCATGTACATAGATATAGTGCATTCATGTGACCAAAGATATTTACTATAGTTTATACAGTTGAACATGGCGTGATGAACTATATTGATGATGATTTATTGTTAAACATACTGTGATTTAATTCTCACTATATTTCCATGTCATGTTCAAAAAATTAGTTATGTAGATTTTTTATGGCTCTGGCTTTTAGTGTACATTGGATCGAGTTACTTTATGTTGGGCAGATCACATAATCAAATAATATGTTTGTGGTCAAGTTGGTTCAGATCTCGATGAATGTGCAACCACCTGCACCTATATCTTCGGAATTGGTCAACCAGAATAAATAAGATGTAGTTATTTATGTGTTTGATTTTGTTGTACGTACATTTTTATTAATGACATGTATGTGAACTCTATATTGTATAATAAATAATAATAACAAAAGAGGCTGTTACAATTTCTAAGGTGGGTTGTCTTACTTGGTGGGAAGTACTTAGCCAAGAATGCTTGAGAAAGTTGCTGCCATATAATTATTGACCCTGATGGAAGAGAATGCAACCATGCACGGGCCTTGTCCCTCAAAGAGAAAGGGAATAATCTCAATCTAATGGCATCAAAAAATACTCTATTCAGCTTTAAAGTATCACAGTATTCTAAAAATATTGATAAGTGGAGATTAGGGTCTTCGGTAGGTGACCCTCCAAATTGATTTTGCTGAACTATCTCCAGAAGAGAAGGTTTCAACTCAAATTTATTGGTCTCAACATCCGGTCTGACAATGCTTGTGTTTCGGCCATGTGTATCCAGTGCAGTGAAATCTTTAAGAGATCTATTACCTCTTTCCGCCATGGTAGGTGCAGCGGGATCTTACTTCTATCTTCTTCTTCTCCTTCGTAGTGTTCTTTCAATTTTCGGATCAAATTCAGCAAAGAGTTCATGACCTCTTTGCAAAAAATAGCTGCACACCTACAAAAGAAGAAAAAAGGCAAAAATCAACAAGATAAAATATGCAAAAAAAATAAAAAGAAAAAGGATATAATCTAGCTATTTCATAAAATATCTAATATTGACTATTGTTTCCCAGCAACGGTGTCAAAAACTTGTGTATGTTTTATAAATAACCGAAAGCGCACGGCGTAGCTGTAGTTAGTCCAGCGAGTACGGGTCATATCCTATAGAGAACAATTATCAATTACTAGACTTTACGAAGTATGTTAGCTAAATCAATGCAATACGATGAGAGTTTGTCATAATTCAGCTAATAAGTAATGCAATTAATAAAAGCCTATGGTTATGGTTTACCATACTTATGATATTCAACAATCAATATGTACCTTTAATTGCAATTATCTAGGTAATTGGGGATGGTTTAGCCTTAATTAACTAATAACCTCTTTCAAGTATTACTAATCGTACTTAGGTTAATCCAATTGCCTACTTTCGTGGTTCTTAGTTCAACCTAAGTCCATTAAGTTCTATAACAACCATGGAATACAATTAATCGATTTTCTCATGCCCACTAATTGATTCATTCCTAAAGAACCTAAAACTACTTTCATGATTAAGATATCCCTAATTAACTATTAGTTTCTGGTATTAATTTTCACCTTTCATTTCATCAATTAATATCCTAAGACGTGATAAAACGTTGGCCAGACATTCATTAACTCATATAATCGATGCATAATAGCTAATCCTAATTAACCATGGATAATACAATTAGGGTTCCAAAAATCAATTCAATAGTTCAGTATCATCATACTATAAGTGGGTTTACCAAAACCCTACGTCAAATCTACTCAAGTATAATAGAAATAGAAATCAAAAGCATATTCATTAAGTAAATCATTAAAGTTCAATACAAACTAAGAGAAAGGAGTAGAAGAAGAAGTAAGTGCAGAATAGAAAGATAAAACTTGGTTTGCAGAATGTAGTAGAGATACAATGCTAAATCAATCTCATAACCTAAGAACATGAAAGTAAACACTAATCATATCTAATCCTAATCTAATGGTGTTTCCTAAACTTAAAACTGAGTAAAAGTGGGTCTGAATGTGTCTGGATAGTCTTGGCTATGCTTCCCCATGTCTTTATAACAACTTAGCTGCTCAAAACCCTAGAAATCACGCGGTGTATGGAAATAAAGCACGGTCGTGCTTGATGACATAGGCCGGCCATGGTTCGTGCTGGATTCTGGGACTTTCTCCTCTTTGCACAAAGTATGGCCTGGCCGTGCTTCAAGTACACCAAGCACAGCTTGGCCGTGTTGGGGGATGCTAAGCTAAGAATTCTCCAATTTCTAGTGTGTTGCCTCCTTGCTTCCTCCTCAACTTGTTCCAAGTCCTCAAAGCTCTTTACATGCATGTTTTTCATCGCTTCTTGGCCTCTTTTACTCACCTACAAACATAAAACCAACCAAAGCAATATCCAGAGCAAAGCATAACCAAAAACAGAGAAATAATCACAAGTTTACTTTCATAATTAAGGGATAAAATATAACCATTAAGTACTTAAACTTCCCCTTTATCAGAACCCAGCAAGGCAAGCGCCGCGGCGTTTAACCAGAGCATTGTGGCGCTCCCTACCCAGATTGGGCGAGAGCCGCGACGCTTTCTATAAGAGGCTCGTGGCCTCTTTGTCCCCAAGCATGGTTTTTGCATTCCCCTTCAACCCTAAATACAATTTTTTGCCTCTAATAAACTATAATAACCTCTCATTACGTTTCCTTGCTTAAATTACATGGTTTTTCATCTTCTTTTACAGGATTAAACAGCTTTTTCAGCATTTGTGTTGGATTTAAGGGAAATTTTATAAGGTTCTAAGGCAATTTTGATCTTGCATTTTTCAGCCACAAATCAAGCTAAATTAGGTACGGTTTACTTCATTTTTTCTGATGAGGTTGATCTACATACTTAATTGTTACTAGTTTGCATTAAATTGCGACTTCAAGTTGAGAATCCACCACCCATTCTTCCAATTTTTCAAAAGCACACACCAGGTGTTCGATAAAATGCCCTAGTGAATTTTCTAAGTCCTATGGCTCCAAAAACTTCAAAATTGGACCTCTCAAAAAGGAAGAATAGGGCCAAAGACCCTCCAGTATTCGACAACACGGCATTTGTGACTGAAGAGGTTCATCAGCACCACATCAAAGTTGTGGTGCATAAACCCATCATTCTAGAACCCAAAACCAGGGGTCATTCCTGTGGTACAAGAGTTTTATTCCAATGCTACAGTCTATGAACGTCATAAAGCATGGGTTAGAGGCAAGATGGTGAAATTCACCCCGCATGCCATCAATAAGTTCTATTCACTGCCTGACATTGAGGATGATGAATACTCGGCGCTTCTTCAATCTTACATTGACTTTGAAGAAATTATTTGCACTCTTTACTACAGGGGGCTTCCTGGAAATTGGATAGTAATGGCCAACCAGTGTACCTTGCCAGGGTCGACATAAACAAAGTGGCTAAAGCCTAGCACTATTTCATGTCAGCGAGATTCATGCCCAGCTTAAATATAAGTCAAATCAATATGGACAGGGCGATTTTACTTTATGCTATACTGAAGGGTCTTTCTATTGATGTAGGAAAAATTATCCACAGATAGATGCTAGGCTGCATTAACTCTCGAGGCAACTCCCTTTTTGCCCGCAGTCTAATCACTGGTCTATGTAAGAATACAGGAGTAAGCTGGGATTCCACTGAAGCTCTCATCCAACCAATGAGATCTATATCCTATGCAAACATACAAAAATATAAAGGGCATGAGGAAGCAGAATAAGAGGAGTTAGGGGTTCAGCAACTAACTGCAGGGGAACCTGGTAGCAGTTCAACTTCACCACCATCCCAGCATACTATTGAAGACCTATGGGAGCGAACTAAGTGCTTGAGTCACCAGATGAATGATTTGGCACTCTACAAGTACTTCATAGCACAGCACAACAATGCTTGTTTCAGTCAGCTAGCCTATGCCTTAAACCTTCCAATAGCATTCCCAGCACCTCCTAACCCACTTTTTAAGCCTGCACTCAAGCAGGATGAGATGGATGGTGTCAATTAATCAGGGAAGTTTCACTAAACCCCTCCTATTACTTGTCACTTTTATCTTTTTATTTTCTATTTTACATTGGGGAGAATGTAAGTTCTTAAGTGTGGAAGGTCACTTTATGATTCAGTTGGATGACTGTATAATAAACCATACACTTACGCACTATTTACTCTACTTCTATGATTTATGCACTTCTAGTTCCAGTTATTGAATGGGTTGAGCATGTGAACTTATTTCAATATTTAAGTTTGTATTAGTCAAACCAATAGCCAATGATATAAATGTTTAAATTACTAATAGCTCTTGAGAAACGTAAGAAAATTATGATTATGTGTAATTTTAGTTTTCTTGCAATTTATTATTATCCATTTTTTAGGATCCTGAAACTATTTTGCACAAACAACTTTGAGTATTTAATTTATCTTTTACTTAGAGAAAGTTTATATAACTCAAAATATTTTATAATCTCACCAATTTTCTAGAACTTATTTAAATGCTACTTGAGGCGAAATCCTAGGCTGATACTATAAATTAGGAGATGATTTAGGCTTTATTTGATGAGATTGAGCCTTTCAAGTCAAACCAAGTAATAAAATATCCTTAGCACCTGTATTTTGAGCTTAATTAATATATTCCATTTTTTTTCATACCCACTATAGAGCCAAGACTAAATCATGATTAATTCCTTTAATTGTTTTCCCTGATGCACTCATCCCATGATTAATTTTCAAATGATTGTTTTGTAGAGCTATATTAATAAAAGGGTGGAAGGGTGGAGTAAGGAAAAAAGAAAGAAAATGTCCAAAAATACGGATGAAAGTCTAAGCAGTGAAAGAAAAAAAGAAAAAAAATGTGATGGTGATGAATTCAGTAAAATAAAGGAATAAGTGTGGGGGAAACATTCCCCAAGCTTGAGAAAGCTCAAGTGAAGTATAATTAATCATGTGGTATTAGGTGATCAAGCCTAAATTTATATCTTTTATCTCACCCTCTAACTTAGTCACATTACAAGCTGATTAAAGCCTTTTTTATCCCTAAAAGTAGTTTTAGCCTACATTAGTGGAGAGTAGTATGAAAAATAAGCATATGAAAATCCTAAAAAGAGGTCCATACCCAATTTCTTGAGCTATATAAATTCATTTGGGTGAAAGATGGTTGAACAGCTCATAGACACACATACACTCAGGGTCTCTAGAAAATAAGTCATGAATTGCATTTGAGTTAAATATTGCACATAATTATTAAATAATCTGAAACTTCTTTAACAGCATACAATTTTTCACTATGAGGCAATTTATTGGTAAGTCTTTCACTCATCTCATATATTGAATATTGTTCATATGAATTAATTTGCTTAAGGACAAGCAAGAGAATAAGTGTGGTGGTACTTAACATGCTATAAATTAAGCATGTCTTTAGCATGTTTTAAGTTGCTTTTTATTTAATTTGAGTAGGAAATAAATAGAATTTAATTGAATTTTGTGTTTTATGTTTTAGGAATAATAAAGAAGAAAATAAAAGGAAAATAGAGAGAAAATATGGAAAAATGCTTATTTTCGACCTTCAGTCACTAATTGAGGCATATCTCTCTCATCTGAAGTCCGATTGAAAAGATACCTGCGGCTATGGATAGAACAGACATAAAGCTACAACTTTTGTGTTTGGTACTTTGGCCAAGTCCAAAAGCTTTTAGGCACCGCAGTGCTCAAAAGAGAGCATTACAGCACCGCAATATGGCATATCCGGAGCACCACGGTAATGAGCTACCCAGAAACTAGTGTCGCGGCACCCTGTCTTTGTATTTTCATAGCTCCACAGTGCCCGTGTAGCATAACGGCACTGGCCGCCACATCAAAACGCTGATATTGCAATTTTTAGGTCTTCTTAACTCCAGTTAAAGCCCGATGGACCAAATTTTGATATAAAAACAATCCTACTTCAAGGAGGAGAAGCCAATCTATAAAAAGGGAAGAAAGGAAGCATCAAAGATCATTCAAGCTCTTAATTAGCTTCTTCAATTCTTGTTTAGATTTTCTTATGGGCCTACACGGCTGATTTACTTTTAGTTGGCAGAAGAATATTAAAACCTCAAGGGATCGTTATTCATTGTGAGATTTGGAGTTGATTTTTATTAATTCAATCTTAACCAGGTATTGATTATTTATCTACTTTTATCTTTTCTTACTGATTGTTCATATGATTGTTAGGGAGGCTTACTAGTATATTGTATGTCTTAATCTATTGCTGAATTAGGTTTTGAACAAAGTTTTCATTACTTTATTCATGAAGTAAATAGAATTAAAGATTTTGGAATATAAATCATTAACCCTATGATGAATGACCAACTAAATTAAATATAACTGATGTGTTTATATTTATTTAGCTCTATCAATTTCTCTCGTTTTTCATGCAATTGATTGGTTAGACTTTATCGATGTACTAAAGGATATCTTATCAATTAGGGTTTAATTGGTAAGATTGTTATCAATTCACTAGACTTAAGGAGGAACAGGGATAAAATCCCAATGATAGATATTTGGTTTAAGATTGATGATTTTGTCAATGATCAATGCAATCCCTTGATGGTGAATATAGACCAAAACCAACGCCTCTCTCATTAATTAGTCTCTTAATTACTTTCATTATTATTTTCTTTACTATTTACAATTATCAAATCTCCCTTTTTCTCAATCACATAAGGTAATACCAGTCTCTGTGGGAACGACCCTTACTCCCACTACTACAGGTTAGTTGAGAGGTAAGGTATCAATTTGGGTGTACCTACTACAGTACACACCAAGCATGTTGTTGCATTAAATGCATACTCAAAAGTCTAGCAACTAGATAATATTTCATATGTTACATTGTCAATTTCTAATAAGAAACTATTACCTTCTATTTCACAAGCTCCTATCCCTGAATTAAAGCCACTTGTTGATCACCTCATATATGTAGTTTTTTTAAAAATAGACACTTACACTGATAATTTCCAGCAAGTTTGATGCTACACAAGAGGAAAAGTTGGAGCAAGTACTTAAAAAGCACAAGACAACCATAGGATGGACCAAAGTTGACATTAAAGGAATTAGCAACTCTACTTGCATACATAGAATATCACTAGCAGAAGGAGGTAAACCCTCCAAACAACTCTAAAGAAGGCTAAATTCACCTAACTGGTAAAGAAAAAGATCCTCAAACTCCTTGAGGTAGGAGCTATATATCCTATTTCATATAACAATTGGGTCAGTCCAATGCAAGTGCTCCCTAAAAAGACAGGGATAACCATGGCTTAAAATCAAAATAAGGAATTGGTTCCCACTTGAGTTCAAAATAGGTAGAAGATTTATATAAATTACATAAAATTAAATTTTGTAACTCAAAAAGATCATTTTCCTTCACTTTTTGTTTATCAAATGCTTGAAAAATTAGTTGGCCATCATCACTATTGTTTTCTTTATAGATATTTAGGTTATTTTCAGGTTACAATTGTTCTAGAAAATAAGAAGAAAACAATCTTTACTTTTCCATTTAGAATATTCCCATATAGACAAATTCCTTTTGAGCTTTGCAATGCCCCTACTACTGTATATAGTTAGTATATTTTCTGATTATATTAAGAAATTCATAGAAGTCTTTATGGATAATTTTCCTATCTATGATAACTTATTTGATTATTGTCTACATAACTTTACACTCATTTTAAAAGGTGCATGGAAACTAATCTTATATTAAATTTTGAAAATGCCACTTATGGTTGAGCAAGGTATAATTTAAATGCATGTTATTTCATCTAAAGGGATAGAAGTAAATATTGCCAATATTGATGTTATTCAATCTCGACCTTACTATACTAATGTAGGGGAAGTCTATTCTTTTCTTGGACATGTAGGCTTTTACAAGAGAAAAGGACTTCACCAAGATAGCAGCACCTCTATGCAAGAGATAGTGTTTGAATTTGATAATAATTGTAGAAAATTCTTTGACACCCTAAAGGAGTTATTAACTTTTGCCTCAATTATCAAGCCACCAGACTGAGATTTACCATTTGAGATCACATGCAATACCAATGATTATGTAGTTAGTGCAGTCTTGGGTTAAAAAGTTGGGAAAGCCTTCCATGTAATCTATTATGCATCTAGAACACTAAATAATGCCAAGAGAAATTACATAACCATTGAAAAAGAACTCTTAGCTATTGTTTTTACTTTAATAAAATTTAGATCTTACCGAATTTGCACTAAAGTAATAATTTATATTGATCATGCAGCTTTGAAATACTTGGTGATGAAAAAGGAGGCCAAACCAAGATTAATTAGATGGGTCTTACTCTTGACAAAGTTTGATCTAGAAAAAAAGACCGAAAAGGAGCAAAAAATAATATGGTTGACTACTTAAGTCAATTGGTTCATATGGAGGAGAAGTTGGATTTACAAGAGACATTCCTAATGAGTGAGTTTTATAACCATAAATTAGACACTTTCATCGTATCTTTTTGCCATATTTAAGCATTTATTTTTTGTATTTATCTTTAATTTTGTGCATCGTTTACAGATAGAGAGAAGAATAGAAAATGAACTCAATTGGATGAATCAAAGTTAAATTGTGGTTCTTTGATAATGATGTCTATAAATCAAGTAGACAAAATAATTTTATTGAGGATGGCTGAGTAAAGAGAATTATCTAATTGACTCCGAAGATGCATCCTAACGGATATATGCATCAATTCAATCTTGACTTATAACTATATTTTCAAAAGAACTGAAACAAAAAGATTCAAGACAGAATACCTAATGTTAAAAATATGTTTCTTGCTTGCTTTTTAACTCAATCTAACTGCAGTATTTTGGCTATATCTCAAAAAATACATATCTAATACATACAAAATTTGATAGATGAATAGCTAACATAATTTCACACAACTTTTATGTTTATGTGATTAGCAAATTCAGACATCTAAAGGGCCAAAATTGGGCTAGAAAAAGAATCTATTTACTGTTGTAGTCTAGTCCAACCTTCTTGTAGTATTTGGAACGTATCTCAAAAATTTAATATTCAATGTATACAAAATTTGGTAGGTTTGTATCTGACACAATTTTCTACAACTTTAATGTTTAAGTTGTCAACAAATTCGGACATCAAGGAAGTTAAAGTTGGGCTAGAAAAGGATCTATTTGTTGTTGCAGTCCAGCTTGACCTTACTCTAGTATTTTGAGCATAAGTCACAAATTACGTATCCAATTTGCCCATCATTTTATGGCTAGAAACATAATGAAATTTTCTACAATTTCCATGTTCATTGAGTCAGCAAAATCGGTAGATTTCAAGTAGATATTCAAGGTTCAATTTTAGTACACATGATAGAATCCAAATTGTCAACTTTGTACAAATTCTTACCTAATAATTTTGACAATTACCACACCTCATTGTATCTATAAATGGAGGGCTTGAGCAGTGAGTTTAGGAGCTACCAGAGAGCTTGGGAAAGTTTTGTTGGAGTTCTAAGTGCTTGTAATATTTTCTCTCCTTAGACATTTTGTATTTTTACTTTCCTTCATAATATTATCATGCTTCTTCATCTTTTATTTTGTTTTCTTGCCTTGATTATGGAGAACTAATCTCCTAATCTTAAGGTGAAAGAGTGAAACTCTTGGTATGAGAATAATAATTTATCTAACTCTTAATTTCAATGTTTATATTTCATGTTATATTTATCTTCATATTTCTTTTCTTATGTTAATTCTTTCTAAGAGGATGGCTTTGCTGCCTTTTGTTATTAATTTCTTGTTATTCTTCTTCTGAGAGGATGACTCTGCTGCCTCTCTATCATTATGTTCTTGTTAATTTTTTTCTTAATGGCTGGTTTTACAGCCTATCTCTTATTATTTTAATGGCTGGTTTTACCGCCTATTTTATGTTGTTATTGTTTATAGTTGGCCTCGCCACTTATCTCTTGTTATAGTTCTTTTTCTTACATCTTTTCATTCTTAATCTTATAAAGTGTGAACCTTGATACATTGTAGACAATTTTTGGCATAATAAATACCCGAATCAATCTTGATTTATTGTAGACAAGATGATGATTGACACAATGTACGCTTAAATCCATTTACAAGTTATCTTTTGCATCTTTGTACTTTTAATCTTGTGAAGTGTGAATCTTGATATATTGTAGACAATATGACAATTGGCACAACATATGCTTGAATCCATTTTATAAGAATATTTTAGATATTAGTAATACAATAAAAAGGAGGTAAATATAATTAATGTATAAACAAAGGTTAGTTTAAATTAAGATATCTTCCGATTAAAACCTTATTCATGTAAGGATTCTAATTGAGTAATAAAAGAGTTAAATTTATCTTTATTTGATATACCAAGAGTGGATCCCCTAACCTTAGCATATTTCTTTACTTTGAATACATCTATATTTAACTTCAGTATATTAGTTCTTTGCATAATTTGTTCAATATTCTTCTCACAAAATAAGATCTTGGCAACTAGGTTAGAATTATTTATTTTGGATCTAAATTAGAATTTTCTCTCAATTGGCAATACTTCTGGGATTGACTTTGCATACCACTCAATCTATACTCCAATAGATTTGTGTGCTTGCTAGTTTTAATTGAAACAACAACAATTCCCTCATGAAAAGTTATTTTCAGTAGTAACTAAATTACCATGGCATACACATATTGTTAATTATTTAGTTGTTAACCAATTTCCCCACTTTTGTTTAGGTCAACCAAGGACAAAATCAAGAGTGATGCAAAATACACGTAAGGGATGATCTGTACCTATGGAAACAATGTGCAGACCAAATACTAAGAAGGCATGTGCCTAAATATGAAATTTTATCTATTATAACCTTCTGCCATTCCCATGTAAGTGGAGGACACTTTAGAGCTAAGAGGATAGTAAGAAAGGTATTGGAATGTGGTTTTTACTAGGCTACTATCTTCAAAGACTCATACCTATTATGTAAGTTATGTACAAAATGTTAAAAGGTAGGTAATAGAACCCAAAATAAAATTGAGAAGACGCAAACACCCTTATTGTTTTGTGAATTTTTTTATGTTTAAGATATTGACTTCATGTGACCCTTTCCTACATATTTTGGTTTCGATTATATCCTACTTACTGTCGATTATGTTCCAAAGGTGAAAGGTAAAGCCACCAAGACTAATGATTCTAAAATGGTTTCAAATTTCATTAGGTCCTACATCTTCTCCAAATTTAGGATACAAGAATTCTAATTAGTGACAGTAGCACTCATTTTTGCTATAGGACTGTGGAAGCCTTATTAAGAAAATATAATGTTACTAATAAGTTGGCAATCACATATCATCCCCAAACTAATAGACAAGTTAAGGCATCAAACAAAGAAATTAAGTCCATCATTAGTAAAACCATAAATACCAACTGAAAGGATTGGAGTCTATGCCTAAATGACAATTTATAAGCTTATAGAATAGTATACAAAACTCATATCAACATGTCACCATACTGATTGGTGTTTGGAAAACCCTGTCATCTTCTAGTAGAATTGGTACATAAAGAATATTTAGCCATAAATAATTTCAACATGAGACTAGATGAAAGTGGAGAACACAGTAAACTACATTTTTAAAGAAAAAACTAAATTCCTACATAGCCAAATAATCTCTCAAAAAGAGTTTGCTGTAGGATAGAAATTCCTCCTCTACAATTCAAGACTCAGACTATTCCTAGGTAAGTCTCCCTCACAGTGTAGTGGAAATTTAAAGTTAGGATAAATCCAAAGGATTCAAGGTAAATGGTGTCACACCCCTACTTTTAAGGGCACGTGAAACACAAACTTTATGGACAGAGTTTACTATAATAATTATAATACAAGAATTCATTATGGAAACAAAAATAAATAGGTTCTCTCATATAAACACAATATACAGATCAAGTTTATAAATATCAAAGTAATAACAGAAGTAAGGATCTTGTCTGTGGCATTCAGAGCATACTCTAAAGTACAAGTATAATATAATCAAAAATCCACGATCCCTAGAAACAAAATAGGCTCACTAGAGAATATGTCGCCTAACTGATCAACTATCTAAAGGGAAATGACCAAAAATCTGTATTCTTATCTAAAAAATGTAGAAATATCGTGTAGTGAGTTTGACAACTCAGTGAGCAGATAATACCTCTTATGACCTCTTATGTCAACATATGGATGTACTCATATTTTAAAATTTATCACGTAGAAAATTACAGCTCAGAAGTACATCCATATGGGACCCGTATTTCAAATATTCTTAGTTCAAATCACATTCAGATATCCAAAACCATATGCAATACGGTATGATCATTAATCAAATATTGTTATGCATCAAAATATTTCTCATGAAAACATTAGGAGGATCCCATATCAGAACCACCATATCGGAGTTCAAGCTCATCCATACTTTGGTGGTGTTGGATTTGCCTAAACTCAACATCTTAGCTAAGGTTTGCCCTACCACCATTCAAGAGGACACATGAATGGACTCTAATATGGGCAATTTCTCAAGCACACAGCAAGGGAGGGAAAATCACATATCATATAGTCGGTATCTCGCTTAGATAGGAGGCATCCCGCTCTCCTTCACATATCATATTCCGTGTGTTGACCGTCACACGAGACTAGCACCACCCTTGCTAGTTGAGGTATCAAGGTACACCAAGGATAACATCACCTACTGTTAACAAACAGTGTTTCCAATAGGATTTCTCCACAGAAAATATATTTGCACATATGCCATATCGTTCAAAACAGAAGTTTCAGTATAAATTCAAAATTTTCAGTCTCAGTACAATTTCTTTGTTAAAAAACTTTCCAATCAGGATAATCACATATACATGCCCTTTACCAAAGCAATCTTATAGCTTTACATATCAATGCCACGTGCACAATATATTTCATTTACCATAAGATGAGAAATACATTTAAAATCACATATACAATGAGTTCAAAAATCTATTTTCAAAACCATACTCATCTTGAACTATATGCCATATTATAAAAAAATCAAGTAATTTAATCCATTTTAAAGACATATAAAAGAATAAATAACTTGTAAACAGAATCTATTATACATTTAAAGTTCAAGAAGAGCATAGGATAAGTCATAAAAAGAATTATCTACTCACAAGATAAGGCTCTAAGTTGAACAGTCTCAAAATACACTTTTCCAATCTAATTTGACTAAATAAACTTTAAAAACGAGTCTAGAGGGTCCAAAAAACTATAAAATGACTCCAGAATCGCAAAATTTGGCCTTTGAAAGTTTGGTCAACACTAGTCAACTTATGGGTACTACTCACAGTAGAAATTACTATTTATTTCTGGAATCACTATTCATACTAGTCAGATTTACTGTTCACAACACACAAAATGTTGTTAGATGACTGAAAAATTTCATATTCAAAGGTTTATCTATATTCTGAATCCATCTATAGTGTCAAATTTTCAATTTGAAGTATATAAATAGAAGTTTTAGAACTTATCTTTTTCTAAGATTTTCTACTTCCGATCTGCAGGGATTCTGTGACTGATTTGAAAAATTATTCGGCCAGTATCGTAGTACTCTTCGTCCTAAATCCAGTGGTACCCTTAGTTTTGAGATCAGATGCTCAAAAGTACTCCAAATCTAAAGAGAAAAAATAAAAAAAGAGAAAACACTATTCATTCACCTCATTTATGGAAATTTTCCTTTCTTTTTTTTTAAATATTGATGGATGGACCATTTTGCAAATATTCAATTTTTGAGGGAGGTCCTTGTAAATTTTATTATTTACATTTTGACTCCTAAACTTTTAGGAAATTACACTTTGACCCTAAGAATATTAATAAGTTTTCATTTTCATCCCTAAAACCTTTCAATTACATCTCTACTCCTTTATTTCTTTTAATAATCCATACATAAATGAAAATTACTAAATTTTAGGATTGTTACATTCTTTCCCCTTAAGAAATTCGGTCCCCGAATTTCAAATCATACTGTTGCAAGTAGGGAATAAAGTCAATACATAAATTATAGTTATTAACCTTACTACTCAAGCTATTGGGGATATCTCTTTTGTATATCATCTTCACTAATATCTGAACTATCTTCAAATTCGCATATTTATATCCATAAGTCGATATAATTAGGAACCAAACACATAAAAGAATATGTACACATCCATATAGGGTAACCTCCTTTTCTTATTCCAAACTTCTATCAAGTCATCTTTAATTCTCACATGTCAACATCATCCCATGTATCTCAAGTATTTCTTACTTTCATTTCTAAAAACATATCATTATAGTTCTTATCAATTCCGTTTAACTAAGCCGTTCATTTTAAGAAGATTTTTCTCAACAATTATTCACACATAAATTTCCTATCTCAACATAATTCACATCCTAGATACTAGACTCAACTTAGCATGGTATAAAACTTTAACACAAATATCTTAACTGCTTTACATTATTTTCAGACATGGTTCTTAAAATATTCTCCATATTTTCAAATTAAGATTTCAAATATTAATTTGAATCCTACTTCCCATATTTTATTCTTCAAGAACTTCAACACCACTAATTCACTTGATTACATTCCTCAAAGCACCATAAAGCTATCATCCGTCTATTTCTTTCACCTAAAATTCTTTATACAGTTCGGTGTCCAAACTCACTATTTTAAATTATGACTAGTTTAATGCCCAACTTCCTCCAAGATTTCCTTCATTAATCACTTCTAACAAATTGAAATCTTAAATTTACTAATTTTGTCTTACCTATCTTCAAGTAAACCCAATATGCTCAAATCTTCCTCTTATGACACTTTTCCATCACTAGCTAATCCTTAAGCAATCCTAACATATCTTACTTCACCATTCCTAACATGTTTGCTACCTACCCATCTCAATTCACTTCTCACATATTCATATATTTTAGTGACATACTATCTAAATCTCAAACATCACCCAAGCCACAATCTCGACATATAAAAATAGTTATAAATTTACATTACAAAACCATATTATACAATTTATAAATTAAGAGACAAATTATAATTCTTTTCTCCATGCCATAATTTATATGATTTACTCACCTATTAGGAAACCTACGATGTTTCATGTAAAACCTCAAATAATGTCATTTGTAGATTGGCTTGGTAGCTATTGTTATAAGTAAATTCAGTTAGGGGCAAAAATCTTTCTCAACTACCTTGAAAATCAAGCACACATGCTCAAAGCATGTCTTCCAATATTTGGATGGTTTGCTCAGACTATCTATCTGTTTGAGGATGGAAAGTAGTACTGAAATTTAACTTTGTGCTCAAAGCTTCTTGGAAGACTCTCAAAAAGCAAGTTGTAAATTGTGGTCCTTAATCAAAAATAATCAATAACAATACCCCATGAAGTCTCACTATCTTATTCAAATACAGATTTGCATACTGAGCTATGTTATATGTGATTTTCACTGATAGAAAGTGTGTTGATTTAATCAACTTATCAATAATCATCCATATTGAGTCAAACCCTTTTTGGTGTCCGCGGTATCCTTATAACAAAATCCATAGTTATTATCTCCCATTTCTATTCAGGTATTTCTATTTATTGATATAACCCCGCAAGCCTTTAATGTTCTACTTTTACCTGTTGGCAAATTAAGCATCGAGAGACATAATCAACTATATCTTTCTTCATACCGTCCCACCAATAAATTTCTTTTAGATCTTTATCCATTTTAATTACCTCAGGATGAATGGTATATATAAAACTATGGGCTTCCTCTAAAATCTCTTTCTTGAGTTCTTCTTTATTAGATACACATAACGGCTTGTCCAATCTCATAATTCCTTCAAAGACTACAATAAATTTAACATCACTATCATTCTTCACCGCTCCAATTTTCTTGCATAAATAGACATCATCTTCCTATGCCTTTTTCACCTGTTCAATCAAAGATGATTGAAACTATATATGGGTCAATTGTATCATAGGCTCCTTTACTTCCAATACTACCCCATGACTTTCTAACTTATGCATTTCTTTAATCAACAACCTCCTTACTATTATGATATGAGCCAAACTACTAATTGACTTCCTGCTTAATGCATCAGCCACTACATTAGTCTTACCTGAATGATATAATGTTGTACAGTCATACTCTTTAAGTAACTCCATCCATCGTCTTTGTCTCAAGTTAAGATCTTTTTTGTTGGAAAATGTATTTGAGACTTTTATGATTTGTATAGATTTCACATGTCTCACCATACATAAAATGCCTCCAAATTTTGAAAGTAAAAACCACTACTACCATTTCCAAATCATGAATCCAATAATTTTTCTCATTTATTTTAAGTTGTCTAGAAGCATATGCAATGACTCGACCATGTTGCATTAACACACATCATAATCCAATTCTTGATGCATCACAATATACTATGTATCTTCCGATACCTAAGGGAATATTGTATTGGCACTGTAGTCAAATATTCTTTAAGTTTCTGGAAACTTCTCTCATATTCATCTGACTAGTCAAACTTTATTCATTTCTTTGTCAATTTCATCAAAGAAGTAGTAATTTTTGAAAAACTCTTTAACGAATCTATGGTAATAACTTGCTAAACCAAGAAAACTACGAATCTCTATAATTGTGGTAGAGCGTGACCATTGCTACACCGTTTCTACCATTTTAGGATCAACTTAAATACCACCCTTGGTAACCACATGCCCTAAGAAAGTAACACTACTAAGTCAAAATTCAAATTTTGAAACTTAGCATATAGCTGATGTTCCCTTTAAATTTGTAAAACTATTTGCAAATGTTGTTTATGATCCTTTGAACTTGGAATATAATAGTATATCGTCAATAAATACAATATTAAATTGATCCAAGAACAATTTAAGTACTCTATTCATCAAGTCCATGAATGCAGTTGGGGAATTTGTCAAACTAAATGACATCACTAAGAACTCATAGTGCTCATACCGAGTCCTGAAAGTAATTTTTCGAAATACCCTCTTTCTTTATCCTCAATTAATGATACCTAGATCTCAAATCAATTTTGTTTTTGAAAAACATTAAGCACACTATAGTTGGTCAAACAAATCATCTATATGAAATAATTGGTATTTATTACTCATTGTCACTTCATTCAATTATATAAAATCTATACATAACTACAATGATCCATCTTTCTTTTTCACAAATAGGACTAGAGCACCTCAGGAAGAAGTATTAGGGCGTATAAATCCTTTATCTAACAAGTCTTGTAACTAATTTTTTTTAAGTTCTTTAAGTTCAGTAGATATCATTCTATATAAGGATATAGATACTAATTTGGTTATAGGAAGTAAATCAATATCAAATTCTACTTCTAATTCCAGGGTAAACCAGCCAATTCTTCTGGAAATACATTAAAAAATTCCCTAACTACTAGAACCTAATCTACATTGGTATACTTTATATCAACATCTCTCACCACTGCCAAATATTCTTGGCACCCTTTTTATAATAACTTGTGGGTTGCTAAAGCTGAAATTAACTTACTGGGTCCATGCTTCTATGATTGTTCACTACTTGCAACTCATTTACTAACCTTTTATGCTATTGATAACATCTTCATACTGTATTAGCTAGAACGCACTTCAAAACACTCAAACAAGGTCAACCCATTTTGACTTTATTCTTTAACATGCTTATGCAATGTCTTAACAATCAATTATGAAAAGCTTATGTCTATCCAAGAGTCTTTCACATGAATTACCCATTTTGCATACCTCAAATTTTAAATTTCTATGGACAAATCTTCCTTTCTCATAATTCTTATATATAATATTATTGAAAATCAAACTATCTTTAAATCTTTTATATAAACAAAATCTATCATTGAAAGCATTATCTTCATAGATTCTCTACTCTCCAATTCAATCCACCCCACAACTTGTAATTTCTAATTATATGTGCAAGTTTCAACTCATACATTCAAAAAGAGATTTACATATATTTCCAAAACAATTACTTTATTACAAACTGTTATCTTGAAGTTAACATCCTCGATCACATCATAAGCCACTATCAATATTGTATTAGCTATTTGTCATATTGTTTCACATAAGCAAATCAAACAACCAATTCAAACTTTCTTGACATCCAAACAAGCCATTACCTTTGTGTTTGGATGAAATCTTCTTATTTTCAGCTAATTCTTTTTCTTTATATCCAAGAGAGTTCTCTTTATAACTATTCATCAAAACAAGTTTAAAAGCTAAACTGGTAGTCCACACTCAAGAAGCACCTTCTACGACATACGCATCAATACTTATACATTGCATACTTAACGATAAGATTCAGAAGGAAGAAAATGATAATACCCTATAGAATTCCACAGCAACACTATGAGTATAAATATGTCCATGTTACATACCCATACTCAAAGTCCTACTACAAAATCCTTTGCTCTGATAACCATAAAGAAACCTAATGCTCTAATACCAACTTGTCACGCTCCTACTTTTAACGACACGTGAAACACATACTTTATGGATAGATTTTTACTATAATAGGTATAATACAAGTATTCATTATGGAAACAGATACAGATAGTTTCTTTCATGTAAACAAAATATACAGACCAGGTTTATAAATATTAGAGTAACAACAGAAGTAATGATCCTGCTTGTGGCATTCAAAGCATACTTTAGAGTACAAGTACAATATAACTAAAAATCTACGAGACCTAGAAACAAAATAGGCTCACCAAAGAATATGTTGCCTAACTGATCACTTATCTGAAGGAAAATGACCAAAACTCTGTATTCTTATCTGAAAAATGTAGAAATATCGTATAGTGAGTTTGACAATTCAGTGAACAGATAATACCTCCTATGACATTTTAGGTCAACATATGGATGTTCTCATATTTTAAAATTTATCACGTAGAAAATTACAGCTCAAAAGTACATCCATATGGGACCTGCATTTCAAATATTTTCAATTTAAATTCCATTCAGATATCCAAAACCATATGCAATATGGTATGATCATTAATCAAATATTGTTATGCATCAAAATATTTCTCATGAAAACATTAGGAGGATCCCATATCAGAACCACCATATCAAAGTTCAAGCTCATCTATACTTTGGTGGTGCAAGATTTGCTTAAACTCAGCATCTCAGCTAAGGTTTTCCCAACCACCATTCAAGAGGACACGCGAAGGGACTTTAATATAGGCAATTTCCCAAACACACAGTAAGGGTGGAAAAATCACATATCATATAGTCGGTATCTCGTCCAGATATAAGGCATCCCGCTCTCCTTCACATATCATATCCTGTGTGTTGACCGTCACACGAGACTAGTATCATCCCTGCTAACTAAGGTATCAAGGTGCACTAGGACTAATATCACCTGCTGTTAGTAAATAATATTTTCAATAGGATTCCTCCACATAAAATATATTTGTACATATGCCATATCATTCAAAATAAAAGTTTCAGTATAAATTTAGAATTTTCAATCTCAGTACAATTCCTCTATCATAAACTTCTCAATCAGGGTAATCATATATACATATCCTTTACCAAGGCAATTTTATAGTTTTACATATTAATGCCACGTGCACAATATATTTCCTTTACGTTATGATGAGAAATACATTTAAAATCACATATTCAATGAGTTCAAAAATCTATTTTCAAAACTATACTCATCTTGAACTATATGCTAGATTATAAACAAATCAAGTAATTTAATCCATTTTAGAGACATATAAAATTATAAATAACTTGTAAACAGAATCAATTATACATTTAAAGTTCAAAAAGAGTATAGGGTAAGTCATAGAAAGAATTATCTACTCATAAGATAAGGCTCTAGGTTGGACAGTCTCAAAAGATACTTTTTTAATCTAATTTGACCAAATAGACTTCAAAAACGAGTCCGGAGGGTTTAAAAACCTAAGAAATGATTCTGAAATCGCAAAATTTGGCATATGAGAGTTTGGTCAATACTGGTCAACAGATGGATACTATTCACAGTCAGAATATAATTTATTGCTGAAATCACTATTCATACCGGGTGGATTTACTGTTCACGACGCACAAAAAATTTTTAGATAGTTGAAAGATTTCATATCCTAAAGTTTATCTATCTCCTGAATCCATCTACAGTGTCAGATTTTCAATTTGAGGTCTATAAATATAAGTTTTAGAACTTACATTTTTTTAAAATTTTCTACTTCCGATCTATAGCGATTCTGCAGTTGATTTAAAAAATTATTTAGCTAATATCATAGTACTCTTCGTCCTGAATCTAGTGGTACCCTTAATTTTGAGATTAGATGCTCAAAAGTACTCCAGATCTAGAGAGAAAAAAATGAAGAAAGAGAAAATACTATTTATTCACCTCGTTTATGGAAATTTTCCTTTCTTTTTTTTTAAATATTGATGGAGGGACCATTCTACAAATATTCAATTTTTGAGGGAGGTCCTTACAAATTTCATTATTTACATTTTAACCCTTAAACTTTTAGGAAATTACACGTTGACCCTAAAAATATTAATAAGTTTTTATTTTCATCCCTAAAACCTTTTAATTACATCTCTACTCCTTTATTTCTTTTAATAATTCATACATAAATGAAAATTAACAAATTTCAGAGTTGTTACAAATGGCCACCGAATTAAACCACATTATGAATGATTCCAACAATAACTAGTGATAGGGATGGACCTTAAAAAGCCCATATATTCTGATTAACAAATCAACATTCCATCTAGTCAACAATGTTTAAAAAAGGCGCTAATTGGAAGGCAATCCAATATATATGTGTGTTTTTTGAATAGGACTTCTCTTTGAATAATGTCTTTATCTTTGTCATTTCTTTTTCCAATTTGTCTTTGATCTCTTCCTTGATTTTACCAAAACACTTTCTTCTTGCACTTACTTATATCATTCATTCAAAAATAAATGAATAAATAAAATGGAATAAATTTTGGAAAAATAAAAAAATAACTAGCAATTTTAATAAGTAAAAGAATAAAAAATTAGATAAAAAATATATTTATCAACTATAATATTTTAAAAATATATAGGAGTTATGTATACATTTTTAAAAATAGAAGAGAATAAATGTATTTAATGTAAAATCCAAATGTATTTAAAGCTAAGACTTCTTCATCATAGAATTGATCATATGTAGGCTAGGCTGAGTGGAGCGTGGGTCTAAGCATAGTTGTTAATGGTCAATCTTGATAAAAAAAAAATAGTATTCATATTTGACTCAAAATAAATAAATAAACTTTGCACAAGTTTACAAGTTCATGTAGGGAATCACTTGTAAACACAAAAAATGACGAATCAAAGTAAACTCACGTAAGCTCGAGAACTCATATTAAACTTGTGAGTTTAGAGCTAACTTCACGAATTGACCACAAGTGTTGAAATAGGCTTTTCTTTTTATTTTTATTTTGTAATTTTTTATTACAAAGTGACCCAACCCAATGGCTGTCTTAAAGCCGAGCCCGTAAAAATAGCAAAATATGCACCCAAAATGTTGCGTTTTCAGGCAATAAGTCGATGCTACTCAATATAAGGAGTTTAAACATTTTTTGTTTTTAAGTTTTATTTATTTATTTGTATTTAATTTTTGTTATTATTATTTGTATACCTTAATTAGCATTATTAAATAGAGTAGTTTGGCCCAGGTCAAACTGACGTACCATATGTTGAGTTGAATCAACCTGTTTAAAAAAGTTAGACATTAAAATAGGTGTCGATACATGTCCAATGTACTTGCAGGTTAAATGAGTCATCTCCCTAGCCATTATGTTAAATAAAATTTATTTTTTAAATAAAATTTAAATTTTAAAAAAAAAATTACTTTTGAACTAAATAAATATAATTGTTTCATGAACAAGTAAATATTATGCATATATTAATAAAATAATGTGATAGAATTTAAAATCAAAACTTTTTTGAGTTAAACGGCTGCAAACTCGACAAATGGCAAACTGACCTATTTTTGACTCATTTAGTCCTTTTTGTATTAATTTTTTATTATTTTTATTTTTAACAAGTTAGTTCATGCCAACCCACATTGACCCATTTTTGGTCCACATGCAAATAAATTTCATTTTATATACCCAGGCTCCTTCAATGAATGGAGCCAAATGCCGTGGTATGCCGTTACTTATTTTAATAACATTATATTATATTTGATCATTTTATTTATTTATTTTAGTTATTTATTATTTATTTAAAAAATATGTATTTTAATTGATTTTAAAAAGTGTATTTGAATAAAAACAAGCAAAATAATTTTTTTTAATATATCAAAATATTTTCTCTATGAGAATGAAAATGAAGAATTTTGTATAAGTATTGGATTCTCAAAAGTATTTTTTCAAAGTTTGCATCAAACATCAAAATCTAGCATTTTAATATAACATTTCTAGAAATCTAAAAATATTTCATATACCGAACACCCCTTATTTATAGGAACTTTCTATTAGTTGAATAAATGGAGATTAATCTCTTATACTAAAGCTCATTGGCTGTAAATGTAATTTACTTTAATTTTGAGGATTGTCAAATTTATCAAAATGTTATTTTTTTTTATCAAAACGACCGAAATATTTTTGTTTTCGGAGTTATCAAAATAAAACGAAGTTATTAAAACGAAACAGAGTATTTGTTAAGAAATTATACCATTTCGATTGAAATTATTATGTTGCGAAATATTTCGGTAAAAATACTCTTATTTTGAGTTGTTTCAATAGAAATACTTTTGTTTCGAATTCTTTCTATAAAAAAATATAAAATCAATTTAGATCTACTTTATTTATTGCTCAAATTTTCTCTTAAAAGTCATATCTTTGTCAATTTCTTACTTTATTTCTTCATACTCATGACATTGTTTTCTTTTATTGTTTTTATTTTAAAGACAAAACTACACAAATGATTAAAAAAGATATTGAGAGATGACGAAAGACGAAAATACCTAAGAGAGATACCTAAAGATAGTTACAAAGTTATAGTCACATAGAGTGATGTGTTTCCTTAAGCCAAGAAACAGAGTGTTTGGCAGAAGTGTAACAACTCCATTTAAGTAACAATTTTTTTTTCAAATACGATGAAGTTATTACCTCGTTACAACTTAACTTAAAATAATATTTATTTAATTTATACAATACAGAGTTTACATACATATCATTATCAATAACATCTATACAAAGGTCTAACACATATATAATTACATCTTATTCATCCATGTAGACCAGTTCTGGAGATATGAGTGCGGGTAGTTGCATCTTCACCGGGATCTTAGTCAACTCGACAATAGACACTATATATATTATTGGAATCAGCTCAAAATAGAATAACTCGATCCAACATACGCTAAAAGTCAGTGCCATAGAGAAAATCTGCATAATTATTCTTCTGAACATGACATGGAAATATAGTGAGAATTAAATCCCAGTAAGTTCAACAATAAATCATCATTAATATAGCCCATCACGTCATGTTCATCTGTATAAACTACAGTAAATATCTTTGGTCACATGAATGCACTATATCTATGCATATGAGAATTGTACAATAATGACATGTATGACAGGATTAACTATTTTCAGAATATCATATGATGACTATCAATTTATTCTCATATCAAGCTACTCCGGTCAAGGTGAGTATTTTCTATTATCCGGTATGGGCTTTCTCGCTCCGTCCGACATGTCACATTTTCTCTTTCTTTTTTCATTAGCATAATCATAACCGTTGGTAGGGCGTCCCCTACTGGTGCACCACACGGATTGCCATGTGACCGTGCCCACTTTTCACAATAATAGCCAAAAATATGCTTTCAATAACAAGTATATTATTACCAAAAATCATTGATAATCATGTCATGAATATAACTATTTCAAATATCACTTTATAAAATATTTTCATATCAAAATTTCACACTTAAGATGGTAAGAAGTTTATACAATAGCAATGACTATGGCATATACTAGTCATTTATTATTTTTATTTATAAGATTCTTCTTTTTTAAATATTAATTTTATTTCTTTATTTTCTTGATTCATGTTTTCATCCTATTTGACATTCTCTTACTAATCAAAGCATAACTCCCTCAATTTAACTTCGATGTAGGTGATCTTAATGTCAATTTAAAGATAAAACAATTATCTAAAACTAGTATGTTGAACAATTTAGCGAAATATTAAGAAATCAACGTGATATTACTCCCTCAAAGTACATGTTATTTCTTCTCGGGTAAATTCTGACCTGTACCTACTAAACTGTCCATATTTCCCTCATACGAATTCTAAATTAAGTGATTCCAGTGGCTAAAAATCTGTGACACATATATAAATTTTTTTATGTTAATCATTTATTTTTATTTCCTATAGAATGTTCCCAGAAATTAAAATACAGAAACTATCCTAAAATATTCTTCCCTGATTAACCAATTTCTGACTACTGTATACTAATCGAACCATATCTGCCTCATACAGATTCCAAATTAAGTGATTCCAATGGCTAAAAATCCGTGACACATATATCTATAATGCTTATATTAACCATTTATTTTAATTCCCTACAGAATATTCCCAAAAATTAAAACACAGAAGTTATCCTAACATATTCTTTTCAGATTAACCATTTTCTGACCACTGCTTATTAATCGGACCATATCTACCTCATATGGACTCTAAATTGAGTGATTTCAGTGGCTAAAAATCTGTGAGACATAGATCTACATTTTTCATGTTAACAATTTGTTTTAATTCCTTACCAATTCTTTCCAGAATTTTAAAAATAGAAACTTAAAATTTTGCCACCCATAGCCATACCTATGCAGAACTATCTACACCAGTTTAAGTATTCAAACATACATAATATGTAACATGATATAGCAACATCCATGACCAATTATCAAAGTTCTAAGATCAAAATCTCATATAAATATTACAAGTTTCAAATTTTTCTTCAAAAAAAAATATTGTTAAACTTACCTTGAACACTTAGTCCTCTAGACTTCTCCTTCATCTTTCTTCCTTTCTTCCTCTCCTTTCCTCACTCTACCTTGCTTCTATTTTTCCTCTCCCTCACTTGGACGAAAATTCTAATGTTATAGGGGTGGGTTTTGCTTAAATAGACCAACAAATAATTCACCTTTCATGATCATGGGTCTACCTCATCACAATTAGGATACACTTGGTTGAATTTTTGGAAAACAAACAACTCATGTTCTTGTCTTCCTCTTCTTTAGTCAAGATATGCATAGGAAAAGGAGATTTTTTAAAAATTATGATAATATGTTCTTAAGATAAGGGACAAGGTCTCTTTGATTTAGGGATTCATTTCCTTTTCTTTTGTCTTAATCAATTATGATAGGTTTGCCTTTTTAGATGGAAAATTTCTAACCCTTGAATTTCCATTATTTGGTTGAAATTATTTGTGTGGAATATGAATGTTTTGTCCTAATATCATGTATTATCATACCACTTGCTAAAATGATGAGTGTAGGATATAGATGTTTTATCCTAAAGCCTTGTATTATCATATCACTTGTTAAATTTTTGTCTTAAAGTCATGTAACCTAATCTTTATTATATTATCACATGATTTATTTTATTTTATTTTTCTTCTTGGATTTGGGCTTATTCTTACCCATTTCCTTTACTTTGGATAAAATTCTACCTTTCTTGGAGGGTTGGACACATTTTCATAATTTTTGGGCTATCGGTCCAATTTCTATATCCTAGTCCAAATCTATATTTTATTTCTTGTTTAGGTTATCCAATGGGCTTGCTAGAAACTTATGTGAAGTGGAAAAATCTATATGAAGTGTCCATAGGTGAAAACCCAATTTATGGGTGAAGATACTAATCTTAGTAACTTTAACTCTTAAATTAAGAAAAATTATCCTAATCCAATCTTCTTAAAATTTTAATACCTTTACTTACTTCACAAAAATTTATCTTTCTTACCCAAGAATTTCACCTTTCTTTAGTATATTTATTTCTAATTTTTCATGTTAGGTTTTCTCTATTTACCTATTCCATTAATGTTAGAACATTTATATGCATACACGTAAGGTGAAGAATTTCTAAGGATTATATTTCCTTAGATATCTAAAAAAAGTGTATAATAAATTTTATTTCCTTAATTAAATATTTATGTATCTTTATCAATAAAAGAAACGAAATTAGGGATGTTACTTTGAATACATGAAACGAAATTAAGGGTGTTACAGCATTCCTAGGTGTAGGCCAATCTTGGATTACCTTAACCTTGTCCTCATCCACACTAATTCCATGAGAATTAACAACAAAATCAAGGAACACCACAGAATTAGAACAGAAGTTGCACTTTTTTTTATGTTAGCATACAATTTATGCTCCCTAAGCACATCAAAAACAGCATGCAAATATAATACATGTTCATTAAGATTTCGACTATATACTAAAATATCATCAAAGTAAACTACCACAAATTTTTCAATGAAAGCATGTAAGACATAGTTCATTAATCTCATAAAAGTATTTGGTGCATTGGTTAACCCAAAGGGCATCACTAACCAATCATATAAACCATACTTAATCTTAAAAGCAGTTTTTCACTCATCTCTCTCTTTCATACGAATTTGATAGTATCTATTCTTTAAATCAATTTTATTAAAAACACTAGAACCATACAACTCATCAAGCATGTCATCCAATCTAGGAATTGGATGCCTATACTTTATAGTGATTTTGTTGATGGTTCTGCAATCTACACACATGCGCCAAGTTCCATCCTTCTTAGGCATAAGAATAACAGGTACTGAATAGAGACTAAGACTCTCCCTCATGAATCCCTTCTGGACTAGCTCATCTACTTGCCTTTGAATTTTCTTCGTCTCCTCTGAATTAGCTTGGTAGGCAAGTCGGTTAGGGATGGATGATTTAGGGACAAAGTTTATTTGGTGCTCAATGCCTCTCAAAGGTGGTAGTCCATATGGAATCTCCTCAAGAAAAATATTAGTGAATTCTTGTATTAAAGACACAACCATACTAAACAAAGAAAGGTTAAGAGTGTTAGTAAAATAAATATTCTTGTACATGAGCACAAGGAGGTTGGGTTTGCACACCAAAACATTCTTCACCTCACTTTTTAGTGCAAAACACTCATTCTTTTAATTTTCTCTTTTTCTGCCTCACAACTCTTTTTCTTTTTTTGCTCACATATCTCAACCTCTCTCACTTTTCTCTCACTCTCAATTTTGGTCATACTTTCTTTTTTCTCCTTTTCTTTTGTTTCTCTCAACTTACACTCTTTTGTAATCCACACTTGATCAGCAAAAGTATCAGCTGGCTTTAGGGGTGTTAGAATAAAAGTTTGATTATGTATGGTCAATGTATATCGATTCTTGTAGCCATCATAATTGACCCTTCTATCAAATTGCCATGGACGTCCCAACAGCAAGTGTCCAGCATGCATTGGTACTATATCACAAAGCACCTCATCTTTATAGTTACCAATAGAGAAAGATATTCAAATCTGATTTGTCACCCATATATCTCCCCTATCATTCAACCATCTTAGCTTATATGGCTTAGGATGTTTCAATTTTGGTAAACTCAATTTATCAACTATTAAGGTACTAGCTACATTAGTGCAACTCCCACTATCAATAATCAAGCTACATACCTTGTTATTCACGTGACAATTGGTCTAGAAGATGTGCTCACATTGTTTGTCATCAACATTATCATTAGGCTGCATATTAAGAGCACGTCAGGTAACCAATACTTCTCCATGCACTGGTTCACCAATCTCCATATCACTGTAATCCTCCAATAGTGGCATCTCATCTTCACTAGAATGCTCACTCTCCGTACCTCCATCATCAAGAAGAATAATGGCTCTCTTGTTAGGACACTATGATGCAATATGCCCCAACCCATGACATCTAAAACATTTTGTATCCCGTGCTCTAAAGGAAGTAGAAGTATCATCTTTGACCTTGGGATTAGAGGCTGTAACTGAATTTCTCCACTTGCCCTATTCTTTCGACCTAGTAGTAGCCTTATGGTTGTATTGCCAATTTGGCTTCCATGAAGTTTTAGGAATTGAGCCAAATTTAGAAGATATTCCAACTTTTAACTGCTTCTCAACTTTAATTGCTTTATGTAGTAAATCCTCCATCTCTACATAATGGTGCATATCCACTACATCTGTAAATTTTTTCCCTCAAATCGCCTATAAACCTTACCATTATAGCCTCCCTATGCTCCTCAATATTAGTTTTCGTCATGGCCATCTCCATCTCATTGTAGTAATCCTCTACACTCATGGATCCTTGATGCAGATTTTGTAATTTTTTGAACAAGTCTCTATAGTAATGGTTAGGAACAAACCGTTTTCTCATCACAACCTTCATCTATTCCCATGACTGAATAGGTCTCTCACTACTTCTCCACCTATTAATTGCTAACTAATCCCACCAAATACTAGCATAGTTAGTAAACTCCACAGCAGCTAGCTTCACCTTTTTCTCTTCAGAATAAACATGACACTCAAACACATGTTCCACCTTCCTTTCCCACTCTAAATAAAGTTCAGGGTCACTCTTACCTTGGAATGTAGGAATAGTCATTTTGATGCTTCCTAAGCCACTATCATGCCTAGGAGCTGTTCTGCTTTGTTTTCTTGACCTGAATCCTTCACCATTTGAATCTTCCCCTTCTTCCTCATCAAACCCAAGCTATTTGGTAGGCTTAGGCTTGGATGGTGACTCAAGGTTATCTAACCTCATATTCATCAACTTAAACTAGTCTTGAATTGCCTTCACGAAGAGTTTAAAGTCAATTTCAGGTTGATCTTTTTCACTACTCATGTTTGTCTCACAAACCTCACGTGTCTGCAGTCAATTTTACCTATTTCCCTTAAAGTTTAAACAAGAACCTAATCAACAAACTTATCAAAAGGAACAAGTAAATTAAGAATGATAAGAACAAATTTTCAGACGATAATAACCCTAGGAACTGAATTTGAAAAAGTGAGGGATAGAAAATTCAAATATGCTATTTTTTTTCTTCTTTTTTTTACAAATTTTTTTGACCAAGAAACCAAATTACACTAGAACTAGGACTCTTTTTTTTTTTTTACAAAATTTTAATTTTTGGAAGAAGAAAATAAATTACACTAGGACTAGAACTCTTATTTTTTTTTAAGGAATTAGACTATAAGTAGAAAAAGGAAATTAACTAGAACTAGAACTCTCTTTTTTTTTTGGGAGGAATTAGAAGAACATTAACTAGAATTAAAACTCTAATTTGACCTAAAAAAAGGTAGAAGAAGAAGAAAGACTCTAAAAAACAAATATAAAAGAAAAGATAGGACACCAACCAAATTTCAAGAAGTCAAAGCTCTGATACCAAATGATACATTTCTTTAAGCCAAGAAACGGAGTGTTTGGCAGAAGCAATGATCGCCTTAAAAATTTAATGAATGTTTGATCACCACGAGTTGCTTTGATAAGATCGGATTCAGTTCTTTGCCTAAGAATTAAGGAAAGCTCTCACTTTAGAAAAAAAACTCAATCTTTATTAATCATCAAAATCTCTACATTGCATGAATATAAATGACTCTTATATAGTCAAACAATCTTAAACCTAGTAAAAAACCTTAAAACTCCTAATTAGACTTGAAAAGAATATGGCCAAAACAACCCTAGTTATTTGACAACTAAATTAACAAAAAAAAATAAACCCATAATTAAACTAATATTTGGCCATAAAGAATGGGTCCAAAATACTAATAATATTTAAAAGAAAACATATAACATAAAGTCTATAATACATCTTTAGACATGTAGATTTGGGTTAGTTGTCTTCAAAATCCAACAAACTCTATTTAATGCCATTCTTAAGGTTGCAAAGTGTGATCCACTTGATGTTTTGACTTGACCTAATAACTTCTTCTTTAACCTACACATCCAAGATTAAACCCAATAAAACTTCTTTGACTTGTTTTGATTTGCTCTTAGTCATTGGATCGCCTATCTCTTACAAAAAATCTTGAAAACAGTTTGAAATAGGTTTGATAGTACTTTAATCTCCATCGTAGAGACAGAGAGACTTAAAAATAGAGACTGCAAAAAAATAAAAAAAATAGAGAGATTGACATAATAGAAAAGTTGTTATTGAATGTTTTTATAATTTGAATCGGAGTCTTTAATGTATAGCGTGATTTATTTATTATTTAACTATAGACATTAATTTAAATTAATTTTATATATCTATATAATTAATATTATATTAAAAAATATATTATTTAAAATAATTTAAAACATTTTTTAATTTACTTTTTGTAGTATCCGAATATGTACCTCGAAATTTAGTACCACGGTTAGAGAGAGAAAAAAAAAAAAACGATTTGGGACGGAGAAGGTGGCTTTTGTTCGGTTTCGGGCACGGCAAGGCAGCGGCACACTTAAACGCTTTGCTTCCTCGGGTCATTAGCGCGGTTCGGCCCATGGAGCCATGTTATTGATAAAACCGACAGTCACCGGACGAAGCCATTGATACCTGCCCCTAGACATGCGTCTTCTTTACCAGCACAGGCTACTTCAAAGACTTCATCCCTTCTCCACAAACTTTGGTTCTATGGGCTCCGGAAGCTTGTTCCAGTACACATCTTTTTTAAAGCTGGGAAGTTTTTCATCACAAAGGCACCTTCTGCACTTCCATAGGCTCCTCTTTACTGGGTTATCTTTAAAAACCAGTTCAAATATTTGTCCATTTTCACTCAGGACCAATGGTTATTCTTATACATCTCATGCCAATGTCCCTAGACCAGGTAAGGTTTTCTTGACATTCACTTTTTCTAGGGGAAAGACCCAGGAATTTGTGTTTGTGCGCGCTAAACTTTAGAAGATTGGAGGCTGTAAAGGGGCTTTTGTGTAACTGACTTTTTTTCTAAAGTTTATTTGGAGAACCCAGATGAGGATATGTTGGAGATGCAATTCACGATTTTGAAACAGAAATTGAAGGAGCTTGGATTTGAAAGCGAAATATGCAGACCGGGGCAATACCACCACTTGCTTTGTCCAAATGTATTGTTTTCCTTTCTTTTGTTAAAGTCTCCTTTAAACAGCAGAAGCGTTTCATGTAGAGATTATCAACTGTTATGTTAGTATATTAGTGTATTATAAAGCCAAAATAAATGAAGGCTAGTTATTATACATCAGTCTGGCTTTTTATCCTTCAAGAAGATCATCATGATGTATTGCAGTCACTGGCTTTGGGGTTTTTTTTTTGTAGTTTATTTTTGGATGCATTTAATGAAAGTATACAAGAATTGTGACCCTGTGTATGATTTGTGCAGATGATATAATCCTATTCGGAGAATCGTAAGAGTAAATAAATGCAAAGATAGGGTGAGACAAGCTTTGAAAGTAGAAATAATATATAATATATAGAATTCAATTTTAGTAATAAGCACAAATATGAATTTAGGAATAAAACTTAGAGATCATTTTATAAAACAAATCGCAAGTTTTAAATATTTTAGATTCATTAAATAAAATGATGGAGAAATAAAAGAGGACGTAGATTATAAAATTCAAGCGGGATGAATAAAATAGAAGAAGATAAATGCAAAGATAGGGTGAGACAAGCTTTGAAAGTAGAAATAATATATAATATATAGAATTCAATTTTAGTAATAAGCACAAATATGAATTTAGGAATAAAACTTAGAGATCATTTTATAAAACAAATCGCAAGTTTTAAATATTTTAGATTCATTAAATAAAATGATGGAGAAATAAAAGAGGACGTAGATTATAAGATTCAAGCGGGATGAATAAAATAGAAGAAGATTTCGGATATTATTTGTAATAGAAAAGTCTCGCTTAAAATTTAAAAAAAATTCTAATGTACTACTATATGACCTGTAATGTTGTACGATACTAAATATTAGATGGTTAAAAGTCAACATAAGAATAAATAAATTCAATGTTATAGAGATAAGAATATTGTATTGGATGCATAGACATATTAGATGAGATATAATTAATAATGATTGCATTAGGGAGAAAGTTGAGGCAGCATCTAGTGTAGAGAAAATAGTAAAATCTTACCTAAGTTGGTTTGGTCATGTGTAGAGGAGATTTGCGAAAGTTTTAGTAAGAAGAATAGTCAAGGTAGATGAAAGTCAAAGAAAATAATAGTTGAAACATTAAAAATGATCTAACAATTAATAATATCTTTTTTGTCATTTATAATAAGTCACTTTGAGTAGTTTAATTCCTGTAGTCGGCTCCACTTAATGAAAAAATATTTAAATATTGTTGTTGTATAGTTTATTTTTGGTTACATTGGAAATTACTGCAACTCGACAAGATCTATCCAACCACTGCCCACTAAATCATCAAAACTAGGCCAAGTGGTTACTACTAGTTTTGGGATTTGGCCTCAAATCACGAGATTCTTTTTCTTCCAGTGGCAGTGTCCAACAATAGGTTTCTGTATACTCATTACTGTACGCCATTTCTTGTGTCTTTGTTATTGGTTGATATTTTGATTTATGGAATTGTCTGAAATTTGTCCTGGAAGATTAATTAGAAACCAAGTCTTGACTTTCATTTTGGTATTGAAAAGATTTAAATAGTTTTGATTTTTTGTAATTATATGAAAGAGTAATTTATTGACTCAGAAAAAGATACTGGATTATGCTGATAAAAAGGACAATTCCCTATTTATCAAAGCATATATAAAACAAAAGAAATGTCCAATGTTTAAAAATATTCTGTGACTGACCTTTTGCCCGTTGAGATTGTTTATTACAGACTTCAAACCATTGCACCTGACTTAGATTTCCTACTGGTTGATGCATATTTTGTCAATTTTTTTGTCAAAATTTCCATGATGATTTGTGCTACACAATTTGAGTAGTCCACCCCTTTCATTGTCCCATACCATTCATCCTAATGAGATTTGAACATGAATTTTTATGGCCATTTTTTTGATGTGCATCTTGATACACTTATCTTTTGTCTGTTAGTGCCATGGTGGTGATTCAAGTGAACAGAGTTTATCACTTTTCATAACGGAAGATGGGTCTGTTGCTTCTCATTTTCTCATGAGTTTATTCCTCATTTTGTTGTTCTCAGTTGATTATACTGTTACTTCGTTTAATGTTGGCAATTTCTGAGTTTTTCAGGGGGTGTGCTTTATGGACGTGCTTTCGTGGAACATGTGGGTGGAAAGGCAGCACAAGGGTTAGATATTTTTCACTTTTGAAGTATCTCATTTACCTCATAACACACAGTTGGATGACTGAATCAGCTATTCTTTTATTGTAGGCCTTTGCTGGTAGAAGTTCATCGTATGAGAGAATGAAGCAAGTAACCAAAATTAAGAAAAAAAGAGAACTTTCAGAGGCAGAATTGATGCTAGAACCACTTTGTGATGAGGTTATTAAGTTTCATGCTTTCTAATTTTGTCCCCACTTTATTGAAATTTATAGGTGCTATTGATCTTGATTGTGCAAACATTGACGTTGGCTCAATATATTGTTTTATATAGCTGAATGCATGACTACTCTTTCATAGGCTATGAATGTATACATTTCCATGTTACAACTGCTATTTTTCGTTCCTCATAATTTAGTAACATTCAACTTTCATGAAGTTTGTTATTGAAATGTTAGCAATGAAGATAAACTTTTCATTGGTTCCAACTTTGTTTCCTTCCATAATGATTTGTGTTTGTTTTGTGCTTGTGTCTTATTTCTTTTAACAAGTCTAGGACATACTTGCGTTGGAAACAAATATTCCCCCTTTAGACTATGCCACCTCCATGACAAGAAAATATTTTAGGTTGCCAAGATCTTTAATTTCAAATTCGTGAGCAAGATACTTCTTCATGTTAGATAGTTCTTCTTCATAGTTTCCTGTGAGAATAATTTAATCAACATAGACTATAAGGACAACTATTCTCTTTTCTAAAGAGAATTTTACAAATAATGTGTGGTCAATCTGGCATTTAGTATACCCACTTTTAGTCATAGATTTTGTAAACCTAGTAAACTATGCCTAAGGTGATTGTTTTAGACTATATACAGGTTTCATAAGTCTGCATACCTTGTTGTGATTGAATGAGTCTTTTAGACTTGATGGAATTTCTATTTAGACCTCTTCTTCCATGTTGCCATTCAAGAAAGCATTCTTGACATCTAATTGGTAAAGGGGCCAGTCAAGGTTTTGACCCAAATAGTGTTCAACTTAGCTACTACGGCAAATGTTTTTTGGTAATCTATTCTATAGGAAGGGTAAATCCTTTAGCCACTAGTTTAACCTTCAACCAGTCTATATTGCCATTGGCTTTGTATTTGATGGTGAAGATCCATTTACACCCCACTGATCTTTTCCCATGCAATAGATCAGAAATTTTCCAAGTCCCTTTTTTTCAATTTATCTCTTCATAAATAGCTTTCCTCCACCCTGGGTCCTTTAAAGCTTCTTGAATAGAATTGGGAATTTGAATTCTATCAAGATCTGCAGTGAAAGCTTGGTAGGCAGGTGATAATGCATTATAAGAAACAAATCTGTTGATAGGATGCTCTGTGTAGTTTCTAATCCCTTTTCTTGATGCAATAGGAATGTCGAATCATCGATTAAAAGTGATAAATCTGTATTTTCCTCACCTGGGTGTGTTTGATGGGAATTCATGCTTGGTTGAGACTCTTGGTCATGTGTGAAATAAGCAGGTTGTTCAGTTTCTTTCTCAGATTTCCTTCTCCTAGTGTAGACACAAAGCCCTCATTTTCAGCTTGATGTTTTTTGGGTTCAGGATTAGTTGTATTGAGAGGGAAAGGTGAGCTGGAGGTAGTGTCAATAATGTCCCAAAGAGGTTCAATAGGTGGAGATGGTTGCCTAAGGTTTTCTTGGAGGTTATTCGTGGGACAATAGGATTGATGTTCAAAAAAGGTTACATCCATGGGGTTGTAGGTTCTTTTAGGGTGTGGAAGAATTTATAACCTTTTGGTGAGGTGAGTACCCTATAAAAATGCATTTAATGAATTTAGGGTCCAATTTGCTACGGTTTTGCTAGTATATATGAAGAAACAAGTGCACCCAAATATCTTGGGTTCAGGGGAAGAGATAGTTTTGGTGTGGGGAAAAATTTTAAGTGATTCGCTGGGTGTTTGGAAGTTAAGGGTTCTAGAGGGCATTTGGTTGATTAAGTAGGTGGCTGTGAGGATAACTTCTCCCCAAAATTGTTTGAGAACATGAGTGGAAAACATAATGGATCTAGCTACTTCAAGAAAGTGTCTATTTTTTCTCTTGACTATACCATTTTGTTAAGGTGTATCAACATAGGAACTTAGGTGAATGATCCCTTGGCTTGATAGGAAATTGTTTAGGGTAGAATTGTAGTATTCCTTGTCATTATTAGTTTTTAGAACTTGGATTTTGGTGTTAAATTGAGTTTATATCAAGAAGTTGAAGCTTTGGAAATTTTTTCCTATTTCAGATTTTTCTTTCATTAAGAAAACCCAAGTGAGTCTAGTGTAGTCATCAATAAAGGACACACAACATCTTACACTAGTTATGTTGTTGATTCTAGAGGGTCTCCATATATCATTATGTATCATGGCAAAGGGATGAGATGGTTTGTATGTGAGGATGGGGTAATTATTTCTTGTGTGTTTTGCAAATTTGCAAATCTCTCATTTGAATAATTTCGAATTCTTATTGATAAAAAGAGATGGAAACATTTTTTCAAGGTACACAAAAATCGGCTGAGCTCAAAAGTGCCATAACATAACATCATTTTCTTTATTGGGACTAAAGTCTAAATTAGACGGACTCTTAAAAGACCCATAATTAATAACTTGAGCTTGTCTTACAAGGTAGTTGTCACCCTTGAGTAGGTAAAGCTTAGGCTTCATCTTAGTAGTGTCAATCATCCTCCCCAAGCCCAGTTCCTTAAATTTACGCAAGTTAGGAAAAAATTTAGCTTCATGTCGAAGGTCTCTAGTAATTTTACTAGCAGACAGTAGATTACAATCTAAGTTAGGGACATATAGGACAGAGTTTAAACACAAGTCATTGTCAACCTTAATTGAACCACTTCTCCTAACTTTAGACAAGGAGCCATTTGCAATTCGGACTATATAATCTCCAGTGCAAGGTTTGTACTCATAGAAAAGGGTTCTATCTCCAGTCAAGTGGTCTAATACTCCTGAATTAACAATCCATGAATTTGATACATATTTGTTAGCTATAAGAGCATTGAAGAAGTTACTTTGTGTGCTAAATTCCCTTTACCTGAGTTTCTGGACTAAGATAGGGAGGTGTGATTGAGGAGTTGCTGCAGCATGACAAGCTACTCCTGGGTGAAAGGAGCATTCACGGTTGAGGGAGGTTTAGTTTCAGGGTGGTTGAATGGTTCTCAGTTGCTATGACATTATGTGCCTAGCTTTCTCTCCCTTTAGAGGGTTTCCAAATAGCAGGCTTACCATGGATTTTCTAACATGTATTTTTGGTGTGTCCTTGCCTTTTACAGTGATCATACCAAGGCCATACCTTTTTCGAATGATAATCATTATTGGTTTGAGAATTCCTAGCAGCTAAAGTAGATCCCTCGAGAGATGGGACTGAATGTTAGGGCTGTAGAGGTCTAACATTACTCTTTTCCTATTTCCTTCATGCCTAACTTTAGAGAAAGCTTCCTTGATGTTTGGTAGTGGTTTTCTCCCCATTATTATGCCTTTAACCTAATCCAGCTCCTTGTTAAGCCCAAGCAGAAGCTTGAAGGTCCTCTTTTGCACCACGAGTGTATTAAAATACTGGGTACAAGTGAGGTTCCCTTGTCAAAAATCTTGCAGGGTAGCCTCAATTTGGAAGCTTTTTGAGGTATTTTTTGAATTTGAATATTTCTCCTTCAAGACATCTCAAATTTCCTTGGTTGTCTTGTAAAGGAGGAAGTTTTCTCCAATCTCATTGGTCATGATTAACCAAGATATTACCAAACGATTATTGGTTTTCTAAATTCTGTATTTTGGATCCTTCTTGTCAGAAATGACAATATCTTCAATGAGGTATTCATCTTTACCTCTTCCACAAACAAACACCATCACATATTGATATCATTGAAGGTAATTATGCCCGTTGAGATTGTGCCTTGTGATGACAAGATTGGCTTTTGATTGCTCCATGGTTATTCATGGAGGATGGGATTTCGGTGTTAGCTGAAGCAACCGAGGTTGAGTTGTTTTCCTCTATGGCCTTGTGGTGGGGCGGGTTTCAAAGTTACGGCTCTGATAGTATGTGAATTTTGGTGTGTAAAAGAGAAAGAACGAGAAGGGAAGTATTTCTCATTTTCTAATCATAAAAACAAAGGGTTCATACCATTCTTCAATCTCTTTGTTCTTGGTATCAGAGCTAGGTTTGACTATGGCTGAATCCAACTCCCTCCTAGAGGTTGTTGAAACTAGTTCACTAGCCTAACCTTCGATCCAACCATCTTGTGAAAGTCATTCCCTTCAACTTCAGAGAGTGGTTCCAATCTGTCTCCCTTGTTCTACAAGAGAAAGGGAAAATTGGGTGTATTATAGACGATATTCCTACGCCTGCCATAACAGATCCCAAATTCAGCACATGGGATGCTGAAAACTCTATTGTCATGGCATGGATAATTAATTCTATAGAGCCTAGAATAAGGAGAACCTATCTTTTTTACAAGACTGCCAAGGAGATATGGGATGCAGTCAAGGAGATTTACTTTGATATAGAAAATGCCTCACAATGTTTTGAGGTTAGATTAAAAATTCGATATTTGAAACAAGGCAACAAATTAGTCACCGAGTATTATAACTCTAAAAGAACTTTGGCAAGATATGGACCTATTCTATAAGGCACAATGGAAGTGTATAGAGGATGGAGTCAAATTTACTCGGTTGATAGAGAAGGAACATGTGTTTGATTTCTTGCAAGGACTAAATAAAGATTTGGATGAAGTAAGGGGGAGACTGCTAGGAAGAATACATTTTCCCACTATCAGATAAGTATTTGCTGAAGTAAGAAGGGAAGAAAACAAAAAACGAGTTATGCTTACTAAATCAACTATGGCTGAAATCCCTTTATGTGGATTTGCTCTAGCCACTCATCAAGATAAGCCAAACACTCTGAATCAGAATAATCAAAGACCCACAAAGGAGGGTAGAGAGTAATTATGGTGTGATCATTGCCCCAAGATTAATCACACTCGAGAGAATTGTTGGAAACTTAATGGAAAACCTGTAGGATGGAAACCATGTGGTCAAAGGGAGCAGACCAGGAGCATAACAAGGCATTTGTAGCTGAAACAGTCAAAGACAATAGCAACGGAGGACAACTCAATCTAATCCCTAAACAAATAAAGACTCTACAAACAATCTTTAGCCACCACAATGTATCCTCTCCCATAAATGCTGCAGTTGCTTATAAAGGTAACCTAATTTCACCTTGTTTTCTTAGTAAGACCAAAGAAAATAAAGCCTAAATTATAGATATTGGTGCATCAGACCCTATGACCAGTAATCTGAACATATTCTCTACCTTTGAACCATGCGTGGAAAGTTTGCAAATAATTGTGGCTGATGGAAAAACTGCAGAAGTTAGAGGATGGGATATTGTAAGCTCCATTAGACTTAAAATTTGTCCTTCATGTTTCCAATTTAAAATGCAATTTGGTTTTAATTAATAAACTCAGTGAAGACCAAAACTATGCAATGATGTTTATCCCTTCTCTGTGTGTTTCATGATTTATCTACTGGGAAGATGATTAGCAGTGCTAAGGAGCATGATGGCCTTTGTTTCTTCACTGATTCTGGTTCTTCCTCAAAGGAAATTTCATGCAAGACAGCTTCTTTATCAACTACCTCCAACTTTGAAAATCTATTGTGGCACGTCTTAGTCATCCTATTTTCTCTTACTTAAAAACACTGTACCCTCAATTATTTATAAATAAAAACGTTTCTAACTTCCATTGTGGCTGTATCTTTGCCAAACAGACGCGGAACTCATATGCATCTCATTCCTATCAACCAACAAAATCTTTCCAACTCATACACAATGTCATTTGGGCCTTGCTAGGGTTGCTTTCATTACTGGAGGAAGATGGTTCTTCACTTTTATTGATGACCTTACCCAGGTCTGTTGAGTTTATCTTATGACAGAAAAAAGTGTAGCTGACCCTATTGTCAAACAATTTCATAAATATGTGTCAAATATCTTTTAATTCCAAATAAAATTTTTTCGCATAGATAATGGAAAAGAATATTTCACAAAAGACTTGACTAGTTACCTGACTGAACATGGTGTTTTTCACTAATATTCTTGCATATATACCCCTCAACAAAATGATTTTGCTGAACGTAAAAACAAACACTTGTTAGGGAGGCCAAATATTTTTTAAGGAGAGGCTGTCCTCACAACAGCTTACTTGATCAACAAAATACCATAAAAAATCCTTAACTTTTGTACCCCTATTAGTTGCCTCTTAGACATTTTTCCTCATATTCATCTCCTTCATTCTCTTCCCCCAAAAATATTTGGTTGCAATGTTTTTTTACACAATCATGATCCACAAAAAGGAAAACTTGGCCCTAAGGCCCTCAAAAGCATCTTTATAAAATACGGTGCTACACAAAAAGGTTACAAATGCTATCATCCCACCTCATAAAGGTTCTTTGTCTCCTATGATGTCACCTTCCTTGGAGACCAACCCTTTTATTCCTTGACAACTCATTTAGAAAATAACCAAAGTGTAGAAAACCATTGGGACCTGACCATATCCTTACATATATCTCTCCCATCCATCAACTAGTTCCAAATCTCAAATCCTCAAACGACAGAAGACCATTCAATTCAAATCACCAATAACTCATCCTCTGATGTAAGCTTAATAAGACATTATCACACATCGCATAAGGGGGAGAAAGAACCCAAACAAACTTGTCATGGTTTTCTCTAGAAGGCCAAGAGCTCAACCTCTAGTTGTTATCCAATCACCTGAACCGGAGATAGCCTTGGAATCCACAAATCAAGACATAGATCTATATTGCCTTTGAAAAGGGGTACGTAAATGATCTTAGCATCCTCTGTCTAATCACTTGTCTTATAAAATTTATCTCCTAAGTATAGGTACTTTGCTACACAAGTTGATAACATCAACATACCAAAAGATATCCAAAATGCTCTTGAAGATCCTAAATGGAAGGCTGCTGTTGACGAAGAGATGAATGTTTTACTTGAAAATGACACTTGGGAGATAGTTGATTTACCGCAAAGAAAGAAAATTGTGGGATGCAAATAGATATTCTTTGAAGATCAAACCAAATGGAGAAGTAGAAAGATACAAGACAAGGTTAGTGACTCAAGGATGCACTCAAACCCATGTCATAGACTATGAAAAAACCTTTGCACCAGTAGCCAAAATGAACTAAATTAAGGTGCTTCTTTCCCTTGTTGCAAATTTGAATGGGAACTCTACCAAATGGACATAAAAAATGCCATCTTAAATGGAGAATTGGAGGAGGAAGTGTTTATGAAGATACCTGTAGGTTTTTGTGATGGAAACACCCGAGTTTACAAGCTTAAAAGTTCCCTATATGGATTGAAACAATCCCTTAGGGCTTAGTTCACTAGATTTAGCTCAGTTATGAAATTTTCCGGCTATACCCAAGATCAGGTTGATCAATCCTTATTTATTAAGAAAATAGAAAATGGAAAAAGGACCATCCTCATTATGTAGATGACATGGTCAATACAGGTGATGACCAAGAGGAAATAGACATGTTAAAGAACCATCTAAAAGGTGAATTTCAAGTCAAGGATCTTGGAACTCAAATATTTTCTTGGGACGGAGGTAGCCTAAAGCAAACAAGGGATATATGTTACACAAAGGAAATATACCTTGGACCTTTTACAGGGACAAGAAAAACAAGACCATCACTCCTTTGGACAAAAACTGGAAGCAGAAACTCCTCAGTGATGACCCTCCAGTAGACTGTGGAAGATACCAAAAATTAGTAAGAAAACTAATATATCTTACTCTCATAAGATCAGACATTACTCATAGTATAAGCATAATAAATCAGTTTATGTATTGTCCTACTAAAGGACATATGGGAGCATCCAACCGAATTTTAAGGTATCTAAAATGGATGCCAAGAAAAGGGATTTTGTTTAGAAAATATAGCATGGGAAGCATAGAATGATTTGTTGATGCTGATTGGGTAGGTTTAGAAGATAATAAATCTACCACAGGCTATTGCATCAAAGTATGGGGAAATTTTGTTACTTGAAAAAGCAAAAAGCGATCAGTAGTGGCAAGAGGAATTGCTGAAGCAGAGTATCGAGCCATTGCACAAAGTGTATGTGAACTAATTTGGATTGAGAAACTTCTAGTAGACTTCGGATTTTCTATAGAGGGTCCTATGAAGTTGTATAATGATAGTAGATTGGCTATAAGTATAGTTCACAACCCCATCCAATATGACCGGATGAAACATGTGGATTGACTTAGGGGATATACACATCTCCTATTTTCCAATGAAACATCAAGAAGCATATGTCCTTACCAAGGCCTTATCAAAACTTGGATTTGAGTTCTCAGTTAGCAAGTTGGGAATGATTGATATTTATTCACCAGATTGAGGGGGAGTGTTGGAGAAAATTTTGGGATTATTATTTTGCTCTCTAATATGTGATTAGGCTATTACTGTTATATTTACTTTTTTAATGCTAATAGTTGTAAATATATAGTTGACCAAAATCCCAGACTTGCGAGATTAGATTAGATAGGAGAAAACTCTCCTATTCCCCTCGATCTTCTCCTGATTCTCACGAATCACTGTGTATATATTTTGTTCTCTGATTCTGGAATAATATTGAAGGGAGCATTCGTTCCTCAATCTTTGTTCATAAACCAATGAAAATATGTTCTTTAAAGTGCTTTCTTAGAATGGAGTTTGCTAGATTCAAAGAAGGTCTATTTGTAAACCAATGAAAATATGTTCTTGATTTACTCGGTGAAACAGTACAACTAGGTTGTAAATCGGTCGAGATTCTTGTTCAACCAAATATGAAATTGTTGCCCTCCAAAGATGATGAAGTGAAAGATAAAGAACAATATCAAAGGCTTGTTAGGAGACTGATTTACTTGTCACATACTTGTCCTAATATTGCCTTTGTAGTAAGCATAGTGACCTAGTTCATGCATGCACCGAGACAACATTTTGATGCTATTTATAGAGTCCTCGGATATCGAAAGGGGTCACCTTGAAGGGGTCTACTATTAAAAAGCCGTAGGCACCTACAGGTTGAAGCATTTACAGATGCAGATTGGGCATGAAGTGCAGTGGATAGACATTCGACTTCTGGGTATTGCACCTTTGTTAGAAGTAACCTTGTTCCTTGGCAAAGCAAAAAATAAAATGTGATGGCTAGGAGTAGTACAGAAACTGAGTTTGGACAAGTTGCCCTTGGAATTTGGGAAGTGTTGTGGATTAAACAACTATTGGAAGAATTAAAGATATAAAAGTTTCCTACCAATGAAAATATGGTGACAACAAAGCAGCTATTTCAATAGCTCATAATTTAGTACTCCATGACCAAGCAAAGCACTGACAGCTAGATAAACACTTTATGAAAGAGAAACTTGAGAATAGGCTAATATGCGTGCCTAATGTTCTTACAAAAGGAATTCCTACAAAGCAGTTTGACAAACTAATTGTCAAGCTGGCTATGGAAGATATCTTTAAGCTATCTTGAGGGGGTGTGTTGGAAAAGATAGAATTCTGTTGAGTTAATTAGCCAGATAATAGTAGATTCATTTGGATAGGATCTATTGATACAATAACAATCAAGTTTTTTGCCACTAAGTGAAGTCGGCTATATGGATTAAATGATGCCAAAGAGTTTTATTGTAAATGAAGTTAATAGAGAGATTATTAGACACGGCTATATGGATAGGATCTATTGATAATTAAGAAAATATTGGGAGATTTGATTGTATAAGATTTTTGGAGATTTTTATTTTGTAATCTGCTAGATAGCTGTATATTGATTAGGTTGATCAGTTGTTTCCTATTTTTGAGCTGTGGAAATTCTCTATAAAGAGGAAATCTGATGTACAGTTTTATACAGAATAAAATATATCCTTTTTTACTCTGTTTATGATATGTGTGTGTGTGTGTGTGTATTAAATATTAATTTACGGATTGAAGTTGATTTGTGAAGTACATCCGGCTCTTTATGTTCCACGTTTGCCACTTTTCAACTGTAATGCTAGCAAAATTTAGTGTTTCCATGCAATATATTGAAATCAACGTTTTTTGCCCTATTTCAGTTGCTTGCTTATTTCGCAGAGCGTTTGATTTCAAAGGAGACTCTGCAGAGAAATGGTGTTAAGCAGAGAATATATTATGATCAGGTGCACTTTCTAAATTAATGGGGAAAAATTGGTAGCTCTTGATCTTTGCTGGTAAACATAGTGGGCTTAGGAAGCTTATGAGCTTAGTTTGAGTATTCTAGAAAAATATATTTATTTAACAATGGTCCAGTTAGTGCCTCCTTCTGGGTTTCAGCAAACGGTTTTTTTTTTTGGGAGATTCCCTTGTGGATTTAAAAAGGAATTGGAAAGCTCTTTTGAGCAAATGTTTTAGCGTCTTACTTATTTTTGTCAATGTTGGGGGAGGATTACTTGTCCTCTGTTCTGCATTCTTTTCTGATCAATAACTTTTTTTTCTATAAAAAAAGGGCCCAGTTAGTGAACACGATAACTCTGCTGGTATTATTATCATGACATGTCATATTGGGTATATGCTTAGTAATAATATGACATGATAGATACTGTTTTTCATAATAAAAGAATGATGAATTTGACATTCTGGATATCTATTATCAGTGGACAATATATGCCTTCTGGGAATTGTTATTTAATTGATGAATTAATCCTGATAGTTATGAAAATTTCTAATATAGACAGAGTCAAAGGGTTGGAGGTTGGAGTTGGTTGGTTTGGTTTTTCCTTGAAAATAGTTCATGGCATAAATCTAATATTTGTTCTTAATTTGGTGCTATCAGTTTCACCTAATTTGACGCAAAGAACAAGAAAATGCATTGCATCTACCAACTTTGCTATTGCATGTCTACTCAAAACAATATAATGTTCTTCTTATCAATTAGCTAAGCAAGGATTCGAGTCTGACAATTTTCTAAACAACAACAACTAAGCCTTTTCCTACTAGGTGGGGTCGGCTACATGGATCAAACGGCGCCATAGTGGCCTATCATGGATGAGATCAATAGATAAGTTATTAACTATTAAATCATTTTTAATAGTTTCACTTATTGTTTTCTTTGGCCTCCCTCTACCTCTAATTATTAGACTATTCTCTATCCGATCTACTTTTCTCACTAGGGCTTCTGCAGGTCTTCTCCACACATGACCAAACCACCTTAAGCGAGATTCAACCATCTTTTCCACAATAGGTGCTATCCCAACCTTCTCTCTAATGCACTCATTTCTAATCATATTTCTTCTGGTGTGTCCACACATTCAGCACAACATTCTCATCTCTACAACGTTGAATTTATCTTCATATTGTCTTTTAACCACTCAACATTCAGTACCATACAATATAACAGGTCTTATAGCCGTACGGTAGAATTTTCTTTTAACTTTGAGCGGCACTTTTTTATCACAAATGACACTCGAAACTTTCCTCCATTTCATCCATTCAACTTGAATTCTATGGTTTACGTCCTCCTTTACTTCGCTGTCATTTTGTATAATGGACCCAAAATATTTAAAACTTGTAACTTGTTTTAATATATAGTCTCTAAGTTTCACGTCTACATTCGTATTTGTTTGTCTCTTACTAAAAATACATTCCATATATTCTGTTTTATTTTTACTTATTCGAAAACCATGTGTTTCTAAAACTTGTCTTTATGACTCTAACTTCATATTTATTTCCTCTTTCGATTCACCAATTAAGACTATATCATCTGCAAAAATCATGCATTGAGGCCCCAACTCTTGTATATGTTCAATAATTGCGTCCAAAATCAAATTAAAAAGATACGGACTCAGAGAAGACCCTTGATGTAGTCCAATAGTTGTGGGAAAATCCTTTGTATCCCCATTTTGTATTTTCACGCAAGTCGTTATCCTGTTGTACATGTCTTTGATTGCTCGAATATACGCAATACGTACTATTTTCTTTTCTAAAGCCTTCCATAAAATCTCTTTTAACACTCTGTCATATGCCTTTTTCAAATCAATAAAAACCATATGCAAATCTTTCTGTCTGCTTTGATACATTTCCATCAATCTTCGTAGTAAATAAATTACTTCCATAGTTGACCTTCCTGGCATAAATTTAAACTGGTTCTCTGTAACTTGAGTCTCTTGTCTTAATTTTTGTTCAATGATTTTCTCCCATAACTTCATAGTGTGACTCATGAGTTTAATCCCCCGATAGTTGGAACAATTCTGTATGTCTCCTTTATTTTTATATATAGGGATTAAAGTACTTCTCCTCCATTCATTCGGCATTTTCTTAAATTTCATTATCACATTAAACAACTTAGTGAGCCAACTTATACCCTTCCTTCGTAAACTTTTTCACACCTCAATAGATATATTATCAGGTCCTATTGCTTTGCCATTATCCATTCTCTTCAAAGCTTTCTCTACTTTAAACTCTTGGATTCTACGATAAAAGGTATAATTACGGTCCTCTTCTACAATATTAAGTCTGTCAGAGTTACAGGTCAACTCATGTCCTTCGTTAAAAAGTCATTGAAAGTAACTCCTCCATCGTGCTTGGATATCATGCTCCCTTACTAAAACATTACCCTCTTCATCTTTAATACATTTCACTTGATTTAGGTCCCTTGTCTTTCTTTCCCTACCCTTCGCAAGCTTGTAACAAAGATAAAATTTTAAAATACCAACAAAATTTGGAAATAAGATATAGTCTATTCTGCTTTTAATGTAGCTAGTGTCCCTTCTTGACTCTTGTACTTCACAAGTTACTGACTGCATCTCTACTTGTTTCTGTAACATGTTTTTGGCAGTTTGTTATTGCATTTACATATCGTCGTGATGGAGTTCTTGTTAGTTGCAAGTATCGGGACATCAACAAGAAGTTTTGGCAGGTATAAGCAACTGATAACAGTGCACTTGTTCAAATTCATTGGTAAAATTTATCTGCCAAGAAATTTTCCGGTTGATATGGAAGAATCAGATACTGAAAGGTGTTGATTCATATTTTTGAGTTAGTTTCTGATTTAGATGTCATTTAGACTTTTGGGCTATTTGTTGAAAGCAACCTGAAGCTTATGCCAAAAGTCAGTTATTAATTAAAGCTTTTGTAGAGATGCAATTTTGGATCCTGACTGGATTAATCAGTTAAATTAGACTAATTCAGAGTTGGTTAGGTTTACATGTGTAACTTGTTGGGCAAAACATGTAAACAACAGGCTAACTCTTCTGATTACACGGCAATGGGTAAACTGGGTGCTGATGAGTATGGGTGGGTTGTGGTTGTATTGAGTGATGTGACAACTTAAAAGGTTTTTACAGTGAAAAATAGGATGAAATGTTAGTGCTGTAAATTGATCTCAGACAGCAAGTGGAAATATGGAGTACACACCGCAAGGAAATGTAATTGTTGAGCTTTTAAATGTACCTTCAATTTGTTGTCAGAGAAAAAGCAATACAGATTTTCTGTTTTCATTTGGATATTTATATTTGTTTGTGAAATAAGTAAATTAGGGCAATCCTATATGCTTTTATAACATAAGTGTTGATTAAATGAAAAATTGGTGGGCAATTAAGTGACAAACGTTGTAAAAGTGGACGAACTGTGAACCTTAACCTGCTGAGTTCCTCTGGCCAAAGAGACATCACTGCTATCGAACAGACAACATATAGAGAAAAAAACTTCAGATATTTTCTGACAATTCCTTCCATACAAATGCACATCTGATTCTCTCACAAAATACATATTAAAAGAAGACATTTGGGAGTGTTCTAGATGGTGTTGCTTTTATGGTTTTTGTTGAATATATAAAGGTTTATTTTTGATATTTATCTGCTTATTAGTTTCCTATTCTCAAAATCTGTTGTACAGCTTGTAGATCCTATAATTAGGGGGATATTATTTCCTAAGATTAAGGAGATATTATTTCCCTTGAATTAGGGAGACAATAATTCCTAGAATCTTATCAATACAGCCTAGTAGCCTAATCTCTTGTAATGTTACTAATCATTAAAGAACAATTAAAATTCTCTCTCTTCTTTGTCCTTGCTTGCTTCGGTTTTGTGCACATGGCATTAGAGCCACAGTAATTCACAATTGGCCATGACTAGGCGGCAGGTGATTCAATCACATCAATCTCTAGAGTTAGCATTGAGATGCGCTTGCTGTTGGGGTCTGTAGACTCCAATGGCGTTGACAATACCCCAGTCCAACTGACCATTCACAAATTGAGCTGGAAAAGCTACCTTGAATGGGCTCAATTGGTCAAACTGGTTATCAACGATAAAGGGAAACTCGGCTACCTCACCGGTGAAAGTACAAAACTAGAGAAGACTGATCCTGCGTGGAGAATATGAAAATTTGAGAACTCTCTGGTGACTGCCTAGTTGGTGAATTCCACGGAAACTTCAATTGGAAAAACTTACCTCTTTCTTTCAACAGCAAAGGATGGGTGGGATATGAAGGCATTGTGGTGGGAATTGAATCTTTGCTATGATGATGATTGGTTTTGTAAAAATGACAGTATTTGTTATTTGAAATGGTTGCAGAATGATAGTGTATGAATTCCTAGCAGGTTTGAATAAGATTCTTGATGATGTTAGGGGTAGAATTCTTGGAAGATCAACTTTACCATCAATCTGGGAGATGTTTGTAGAGGTTAGATGAGAAGAAGACCGGCACAAGGTAATGTTGGGTGGAAAAAATGGCTAATGCTGAAGTTTCTGCTTTTATTACTAAGTATAATCAGAATCCCTCTCAATCCCAAGTTTGGCTAAACAGAGAAGGTGAGAAAGTGTGGTGTGACCATTGCTACTAGCTGTGACATACTAGGTAAACCTATTTGAATTTACATGGAAAGCCACTCAATTGGAAGCCATGGTCCTCTAATTAGTCAAATTGGGGCCCTAGGGCTTTCCAATCAAGCACCAAGGAACACGAAAATTCTAAAGTTATAGTAGCAGCATCATCCATTGCTACTAGCTGTGACATACTAGGGAAACCTATTTGAATTTACATGGAAAGCCACTCAATTGGAACCCATGGTCCTCTAATCAGTCAAATTGGGGCTTAGGGCTTTCCAATCAAGCATCGAGGAACACAAAAATTCTAAAGTTATAGTAGCAGCATCATCTTTTAGTATGGAATAGTCAGAACAACTGTATAAACCTTTTCAAACCATACAATTTTCAAACACAGTGTCCTCTTCTCGTTCCTTAGCTCAAGCAGGTAATTACCTTCAATCTGCTGTCTTTAATGTCAACTATTCTCCAATAACCTCGTATAATAGATTTGGGTGTCACAAATCATATGATAGGTTGTTTTCTTCTTATATTTGTGTAGCAAATCAAAAAATAAAGATAGCTAGTGGGACTCTCTTGGCTATTGCTAGGAAAGGGTCAATAATTATCTCAAATAATCTTGTCCTTCATAGTGTTCTTCATCTTCCAAATCTTTCACTTAATCTCCTATCCATTAGCAAACTAACCTGTGATCATAAATGTTATGCTAAGTTTTGGTCTAATTGTTGTGATTTTCAGAAGTTAGAAACGAGAAGGATGATTGGTAGTGCTAAGGAGTATAGTGGTCTCTATTACGTTCACGATGGAAGTGCTTTGTGTGAGCAAGCTCAGCTCTCTAGTCGTTGGTTGTGCTTTAGTTCTAGTGACAATGAAATAATGTTATGATATCATAGGATAGGCCATTCGAGATCTTTCATATTTAAAGTATTTATTTTTGAACTTATTTCGAAATAAAATTTTATCGTCTTTCCAATGTGACGTGTTTTAAATAGCTAAGCATTATTGTGCATCTTTTCCTGTTCAACCATACAAAGCATCTTAACCTTTTAATCTCATTCATAGTGATGTGTTGAGACCCTCTAGAATCTCAATGATTTCTCGAAAAAGGTGGTTCTTCTATTGATGGTCATATGCGCCTAAGTTGGTGTACCTTTTAAAGAAAAGTTTAAAGCGAAACATATTTTTTTAAATTTTTTATAACATGATTGAAACCCGATTTTAAACCAAAATTTAGGTGTTTTGAAGTGACAATGGAAAGGAATACTTTAATAGAACTATGGCGTCATATTTCTTGGAAAAAGAATTATTCATCATAGCTTTTGTATTGACACTCTTCAACAAAATGGGATAGTAGGAAAGAAAAATAAACACTTCCTAGAATACCCAGGTCCTTAATGTTCATAGCTAAGGTACCTAAATACTTATGGGGTTAGGCAATCCTTACTGTTATTTATCTCATTAATCGGATGTCATTAAGAGTTTTGAACTTTGAAATGCCATAGACCATTTTTAAAAACACTTTTTCAATGTCACTTCTTCAGATTTACGTCTCAAAGTCTTTGGATGTGTTGCTTTTGTTCATATACACAATCATCATAGAGATAAGCTAGAGTCACGAGCATTATAGTGTGTGTTTCTTGGGTATTCTCCAGCACAAATTGGGTATATATGCTTTGATTTGAAAACAAAAATTGTTTTTTGTAATGATGGATGTTATGTTCTTTTGAGTTTCAAAGTTTTTTAAACACTCCTCTTTAGAGGTAATTGATTGCGAAGACTTAGTTTTTGAAATTGAAACGGAAACTGATGACATGATTAAGACAAACTTTAAGGTTACTTTTGATTTCAATACTTTAAATATGAGAGAACAACAGTCTGCCTTTGTGCTTGAACATAATATGGAAATTGAGACAATTGATGAGGCACACTTCAATGATGAGACATTGCTTTCTACACAAAGAATAAACAGACTCAAAGAGGGATGAACTATACTTCTATAATGTCAAACATTTGATCCGAGGTCTGAGAATGCTGGTAAAATCTTTGAGTTTGAGTCACCTCCCATTAAAGAAATACATTATGAACCTCCAAATCTTCCCATTGCTCTTAGGAAAGGAAGTAAATCATGTACGCAACATCTCCTTTCAAATTTTGAGTTATACCAGAACTTGTCACCATCTTATTTTGCTTTTGTGTCACATTTGTCAAGTGTGGAAATACCTAAGTCTATACAAGAAGAACTAACAGTTCTTGAATGGAAGAAGGTCATCTGTGATGAGATGGAGTCATTGGAGATAAAGAGGATATGAGAGATAGTGCACCTACCTTAAAGGGAAGTTGGTTGTTCGTTGGAAGTGGATGTTTTCTGTGAACTTCAACTTAGATAGATCCTTAGAACAATATAAGGAAAGATTAGTGGCAAGGGGATTCACATAGAGCTATGGAGTTAATTACTGGGAGACGTTTGCTCTGGTGGCAAATTTGAACACGATTCGAGTGCTACTTTCACTAGTCATAAATTTGGATTGGCCTTTGTATCAACAAGAAGTTAAAAATTCCTTTCTCAATGGGAAGTTGGAAGAGAAAGTTTATATGAACAGACTTTTTGGTTTTGAAGAGAAGTTTGGAGGAAAGAAGTGTAGTTAAAGAAGTCTTATGGCCTAAAGTAGTCTCTGTGCTTGATTTGAAACATACAGGTGATGGAAACCTAACCATACAATGTTTGTAAAACATACAGGCGGTGGAAATATCGCATTTTTAATTGTATATGTGAAGGACATAATACTAACATGGAGTGATGGTGATGAGATAAGCACGCTAAAGAGGTGTCTTACATCGAGTTTGAAATTAAGCATTTGGATCCTTTATGCTATTTCTTAGGCATGGAGGTTGTTTGATTTAAGAAGGGTATTTTTGTGTTGTAAATGAAGTATAGAGTGGCTGCAAACCATGTTATACCCCACGGACTCCAATTAGAAGTTAGGTGAGGTCTCAGATGGTGTTGTGATTGATAAGAGTTGATATCAATATGTTGTAGGAAAATTCATTTATTTTTCTCATACAAAGTTGGATATCACTTTAGCTATTATGCACTCACCATATAAAGAACATCCAAAGGTTGTGTACAAGATCTTGAGATATTTGAAGAGTTCACCCTTAAAGGTTTGCTTTTTAAAAAAGGGGATCAAATAAGTGTGAAAGTCTTCATATATGCAAACTGGGTAGGTTTGGTTTTTAATAAAAGATCGATGCCTGATTACTCTACATTCCTATAGGAAAATTTGGTTACTTGGTGAAGCAAAAAGCATAATGTGGTTGTATGGAGAAGTATTAAAGGTGAGTTTAGAGCCATGGAAAATGGAGTGTTCAAAGTGTTATGGATAAAAAGAGTTCTTGAAATGCTAAAGCTAGATGTTGAAGCACCAAAGAGGTTGTTTTGTGATGATGAATCTGCCATAAGCATTGTAAATAGCCCAATCTAGCATGATTGTACCAAGCATAGAGAGAATGACGGGCACTTTATTAAGGAAAGATGGAAAATGGAGTTATATGTATGTCGTTTGTTACATCTAAACAACAAATAGCCAGTGTGCTATCTAAAGGTTATTTTAGACCAAAGTTTGATTCCTTCATTAACAAGTTAGTCATGATTAATATCTCTGCACCAACTTGGGAGGTGTTGAGTATAGAAAGATTTATTTTTTATATTTTTCTGCTTATTAGTTTCCCATTCTCAAAAACTGTTGTATAGCTCATAGATCCTATAATTAGGGAGATATTAGTTTCAAAGATTAAGGAGATATTATTTCCCTAGAATTAGGGAGACATTAGTAATGCTACTAATCATCGAATAACAATCAAAATTCTTTCGCTCTTCTCTATCTCTACTTGGTCTTGTTTTGTGCACATTTTCTAAAGCAATTAGAGTCCTTTAAGATTTTAATACTCGAGCCAACATTAGGGGGTTTAATGGTTTAATTATTGATGGAGTACCATATGAGGGAGCCAAGGGTAATTTATATGGTACTTAAGGGGTAGGTTCTTTCTGCTTACAAGTTGTTTTTAAGGGATGGTTCCTCTCACTTGCTTAAGTATCTATCAATTGGTATAAGAGTTAGATTGACCTCCTTGAAAAGGGCTACTTGCAGAGGGTGTGACTGGGTGAGCCCGCAAGGAACCTTCCCTTAAAGCTAGCTTGTAAAGGCCCAAGGGGGAAGAACCCTAACCCTTATGTACAATATGAATTACCCTTTACTCTTTGACTTGGGACTCCATTGTAGCATCACTCTTGGAGTGCTGACGTCCTATTGGCGCTCACGCTGGCCGATAGGGTCTAAACTTGGGTCAAACCTTTCTCGTGGGCTCACCAGGTTCCATCTTCCAGAGGTAGCCCTTTTTGAGGAGGTTGGTCAAATTCTGATACCAATTGATGGAGACCTAGGTAAGGGGAGGAAACTCTCCCTTAAAACTGGCTTGTAAAGAGGAAGAACTCTGCTCCTTAAATACCATGTGAATTATGTTTGGTTCCTTAATGTGTAGCTCCATCAAATACTAAAATAAAAAAAATACAGAATATTAACTTCTTGCATATGAGTATTGAGTATAAATTTGATCTCGTGTTTAACAGCTGAAAAGGTAGATGCCAATCTGCTATCTAGACATATTTTTAAATGTTAAATCATATCTACCATAAAAGTTTTAAATTATTTTTAGCAGAAAAAGGAAAATGTATGCTTCTGGGCGGGTTTCCAACTTTCTACTGTCTAAATTCTTTTCAAAGGCACATTTAGAACTGATCAACCTCTAGAAAATTTGAAAAAACAATTTGAAATTAAATGTCTTTCTTTTTGAGACTGTGGTATAAAGTGGGAAAATATTACACCATTTCTTGCACCTTATGTTGCACTGGACTCAGAAATGTCGGGCACCGTTATCTACTGCTGCACCAGTCAAGTATAAAAAGAAAAACTCTGTTGGCTAGTTGATATTATTGGAATATAATGAAATTATAAGCATTTAAGTATACTCTTTATTCTTTATTTGAATGTTTCACTTTGTAACTCTTATTCTTTTTCTATTTCATTCATTAGCACTCTTTTCCAGCAGCTTGCTGATATCTTTGAATTTTATGCTTATTAACATGTCTTTCTGTTTGTAACATCATATTGGAAAATGTTTATGCCCAAAGCATATCTTTCCGTAAGTGGTCAAATGTTCTGATTTTATGGATGTTACATTTTTATCCCTTAATGTTCTGTTGCTTCAGGAGGCAAACACTGAAAAGATCTTTTATGGATTGGATGATATTAAGGGGGAAAGTGATATTATCATTGTATGTATCCGCTTCTGTCTGAGGAAATTATGTGAAAGTTAAAGTTTGCCTTTATGCTTAGTATATTGCTTTTATATTTTAGGTGGAAGGTGAAATGGACAAGCTTGCAATGGAAGAAGCTGGCTTTCGCAATTGTGTGAGTGTTCCTGATGGTGCACCTGCAACAGTCTCCTCAAAGGAGTTGCCACCTGAGGAGCAGGTCTGTTATATTTAGTTATTATGTATATGTGTTTGTGTGTGTTCATAAAATTTTAAGAGATCTTCAGTCCCTCTGCATATTTGATATATACATATCACCTTAAAGAAGCTATTTGTCCCACATAAAGAATTGCACAGTTGTGTTTTGTTGGGGGATAATATAGCTGGTTACACCAAATATTCTCCCTTAAGTTAAGAAGTCCTTGATCTCAGCTAATCAATCAAGAGATAAATGATCCATTGATTCTAGCTTACTAATCAAACATATATACAGCAGTCAACACAAACATAAATGGAGCAGTTAACAGGTTGCTATAATACCTGATTACCTGTGCTATCAAAAGTGTAGATGTTGTGGTGAATGGCTATTTAGGAGCTGGTGATGATGTAGGACCAGTTATGGTGAAACATGTGTGATCTACTAGCCAAAGGAACAAGTCTGTCAGACAATTATAGATCTAAAAGCTTCCCTTTATAGATTGTAGTATTCGTTTCTCTCCATGAAACTATACATTCTTTCTTAGTACCATGACCTCAGAACCAGTCAACATTATACTATAAAGTGCAGGATAACGACCCTGTTCCTCTTAAAATGCATATACAAACTGATGCTGCAAATACTAAGCCACGTAGCACTGCTGAAGAAGATGAGCACATTTTCAAACTATCCAAACACATGAAGAAACTGTCAGGCCATAATGCTTAATATGGCTACCTCTGCTGCAATAAGTCATGAGTATTGATTTTGCTAGATACTTTGGGTCAAACTGATACAAGAAATTTGTACCTCAGCACCAAATAATTAATTTAGGATGCTTATTTAAGTTTGTGAACAGTATTTGCAACACAGTAACTCAAAGGTTTAGTCAAAATTAGGGCAATTTTGCAGGAATATGGTTTAGGGTTTGTGAAAACTAAGTCTTCTGCTAGATCTGTATATAAAAGAAAAATATGGACATGCATAAAACGAAAATAGGAAAATATAATAATAAAATATCCCTAACAATAAGCTTGCCTAAAATAAAAAGGAAAACAATACCAAGTGAAAAGGAATAACATAAAGAGAATCCCTATGGTCAATTGTTCTTTTTTTATGCCTAGCATAGGTCTTCCATTCTTTATTGGGAGCATCATCAGATGGAGTGGAAGAATATGGAAGAATGAATAACTTTATTGGGATGAGACAATATGCTGCTTAAATTTTAGTGTAGCAGAGAGACACAAAAAATACAAGGACTTGGTCAAACCTTAACTCAGATGAGTAATGATGTGTAAAGAGGATTTTATCGAAATTTAAAAGAGAAAAGATAAAGTTACATAGATCTCAGCTGAGGTTTGATGGAAATATACGAGTGACCTTGTTTCACAAAAGGACAAAGATTTCCCTTATGTGAAATTTTAGTTTCAGAAGCCTCCATTCCCTCTGCATGTCTGAAAGAGAGGTCCCCTTAAAGAAGCCATGGGTGGGGCACTAGAGAGAAGATATACAAATGATTCTTTCCCGTAACAGTGAAGATAGCCAAGCTTTTTGGAAAACATGAGCATTTTGCTCCGACCATATATACCAAAGAACTGCAAAAACTGTAGACATCCATAAAATCTTCTCTTCTACTGTGTAAAGTTTATAGAAAAAACTTCTCCAAATTCAAAGGACACATCCAACATAAACCAAAACTTCCAAACAAAAGTGGCTGCAGAACAATGTTACAATTAGTGGGCAGCTGATTTTGATCTTGAACTGCATGAAACAAAAAGTAGGAAAAGAGCTTTGTGTGGTGTATGAACTTGTAGTATATAATTAGTATTATAGTATTAATCCTATCAAGCAGTACTGTCCAAACAAAAGACTTGACCCTAGTATATGCTTCGAATTCCTGAAGAGGTTTAATATGAATGTAATTTGCTTGGTACAAAGACAGGATAAGATATTAGAAGAAAGACACCAATAAGATCAAGATACTACAGCTTTTGATCCACACTGGAGGGAGTTATGTAAAGTTGAAGGACGAGAATGAAGAGGAAAGCCCCATATAAAAGGAAAGTATACCACCTAACCACCTAAAGATCCTTGCAAAATTTGACATGAGAGCCATTACTTTGAAGGAGACCAGTTGTCCAATAGAGGCCAACTTAGAGATCTAATAATGAACCTTCCTTTCAACAATTTGTCTGAATCACTAGATATGTCCTTATTATCAAGAAGACCTTTAGCTCTTAATGTAGACATTGTTAAATCGTAAATACGAAAGCTAATTTACTATTTTAAAACAGTTTTCTGTTCTTAAAAACAAAAACAATAGATTATGTTTGGTACAACTGTTTTTTATTTTCAGTTTTTAAGAAACTTTTTATTTTCTGCACTTTAGAACAGAGAAAAACTTTGAGCTGTTTTCTGCGTTCTGTTCTCTGTTTTCTCTCAAAAATAGAGAAAACAATTTTTAAAAATATTTTTATCAATTGGTTTCTGTTTTTGAACAAGCCCTACATTGCTCATTGACCTTTCTTTCTTCTTTTTTTTTTTTTTTTGGATTTTGGATCTTGTATCAAGTGAGAAAAGGCTTAGTTGTTGTTGTTTTGTATAAGCAATTTGTAATAAAAAGGGCGGCCCAGTGCACGAGGCTCCCACCTAGTGGGGTCTGGGGAGGGGAAGATGTACGCAGCCTTACCCCCGCAAGCGGAGAGGCTGTTTCCAGGAATCGAACCCGTGACCTCCAGGTCACAAGGCAGCAACCTTACCGTTGCGCCAAGGCTCACCCTCTTAAACTATAAGCAATTTGTAATGAACTCTCATAAACTATTTGAACATGATGCTGCCCTAAACAAAATCAAACGAAAACATGTTATTCTGTTGTTCCATGCAATTCAAAAGAGTACTGCAATGATAAAAGGTAAGTTGTGTTTGTTTGCATTTGGATTGCACAAGATCCGACCCTTGTCTATCTCTGACTGTGTCATAGCCTGACTGCAATGTTTGTAAACTAGGGTCGATTGAACTGCCACAGTCACACAATTCCTACGCAGCCCTAATTTCCCCCTGATTCTAATCATTCAAATTGTAACTTGTATTAAATAACAAATATGCACCTAACCATTAAAATGATCTGACCATAGGCTTTCAATAAGTTGACCATTGAAACCTTATTGCTAGAGATAATTTAAAAATACAATCACGGGCCTTCACTTAAGTTAGGAACTTTAGGCATGAAATGGTCCTGGGCATGGTACTAGTGTAGGAATGGCCATTCCCTACCGAGGGATTGGCAATTTTCCTTTTTTTTTTCTTCTTGCCAAATTGATCACAATGATATTTAACCCTCATTTATATGGATTTAGACCTCCAGTTTGTTTTCTGTTTGTCTTTATATAGATAGCAGTTACATGTGGGGCAACATCTTGCTTGAACCATATCAAAGCCTAGTTCATACAAAAACTTAAGTTGTGAAGTGAAGGTCATGATTGGTTTTATTAATATCTAACATGTCCCCTCACACAAACCTTTTGGGCTTGAAGTGTCAACAAAATATAGGCCCACCTAGTAGTTGATCCATAATTTTTGTGTGGTGGGTCACTCCCTCTATAACATTGTAACATTAACAAAGATAAAAAAAATTTAAAAATAAAATATTATCTTAAGTTCATAATTAAGTAAAGCAAAATAAATTACATAAGTGTATCTAAAGTTGTCCTATTCGAGTCTTCATGTTTTTGAATAAATGGATTAGATAAATAGTGTCAAATACATCTTCCTATATATAACATGCTTAACAATCACTGAAATGAATCAACCATTTGATTGCGTAAATCATAAAATTTCAAGCATTTAATTGATGAATAGAAAATCATAGTGAGCAAAATATTCTCAATTTTCTTCGCTATTATGTTAATAATTTTTGGAAATCACATTTGGAGAATCAAAGATTGAGAGTGAGATATCTTCAAGTCTCCCTTGTTTTAACTTTTAAGAGTCTCTACTGTATTCAAACAAACCCTCAATGCCTCCCCTTATTATTTCTTTAATGAAATAAGGTGGACTAGTGTGGTGAGTCCTCCAGCATCATTAATTTAAAACTAATTGAGTACATATAGTAAAATTAGATCAAGAATTAATGAAAGGTGTATTGCCACCTTAGACCAATTGTGGCCAAGTGACCACACTTGGTCTAAGGTGGATCTGCCTCTGGGCTGATTGTACCTGGTGCAAACAACTTAAATTTAATTATGAGAAAGGGAGACTTGTCCAAAAAAAAAAAATTGCAAGAATGAGAGCGGCAATGATTGAATTCTTGACAACTCGGTCATAGTTATAGGGTGTTTGATACTATGTTTGGACCACTTGAACTAAAACCTTAAATTGTCAAGTGAAGGCTTATGATAATTGTTATTAATATCTCTAACAACACCAATAAATATTCTGTATCAAGTTGTATTTTTGCTGCTCCCAATTTGTTTTGGGTGAGATGGTTGATATGGTTCAGTTATATTTATATGCTTATTTGTTGTCAATCTTTTGTTTTTTCTTTTTCATAGAAAAAAATAAATCTTATCAGAGAGAATGAGAAAAACATAATTAAGGGGATAAGATAGTCTCCTTATAAAGAAGACAGCAAAGAAATAAAACATTAGTCTATCAAGCGGCACCTTTTCTAGACACAAGTGTTTGGGGTCTTGATGCATAGGGTTTCAATTTTCCACTCCGTTCTCCTCCTTCTGGAATAGGCACTGTACTAGGCCCTCTCTTGAACAGAAAAAAAAGATAAAGAAGAAAGGAAAACTTATGAATTATGGTAGACAAATAATAAAGCTGCCTGATCCTATTCCAATTTGACATTGAAACTCCCCTAAAATAGCCATGAACAAAGCATCAAAGAGAAGCAAGAGAAATGTCCCTTTCCCATAAAGCATTTCTAGTCACCGGTAGTCCTTCAAAAATCCATGCGCCCTCTCTAACCAGATGCACCAAATCAGAAGAAATGCATGCTGCCAAAAAACTTTGCCATCTGTATTATGTCCCTAATGTTTATACTGGATCATTAAAAACTGATCCAAATTTTCTGGTCAAACCCAAAATCTGACCAAAGATACCAAATAACTTATTTCAAAGACAAATTGCCATACTACAAAAGACTTCACCTTTAAGGGAGTCTTAGATTTCCAAATTGGCTTCTTGATGGAGACAGGAAAATGCTAACAGCTGAAAGGAAAAAAGTAGAGACGTTTACCTCTTAACCACGGAAACAGAGAGAAAATACCTCCTCCACATCTCCAATCCTGGCAATAAGCAGCCAGACGCTCCTCTCCCACTTTAGATTCTCCCCCTTTTCCTGCGTGCTCTTTTGGGTATTCATACCTTCCTCAACCAACTGAATTCCCACCTCCTCACCTCCTTCACATGTCACGTTTTCTCCATGCAGTAACCGGTTTCCCCCTCCATCACGTGTTCTCTTCCTCTCGTATACATGGATGGGCTCTAGCTTTTTATTAATGGGCTCTGCTCTTCTATCCCTCCTGGCATAGACTTGGGTTACTGGAGCCTGTGCCCATTAATACCCCCTGTAGCACTCACCTTGTCCTCAAGGTGAAAAGAAAGGAATTGTTGGGTCAATAATTCTGAATCTTCCCAGGTGCTCTCAAATTCAGGCAAGTTGTGCCACTTGATTAGTATTTCTCTTCTTCCACTGACATTGATTCTGACTTGCTTGATGGTCTCTGGTTCTACTAATAATTCCATCTCATCAGTGAGTACAACTAGTAATGGCTGGATTGTGGTTGCTGGATAGACAACCTTTTTCAATTGTAAGACATGGAATACCAGGTGTATTCTTGATGGGTGAGGGAGCTGTAATTTATAGGCCATAGGTCCAATTTTGTCCAACACTTGATATGGTCCATAACACCTTGGTGCTAGTTTTTCATTTAGATTTTTGACTAGAGACTTCATTTTATATGGCTGCAGTTTGAGATAAACCCACTGCCCTATTTCAAAGAAAACATCACTTCTTTTCTTGTATGTAGAAGCCTTCATTGTTTCTTGTGCTTTCACTAAATGGTGCTTAAGTTCTCTGAGAATAAGGTTTTGGTCCCTTGTAAGGTCATTTGCTTCAGCTACTGCTGAATTTTCATTAGAAAAGCTAATAATGGCAGGAGGCTCTCTTCCATACAAGGCTTTAAAAGGAGACATTCCTATTGACTGATTGAAGGAGGAATTGAACCAAAACTTTGCCCAAGCGATCCATTTGGCCTAATGTTTCGGTTTCTCTCCTGCAAAACATCTCAAATATGTTTTTAGGCTTTTATTAACCACTTCGATTTGCCCATCTGTTTGTGGGTGATAACCTGAACTTAAAGAAATTTTTGCCCTTGCCAATCTGAATAGCTCCTTTCAAAATTGGCTGACAAATATCTGGTCACAATCTGATATAATGGATTTAGGGATCCCATGCAATTGAACAACCTCTTTAGTGAATAGTTTTGCCACCTCTTTAGCTGTGGAAAGATGTGATAGTAATATGAAATGGGCATATTTGGTCAGCCTATCCACTACTACCATTATTGTGTCAAACGTGTTGGATCTAGGTAGTCCCGTGATGAAATCCATACTTATATCTTCCCACACTTGTGGAATTTGCAGAGGCTGTAATAGGCTAGTAGGACTGCTAGCCTGATATTTTTTTCGGTTGCAAGTGTCACAGCCAGCCATAAATCTCTATAAGTGTCCCTTCATGCCTTCCCAAAACACTATAGCAGCCAGTCTTTTATACGTTCGAAAATACCCTGAGTGACCCTCCATAGGTGTGTCATGAAACTCTTGAATTAAAGCTGGGATCTGAGGGGAATTCTTTGAAATTACTAACCTTCCTTTGAAGAAGAGTTGTCTAGCTCTTAAAGAATATCTAGGTGGGGGTTGCTGTCCCGTTATTATTTTCTGGGTAATGCTGGCTAGATGGCTGTCTTTTTGGGCTTCCATCATCCATGTGTTTATGTCATTAGCATGCCATGCAGACAATTCACATATTGTCACTTCAGCTTCTCTACGGGAAAGGGCATGTGCTACTCGGTTTTCCTTCCCCGGTTTGTAGTGAATCTCAAAATCAAATCCCAACAGTTTTGCCATCCATTTCTACTGATCAGTTCCCATGATACGCTGTTCTAGTAAGAACTTCAGGTTCTGTTGGTCCGTCTTTATAATGAAGTGATGTCCCATCAAATAATGTCTCCACTTTTGTATTGCAAATACCAGGGCCAGTGATTCCTTCTCATACATAGAATTTTGCTGGTCCTGAAGAGAGAGAGATTGGCTAAAGTAGGCAATGGGTCGTCCCCTTTGCATGAGTACAACCCCAATCCCTTTTCTTGAAGCGTTTGCTTCTACTTCAAAAGGTAAGGAAAATTGGGCATGGCTAACACCGGTACCGTAGTTATGGCCTCCTTCAATTTCTAGAAAGTTTGCTGTGCAGTTTCACTCCAAATGAAAGAGTCCTTTTTTAAGAGATTCGTGTGGGTGCTGCAATTTTTCTATAATTCTTTATGAATTTTCAGTAGTAACCGGTGAGTCCTAAAAACGCACGAAGCGATTTGAAATCTTTAGGTGTTGGCCACTCTACTATGCTACTGATCTTTGAGGGATCTGCTCGTACTCCTCTAAAAATTATGTGGCCCAAATAAACACTTCTTCCTATTGATTACCAACTCCTGCTGCTGTAAAATCTCAAATGTGCTTCTCCAGTGTGATAACTGGGTAGGCAAGTTGGTACTGTATACAAGTATATCATCAAAGAACACTAATATGAACTTCCTGAGGTGTGCCCGAAAAATCTCATTCATAAGGGATTGGAAAGTAGAGGGTGCGTTTGACAGACCGAAAGGTATTATCAAAGATTCATAATGCCCTTCATGAGTGTGGAAGGTAGTCTTTGGCTCGTCCCCTGGTTGCATTCGTATTTGGTGGTATCCAAATTTTAAGTCCAACTTAGAGAAAACTGTGGAGCCCTCCAATTCATCAAGCAACTCATCTATAACTGGGATTGGGAACTTATCTGAGATGGTGGCTTTGTTGAGGGCTCGGTAATTTACACAGAAATGTCAGCTCTCATCCTTCTTCTTCACCAGCCGTATAGGGCTTAAGAAGGGATTGTAGCTAAGCCGAATGATTCCAGCCATGAGCATCATCTCCCTAGCCATTTGTTCAATTTCGTTTTTTTGGGAGTGTGGATACCGATATAGACGAAGGTTGGGTGGAGAACATCCTTCCTTCAGGGTAATTGCATGATTTTGGGATCTAAAAAGGGGTAATCCCGATGGCTAGACGAATAAAGCTTTGAACTCTTGTAATAGAGCCTCAACCCCATTGTGCTGCCCTTATTCCTCTTGGGGTGACAGTTGGCCAAATTCGATTAAGTAGCTTCCTAAACCCTTTTCAACAATTTTATCATGGCTTTAAACGATATCAATGTCTTGGACAGTGTGGGATCCCTGTTAATACACACCAATTCTGAACCATTTCTGAACTTCATAGTTAATTTACTCCAATCGGCTTGTACTTCTCCCAAGGATTCTAACCAGGCCATCCCAAATACCACATCTGCACTTCCTAACCCAAAAGGGAAGAAGGATTGAGTTATGTGAATCCCTTGGAGGTCCAGAACCACTCCGAGGCATACTCCCTCACCTAGCACCTTGTACCCATTACCTACCATGACCCAAAACTCTTCGTTGGTGACATTGGTAATGTTAGTTCGCGTACCACCCTGTGATCTATGAAATTATGCAAAGCGTCGCTGTTGATGAGCACAATAACTTCTGCCCCTTTTATACTCCCCTTTAGCTTCATTGTCCTCCCAGTAGAAATTCCCACTATAGAGTTTATGGATAACTCTACAGGGGGTTCCTCTTGCACCCTCGTCACTTTCTTTTTCGCTTTCGGCCCTTCTCTCTCCGTATCTTCCTCTCCTTCCTCCTCGGCCATCTCTTTCTCCATGCTATCCATCCTTCCTTCTATTATGGTGTTTACCATTTTCCACTCTGGAACTCTTGCACTGATACCAAAATGATGGAGATAGGAAAATGCTAATAGATGAAAGGAAAAAAGTAGAGATGTTTGCCTCTTAACCACGCAAAACAGAGAGAAAATAGCTCCTCCACAGCTCCAATCCTGGCACTAAGCAGCCAGACGCTCCTTTCCCGTTTTAGATTCTCCCCCTTTTCCTGCATGCTCTTCTGGGTATTCACACCTTCCTTAACCAACTGAATTCCCACCTCCTCACCTCCTTGACATGTCACGTTTTCTCCAAGCAGTAATCGGTTTTCCCCTCCCTCACGAGTTCTCTTCCTCTCGTATACATGGATGGGCTTCGGCCTTTTATTAATGGGCTCTGCTCTTCTACTCCTCCTGGCATAGACTTGGGTTATTGGGGCTTGTGCCCATTACTTAAGAAAAAAGAGTTCTATCAGAAGTAAGAAATCCAAAATAGTACTTACGAGAAAAAACTGGGAGGAATCTATATTTCCAACTCTTATGCAAGAAGGTAGAAAGACCAATGGGCTCAAGGAGAAGTGCCTAAAGTTCATGAACTCCTCTATTGAGGGATTTCTTACAAAATGAAGATCCCAGAAAAATTACCCCTTGAGAAGAACAAAAACATTGAATGGGAGAATTATGCAACGAAGAAGCCAAAACAGATTCGGAAAAAGTTTGAAAAAAAGGAGCATTGCCTTCCCAAAGAACCTCCTAGAAGCTAAAACAAAGACTATCACCCACTCTGAAAGATATGAGATCTCAAATAGACATAATATTGGGATTTTAGAATAGTCTTCATAAACTTGTAGATTGTCATGTTTGAAAATTTATAAATTGTAGACGGTATGGAGGTGTAGGGAGGGTGAGAAGGCCTATGTGGTTGATATAGTACGAAATAGCAAAGGTTTTTTCCTTCTTGTTATTGAGTTCTTTACGGGAGGGAGGAATAATATTATCTACATTCTTGTTGGTTCTTTTGGTAAGGGTTGGTGGCAGTTTGGTTTTCCTTTGTTTGGATTGTTAAAATTTTCAGATCATTAGCATCCTTCAGGGACTGTATGTGACGGAAGATAAGTGCTTTTGGAAGAAGGAAGCAATTTGTTAAGTCCAATACTAGTTTTGCTGAGCTTGTTCACCAGAATGTGCTTCTTGTCATTGCAAGCTGTAGCGTACAAGGAAGAAGGAAGGGGATGGATAACGGTTTAGCAGTTCTTAATCTTTTAGAGGTGGCTATATTTTCCTAGGAGCAGTTAAGCTTTTTAAATTTCATATTATGTTTAAGGTGCCAACAATAAGTGGAGGCGTCTAAGGGAATACAAAGTAATGGTTTTGGGCCAACTTTTTTAAATATAGTGGGTTTAACTAAGGAACCCAGTCAAGACTTAAAAGGTTATGTGTCTTTTAGAGGTTGGGTCCTAGAAGTAATGCCTATTATACACAACTTCTAGGTTCCTAAAGCTCAGCTTGTTGTAGGTTATGTAGGTCATGCTTTGGGTCAAGATGGAATGGATCATGAAGTAGGTTGGGTCACACAGAGCAGCTCTGGTGAAGCTTTGCAACCCAAATTGCCATTGGCTGATGTTGTGAGTACTACAATGGTTGCTAGGGTGGGCTCTAAGCTGATCTTGCATTATTGCCTCCCAAGCATAGGGGCATTATTGTTGAGGATGGGTCATCTTCCTGGGCATTCAGACTTGGCCAAAACTTCTACTAGAGGTCTACAACTTGGGGTAAAGGGGGAAAAAGGGTTTCTTTCATTAGAAATTGTGTGGGTGTGCTGCTATTGGGGTATATGCACCCTAAGTTGGATTAGAGGAGCATCACACGAGAACTTTTTGGGAGAATCTAGAAGGTTTGATTCAAGAAATACTTCTGGGAGAAAAGATTTTCCTAGGAGGGGATTTGAATGGTCATGTAGGGAGGGAATCTAAAGGATATGAGGGTATACATGGAGGTTTTGGATTAGGAGATGCAAATGAAGAGGGTAAAACTATATTGGATTTTTCTTTAGCCTATGATTTTTCCATAGCAAATACTTGCTTTAGAAAGCGGATAGAACATCTTATCACATACAAGAGTGGAGGAGTAAGCTCTCAAATAGATTTCTTCTTGGTAAGAAAATCAGATAGAAAGTTTTGCACAAATTGTAAAGTCATACCTGGAGAGAGTTTGGCTACCCAACACAGAGTTTTAGTTTTGGACGTATGAGTTAAGAGAAGAGTAGAAAGAAAGAGTAAGAAAACAATTCCTAGAATTAGGTGGTGATATTTGAAGAATGAACAACAAGGGAATTTTCAAAGAAGAGTTGGAGGAAGAGAGGCTTTGGGAGGTCCAAGGAAATGCTAATGATATGTGGGACAAGATGGCCAAAGAGATAAGGAATATAGCAAGAGAGATACTTGGAGAATCAAGAGGCGTTGGACCTAAGGGTAAAGAATCTTGGTGGTGGGATGCGGAGGTGTAAGATAAGATTAATGTTAAAAGAGAGTGTTATAAGGAGTGACACTTATGTAAAGATAATAAAAATTGGGATAAATATAAAGTGGCTAAGAAAGACGCTAATAAGACTGTGAGTGAAGTAAGATCTAGAGCTTTTGAAGGGTTATATCAATCTTTAGGAACTAAGGATGGAGAAAAAAAAATTTACAAGCTTACAAAGGATAGGGAAAGAAAGACAAGGGACTTAGATCAAGTGAAATGTATTAAAGATGAAGAGAGTAATGTTTTGGTAAGGGAGCAAGATATTCAAGCACGATGGAGGAGTTACTTTTAAGGACTTTTTAACGAAGGACATGAGTTGACCTGTGACTCTGACAGACTTAATATTGCAGAAGAGGACCGTAATTATACCTTTTATCGTAGAATTCAAGAGTTTGAAGTAGAGAAGGCTTTGAAGAGAATGAATAATGGCAAAGCAGTAGGACCTAATAATATACCTATTGAGGTGTGAAAAAGTTTAGGAAAGAAAGGTATAAGTTGGCTCATTAAGTTGTTTAATGTGATAATAAATTCTAAGAAAATGTCAAATGAATGGAGGAGAAGCACTTTAATCCCTATCTATAAAAATAAAGGAGATATACAGAATTGTTCCAACTATCGGGGGATTAAACTCATGAGCCATACTATGAAGTTATGGGAGAAGATCATTGAGTAAAGATTAAGACAAGAGACTCAAGTTACAGAGAACCAATTTGGTTTTATGCCAAGAATGTCGACTATGGAAGCAATTTATTTATTACGGAGATTGATGGAAAGGTATCAAAGCAGACAGAAAGATTTGCATATGATTTTTATTGATCTGGAAAGGCATATGACAGAGTGTTAAAAGAGATTCTATGGAAGGCTTTAGAAAAGAAAGCAGTACGTATTGCGTATATTCGAGCAATCAAAGATATGTACGACAAGATAACGACTTGCGTGAGAACACAAAATGGGGACACAAAGAATTTTCCTACAACTATTGGACTATATCAAGGGTCTTCTCTGAATCCATATTTTTTTAATTTGATTTTGGATGCAATTATTGAACATATACAAGAGTTGGGGCCTCAATGTATGATTTTTGCAGATGATATAGTCTTAGTTGGTAAATCGAAAGAGGAAATAAATATGAAGTTAGAGTCATGGAGACAAATTTTAGAAACACATGGTTTTCGTATAAGTAGAAATAAAATAGAATATATGGAATGTATTTTTAGTAAGAGATGAACAAATACGAATATAGACGTGAAACTTGGAGACTATATTTTAAAACAAGTTACAAGTTTTAAATATCTTGAGTCCGTTATACAAAATGACGGCGAGGTAAAGGAGGACGTAAATCATAGGATTCAAGTTGGATGGATGAAATGGAGGCAAGCTTTGAGTGTCATTTGTGATAAAAAAGTGCCGCTCAAAGTTAAAGGAAAATTCTACAATATGGCTATACGACCTACTATATTTTATGGTACTGAATGTTGGGCGGTCAAAAGACAACATGAGGATAAACTCAACGTTGCAGAGATGAGAATGTTGTGCTAGATGTGTGGACACACTAGAAGAGATATGATTTGAAATGAGTGCATTAGAGAGAAGGTTGGGGTAGCCCCTATTGTGGAGAAGATGGTTGAATTTCGCTTAAGATGGTTTGGTCATGTGTGGAGAAGACCTACAGAAGCCATAGTAAGAAGAGTAGATCAGATGGAGAATTGTCCAATTATTAGAGGTAGAGAGGGAGGTCAAAGAAAACAATAAGTGAAACTATTAAGAATGATTTAATAGTTAATAACTTATCTATTGATCTCATTCATGATAGGCCACTGTGGTGCCGTTTAATCCATGTAGCCGACCCCACCTAGTGAGAAAAGGCTTAGTTGTTGTATAGCTCTTTGAATAACAAATTTTCTTCAAGGATAAAGTGGTAGTGAATGAGGCATTAGCTTGTCAGCATGTTGGTGGGATCCTTTGGGTATTTCAGAACAATGAGCTGATGATTTGACTAGACTAGGGAGCACTTCATCTCTCCATAATATGCAACTTCCTTCTTTTTAATCATATACACTTTGGCCTTTATTTGATTCCAAGGGTGGTGCAACGAAACAACTTATAGAGATAGGAAGTGATTCTTTTAATCTTTTCTAGCAGCCATCCTTTGAAAATGATGTCATTCCTGAGGCTTAGTTCTTTACTGAAAATTTTTTTGTGAGGTGTTCTACATAAATAACTTGGTGGTTACGGCAGATTACCCATTTTTGAAAATTTTATTGTGTGAAGAAAATGTTCTAGGAAGAATAATTCCCTTCCTACCTTGACCGAAACTAGGTTACAGAATATATACATCAAACCTGGCGAAAATCTAGGTGAAACATAAGCAAAAATATAATTTCCATATATTACAGAATCCCATAAATATGGGATTTACATTTACAGCTAATAACATTAAAGCATAATCACATAATAACTACAAAATGATTTGTCAAATCGTTCATTAAAACACCGAAAATCTCGGGATTTCCTCCAACACTCTCCCTCAAGCTGGTGAATAGATATCTATCATTTCTAACTTGTTAATTAAGAACTTAAACCTTGGTTTGGATAAAGTTTTGGTGAAAGTATCAGCTTCCTGGTGTTTTGTTGGAATGTAGGAAACATGTATAGTTCCCTTATCAATTTCTCCTTTGATAAAACTTTTATCAATTCTTACATGTTTCATCCGATCATGTTAGACGGGGTTGTGGACAATACTTATAGTCAATTTACTGTCACTATGTAGTTTCATGGGACCATCTGTAGGAAGTTGTAAGTTGACTAAAAGTTTTTTAATCCAAATAAGCTCTTATACTCCTTGGGCAATAGCTCTATATTCTGCTTCAGCTGTGCTCCTTGTTACTAATGACTTCTTTTTGCTCCTCCAAGTGACTAAGTTTTTCCACACTTTTGTGCAATAACCAGTAGTGGATTTATTATCATCAGAACCAGTCCAGTTAGCATCCACAAATCCTTCAATGCTTCTTATGTTGCCTTTTTTGAATAGAATTTCTTTTCCCGGAGTTCCCTTGAGATACTTTAGGATTCTTTTGATTGTTTCCATATGTCTTTTAGTAGGGCAATGCATGAATTGGCTTATTATGTTCACACTATGTGTAATATCCGACCTTGTAAGTGTAAGATATATCAGTTTCCCCACTAGCCTTTGATATGTCCCTCGGTCTATTGGTGAGTTATCATTGCCAAATTTTTGCCTCCATTTTCTCTCAAGTGGCGTCATGGCTGGTTTACATCCAGTTTGCCCAATTTCCTGTAGAAGGTTTAGGACATATTTTCTTTGGGAAATGTATACCCCTTGCCTACTTCGTGCTACTTCCATTCTAAGGAAATACCTTAGATTTTCGAGGTCCTTAACTTGAAATTCTCCCTTTAAATGATGCTTCAATTTGCCAATTTCTTCATTATCATCCCCTGTAATCACCATATCATCTATGTATACAATAAGAATAGCTTGTTTTCTATTTTCTCCTTGTTTAACAAACAAGGAATGGTTTGCCTGACCTTAAGTGTAGTCGAGAGACTTCATAATTGAGCTGGACCTAGTAAACCAAGCTCTAGGGGACTGTTTTAAGCCACAAAATAACTTCTTGAGATGACAAACTTTGTTGTTTTCCTCATAGAACCCAAGTGGCAGTTTCATGAACACTTCTTCCTCCAATTCCCTATTCAAGAAGGCGTTTTTGATATCCATTCGGTAAATTTCCCAGTCAAGGTTTGCAACAAGGGAAAGTAATACCTCGATTGAGTTCATCTTTGCCACTGGTGCAAAGGTTTCCTCATAATCAATTCGACATGTTTGGGTGTACTCTTGAGCCACTAACCTTGCTTTGTATCTCTCTACTTCTCCATTTGGTTTGGTCTTCACAATAAAAATCCACTTGCATCCCACAATCTTCTTCCCTTGTGGTAGATCAACTATTTCCCATGTGTTATTATATACGAGGGCTCTCATCTCCTCTTCAATTGCTGTTTTCCACTTGGGTTCTTGTAGTGCATCTTGGATATCTTTTGGAATATGAATGGCATCAACTTGAGTCACAAGAGCCCTATAATTGGGAGACAGATTTATATATGATAGATAGTTAGACAAAGAGTGTTGAGTACACTATTTTACCCCTTTTCTAAAAGCTATTGGAATGCTCCAATCTAGATTTTCATTTGTGGAGTCAGGATACATCTTTGGGTTAGATGATTAGATAGTGTTTTGTGGAGCTCTGAGCTGTCTTGAATACAACATAATAGGTTTACTAGGTACTTGTTCTCCCCATTGAGGTGATATATGTTTAGGGCTTGTGTGAGTGGAATTAGTAGAAAGAGTGTTTGTGGGTGAAGTTAGTAGGTTTGTTGAGGTCATAGATTCTAGAATCTGTGGCTGGCTGGGGGATGAGAGAGATATGGGTAGAGAAATAGTTGGATCCCAATGGTTTTCCATATTTAGAGTTTCTTCCTGAGGTGTTCCATGAGGATAAAATGGTTGGTTTTCAAGAAAGGTGACATCACATGACACTAGTAACCTTTTTGATGTTGGATGATAACATTTGTAACATTTTTGTGTGGAAGAGTATCGAAAAATATGCATTTAAGACTTTTTGGATCAAGTTTTTCTCTTTTTGGGTCGTGATTATAGATACAAATTGTGCAACCAAAGATTTTTGGGGAAAGAGAGTGAAGAAAATGAACTTGAGAAAAGGTGTCTAAGAGACAATTTATGGGAATCTGAAAATTGAGAGGTTTAGAGATCATTCTATTTATGAGATAGGTTGCTGTAAGAATGACTTCTCCCCAATATGAATTGGGAATATTGTTTGTAAACATCATAGATCGGGTTACTTTAAGAAAATGTTGATTCTTGCGCTTAGCAATCCCATTTTGTTGTGGGGTGTAAGTGCAGGTATGTCGGTGAAGGATTCCCTGATCAGTGAGATAGTTTGAGAGATCATTTGAGAAATACTCTCTTCCATTGTTAGTGCGGAAGATCTTGATTTTAGATTGAAAGACATTTAAAACATGTTTGTGGAAGGTTTTGACAATGTTGCTTGCTTTGGACTTCTCTTTCATAATATATGTCCAGCAAACCCAGGTATGGTTATAAATAAAAATGATGAACCATCTTGCTCCTGTGATGGAGGATACCTGGGCTGGACCTCAAATATCACTATGTATAAGGTGAAAAGATTCAGTTGGTTGATAGGAATGTGATGTATAAGAGTTTTTGGTTTGTTTTGTAGAAATACAATGTTCACCATGAAGATTGGAAATGTCTTTATTCATAAATAATTTGGGGTACATAGATTTAAGGTAAGCAAAATTAGGATGTCCAAGCTTTCTATGCCATAACATGATTTTAGAATTGGATATTGCCGATAGAGAGAATTGTAGGTTTGTGTTGGAGTTTGTTGTGGAGGGAGAACCAAAACCTACGAAGAAATAGAGCCCATTACTTCCTTTAGCACTGCCAATCATCTTTTCCGAAGATAGGTCCTGAAATACACAATGAGAAAGGAAAAAGGTTACGGCATAATTCTGATCTTTAGTAAGTCTGCTAATAGAAATCAAATTACAATTTAATTCTGGGACATATAGAACTGATTTTAGGTTTAATCTTAGAAGTTTTATGAAACCTTGGCCTTTCACTCTAATTGCCTTACCATTAGCCACTATAATTTGTAGACCTTTCTCACAGGTTTCATAGGTACAAAACATCTCCTTACTGCTAGTCATATGGTTCGAAGCACTAGTGTCTATAATCCAGTTTTTGTTTGTTCCAATGTGAGAGAGAAAACATAATGAATTTGGTTTATCTTTTTAAGCTATGGCTGCATTTACGGGTTAGGAGGAACTATGGTTGTTGAGAATAGTTTGTAGCACCTTAATTTACTCATGTGTCAAATTGATTTGTCCTCCACTAGTGTTTTCACTTGTAGTTTCAGTTGCAAGAGCTGGGGTCTGTTCCCTTTTGATTCCATGGCTTCCATTCTGTAGGTTTTCATGGAGTTTCTAGCAAGTTTCGTGGGTATGGTTGGTCCTACAATAGTGGTCACACCAAAGTTGATGCTGCCTTCCTTTGGTTTTTGATTCTTTTGACCCCAGATGTTAGACTTATGATGCTGAGTAACCAGGGTAGATCCAAAATGGAGAGGATATGGATTACTGAGACATCATTAATCATTACCCGCTTTCTGCTTTCTTCTTTTCTAACCTCTGCAAACACTTCTCTGATGGTGGAAAAAGGGCTTTCTTCCAAGTAATCTTCCCCTTACCTCATCTAGATCTTTGTTTAGCCCTTGTAGAAATTCAAACACCCCTCCTTTTCTATCATCTGGGCAAACTGGACTCTATCCTCTGAGCATTTCCATTTTATCTCATAGAAAAGGTCCATCTCTTGCCAAAGTTCGGTTAGAGTATTATAATACTCAGTAACCGACTTTGCTCCTTGTTTTATTTCTCAAATTTTAGACCTCACTTCAAAACATTGTGAGGTATTTTTCATATCTGAGTAAATTTCTTTTGTTACATCCCATATATCTTTGGCGGTTTTGAAGAATAAGTAGGTTTGTCCTATGTTAGACTCCATAGAGTTGATGAGCCATGCCATAACAATCGAATTTTCAGCGTCCCAAGTAAGGAAGCTTGGGTCTGCTGCAGCAAGCATGGAGGTCTTACCGGTAACGTAGCCAGCTTTTCCTTTTCGTTTGAGAACGAGAAGGACAGATTGGAACCACTCTCTGAAATTGGTTCCATTTAGTTTGTGTTGAGTAATTTGGAGTGAATGATTCTCAAATGTGGGCTAGATAGGAGGGTTGACTGGTGAGTTTGTCTCAATCTCATGAAAGGAATCTGTTTCGTCCATGGCAGAACCAGGCTCTGATACCATGAACAAAAATTTCTAGGAAGAATAATTCCCTTCCTACCTTGACCAAAATTAGGTTACAGAATATATACATCAAACCTAGCGAAAATTTAGGAGAAACAGAAGCAAAAATATAATTTTTCTATCTTATAGAATCCCATTAATATGGGATTTAGTCAACTATATTTACAGTTAATAACATTAAAGCATAATTACATAATAACTACAAAATGATTTGCCAAATCGCTCATTAAAAAACACTGGAAATCTTGGGATTTCCTCCAACACCGTGAATACGGGGAAACTTAATCATGATTGTAATAACTCATTGAAGGAGAATGCCATTATTGTTAAATTTGTAGACGATGAGAGGGGAGATCCAGACCCACAATCTATTACTGAAACCATGAAGTTGAATTTTGTTGGAGAGAATGGTGTTAAGTTGAAGGTGTTGACATCTCCCAGAATATATTATCGAAAGAAGAAGCGCTTAGAAAAATAATTGAATAACCTTGCTTCAGAAATAAACTATGAAGGTGTGAAGGGAAAGAGGGCAAGCAAGCTGAATTAATGAAGCTCTTGTTAAAGGCTTAGGAAGCCAGGGGAAGTGGAAGAAATTAAAAGAGGTAATTTTCAAAGAAAAACTTGATATCATTATGCTTCAAGAGACTAAACTTGTGAACTGTGATGATATATTGGTGAGAAGTCTGTGGGAATCAAGTCATAAGGATTAGGAATGTTTTTCTTTTTAGTTGATGCTTTAGGAGGTATGTGATTATCTAGGACACTAGGTTTGCTGCTAAGGTTGATTCTCTTCATGGTTTTTTCTCAGTTTCAGTCTTGCTTTGCTAGACTTTAAAGAAGGAGGTCAATGGTGGATTACCTTCGTTTATGGCCTTGCAAGGCCTCGGCTTAGGTCATTGTTTTAGGAAGAATTTAGTGATATATGTGGTTTTTGTGCTTCTTTTTGGTGTGTTAGTCGAGACTTCAATGCTTTTATAATAGGCTACCGTAGCGTCATTTGATCTTTATAGCCGACCCCACCTAATGAAAAAATGTTTAGTTGTTGTAGTGGAGATTTCAATGCTATGAGGTTTCCTAATGAGAAGCTAAAGGCAAGGTGTATTCTTTGTGACTATGAGAGGTTTTGATGACTTCATCTGTGATTGTGACCTTAGAACATACCTCTCTCTAATGCTTAGTTTACTTGGTCAGTGGTTAGAGGAATTCCCTCTTGTGTGGATAGATTTTTGTGCACAAATACGTGGTAGGACAGGTTTCCAAATTTGAAGGAAGAAGCATTGACACAAGCAATTTCTGATCATTTCTCTATTGTCTTGGAATCTTGTAAGGTTAAATGGGGTCTTACTCCTTTTCGGTTTGAAAACATGTGGTTAAATCATCCTTCATTTATGCCTTTTGTTAAAGAGGTGTGGGAAGGTATAAGAGTGGAGGGTGGTAGGGTTTAAACTTATGAGCAAACTCAAAACTTTGAAAGAGAGGATTAAAGTGTGGAACTATGAAGAGTTTGGAAATTATAAGGTCAGAAAAAAAGAAATTCTTAAAGGGCTGGACTTTTTAGATAAGCTAAATGCTGAGAAAGAGTTGGATATGGGGCAGCACAAAAAAGGAATTCTTTAAGAATTCAGTATGAAGAGGTTCTTGTTAGAGAGGAAACTAGTTGGAGACAAAAGTCCAGGGTTCAATGGTCAAAGGACAAGGATGCGATTACAAGTTTCTTCCATAGAGTAGCAACAGGTAGAAGGAGAAAGACCATAATTAAAGAATTAAAGCTTAAATATGGGAGTTTGGTTCAAGACATTGGTATTATTGTAGAAGAAGTGACTCAGTTCTACTGTAAACTCTATTTTGAGAATAATCCTTCTAGACCTTTCTTGGAAGGGTTGTAGTGGAGCCCTATTTCTATTAATAAGGCATGTTCAATGGAGAGACCTTTTGAGGAGGATGAGATTACGATATTGTTTGGTGTTTTAAAGGAGCCCTATTTCTATTAAGGGGAGGAGGGGATGCGGTATTGTTTTTAAGTTGGATCTTGAAAAGCTTATGATAGAGTAAGTTGGTGTTTTTTGATCAGGTTCTTGTTAGTAAAGGTTTTCTTTAGAGGTTGCAGAGTTGGATATCTGGTTGTCTTTCTATTGCTAACTTTTCTGTGATTGTGAATGGTGAACCCAAAACATGGTTTCAAGGTCAAAGAGGAGTTAAACAAGGTGATCCCTTTACTCCGTTTTATTTACTTTTGTGGTGGATGTTTTGAGTTAGATGCTTGCTAGAGCTATCAGTAGGGATTTGTAGACCCAAGAATGAAGGGGGCTCAGGTCTTGGAAATTTGGTTTCCAAAAATATTGCTTTGTTAGCTAAATGGTTTTGGAATTTTCCTTTGGAAGTGAATGCTTTATGGCATAAGGTTATTTGAAGTAAGTACGGATTAAATCCAAATAGGTGGGATGCCTATGCCATAGAGAACGTGATTCACGTGAACCCTTGCAAATTTATTTTGCAAGGGTATCTATCTTTTATGCCACTGGTTTCTTTGAAATTGTGAGATGGTTCAAAAATAAGGTTTTGGGAAGTTACTTGGGTAGGAAATGTTCCTTTCAAAGAAGTTGTTTCTCATCTTTTATGACTTTCTACTTTGCATAATTCACCCATCTCTAACCTTTTTAACTTGCACAATTCCAATTGTTATTGGAATTTTCATATTTTTAGAAAGTTGAACGATAGAGAAAGTAGTGAGCTTCAGGCCCTTTTGAACTTAGTTGAATGTGCTCCTTTTTCTTTTGGTCAAGATTTGAGAGTTTGGAATTTGGATCCTTATGGTATTTTTTCTTGTAAATCTTATTTTCAATTCCTAACTTATTCCCCCACTAGGGAAAGTTTTCTTCTTGATAAGCCAATGTGGAAGTCTAAGATTCTTCTAATGTCAAATCTTTTGTTTGGACTGCAATACTCAAAAGGATAAACACAAATGACATGTTGCAGTTGTGTTGGCCTAACATGGTTTTATCTCCTAACATATGTATGATGTGTAGATTGAGTTCGGAAACTATGGCTCATTTATTTCTTCACTTCTTGATAGTGCATTCTCTGTGGAATAGACTCTTTGCTATTTCTGGTGAAAGTTGGATGTGTCCTTGTACTTTGAAACAGTTTCTTCTTACTCGTTTTAAAGGTTTTGGTACTAAGGACAACAAAGCTTTGTGGCAATGTGCTGCTGATGAGATTCTTTGGTTGGTTTGTTTGTTTCTAGAGAAATACTAGTATTTTTAAAGGCTTATCTTCTTCTTTGGATGTTTTATGAGATAAAATTATGTCTATGGCCTCCCTTAGAGGGTCTATATTATTGTGTTTTGAGTTGTTGTTCTTTTGTTTTTGAGGATATCTTATCCTCCTCCTGGTTGTATTTTCTCTTCTGTCTAATAATATTTTTTTTCTCTATAGAAAAAAATTCTTCATAAACCTGTTGATGGTCCTGTTTGTAATGTTAGAATCTGATGATTGTCTATTCTGTGAAGCCAGGACACAAAGTATCAGTATCTGTGGAACTGCAAAGATCATCTTCAGAAGGTCTCTAATAATCATTCATGGTCTTTTAATTTATGGATGTACAGAAATTAAAGTTTTCCTCATTTGGTCTTTTAATCTTTATGTTGATAGGCATCTCGCATTATACTTGCGACTGATGGGGATCCACCTGGTCAAGCATTGGCTGAAGAACTTGCACGTCGCCTTGGGAAAGAAAGGTTCACTTGATTTTGTGCTATTTTTTATTTATTTATATCAATATTATTGATCCATGACCCAATTTCAAGTAGTTGCACTTACAATTTGTGGATGGTCACATTTTGTTTTGATTGAGCATAGCGAACAATGTTTTCTGTCTCTCTGTTCTACAGGTTTTTAGCAATTTATCTGTGGCCACATTATCTTGGTGTCCCTGCCAGGGATAATTTCTTTTTTCTGCTCGTCTTCTCTCTTTTTTTTAGGAGGTTGTGCTACAATTTTTTGAAATTTTGGCCAGTATTGCCTTTGCTTTTTTTCTCTTCATACTGGAGATCTATATAGGTTACATATAGAAATGGAACAATTGTGGGAAGTTTCTTTGGCTTTTGTGGAAGGGTCTAAGAATTAAAGGTGATCATCTAGTTAATTAGGAGATTTGTTTTGTGCGTGAGGGATATAAGATTACTGCTCTTTCTGGTAAGTTGTTAAGCCATTTTCCTCAATACTGCAAGTATAGTTTGGAACAAAATTATGTGATGCCAATATTGATAGTAGTGCAACTCTTGAGACCCTATAGAAGGCTATCTCACAGGTTTATCCTTTTTTTCAGTGATATATATAGTTGGTGTTGGTATTTTTGTTAATTTATTAAGAGTTTTTGTGGCCAGCGGATGCTTCTTTTCTCATTGATTTTGCTAGTTTGTATTGTTGTTCTTCTTTAGGCAAAGAAAACAATAGATGGAACTGTTAAGAAAGATTTAACTATTAATAATTTATTTGTTGATCTCATTTATAATAGGCTATTGTGGTGTCGTTTGATCTATGTAGCCAATTCCACCTAGTGGAAAAATGTTTGGTTGTTGTATTGTTGTTCTTCCTTGCATCAACCTCCTATTTTCATGTCTTACATTATTTAGGATTCAAGTATCTCTGGGAACCTTTTGTTAAAAACTTGGAAGAGAGAGGCTTCAACTTTGTTCATATTCCCCAATCTCCTCGGTCATTGGTTTTCTAGTTTTTTAGAGTAGATTTAAGAGTTTAGACTTTGGATGCTTCTGGCATTTCTTCTTTCAATTTGTTCTTTCTATTCCTATTTCTTTCTCCCTAGCACATAATCAACGGTTAACACTCTGGACTTTTAAGCAGTTTTAGACGATTGGAAATTTGGCATATCATATTGTCACTTGGAAAAAAAACATGATTTGGTTAAAAGAGAAGGATATGGCCTGCGCTCTGATAACTCTGATAACTCTGATAATTGCCAAACACGGGCAATTAGTGCCATAGACAGCTAGAGAAGGTTGAATGTTGCTTATGTTGTGTTTGGTAGGAGTTAGAATGTACTCATGGAAAGGACAGTTGATGCTGCAATCCCTGCTTCTATCAATGGATGTTAAACTAGTACAGTTATACTTTGGTTGGGGTACATGAGTTTCTAGAGGGGTCTCCTATAAGTCCTATGTGTGTAGGAAGCACCAGTTGAAGAAAGAGTTACAAAATCTTGCTATATTGGTGAACATTGAGGACATAAAGGCAGGTGGGTCAATACAATGAAAATTTAGAGGGAATGTTCAAGATTTGGGTAACCAAGGAAAAGAGGAGTAAAGTTAAGCAGGTTGTCTCCAAGATTCAACTGAATATTGTGATGCTTCAAGACACTAAGCTAGAGGTCATGGGTGGATAGATTGTAAGAACATATGAAAGATTAGACCAGATTTAAGGATTGGGAATGCTTCCCATCAGTTGGGGCTTCTGGTGGGATGATTTTGATATGGGACATTATGGTAGCTACTAAGATTGACTCTTTTTACGGTAATTGTGTTTTTTCTTCTTTTCTTAATGTTAGATGAAATTTATGGCCCTACTAAACCTAGACTGCGGTCCTTTTTTTATTTATTCTGGGGAGGAGTTTATTTTTTCTTTATGGATTTTGCACTCTTTGGTGGTGTGCTGTTAATGACTTTAATGCAATTTACTGCCTAAAACTGACTACTTAGATCTCAAAACATGGGTTACTACAAAAACGAAGTTCTTCAGCCCCTACCCAACCAAAATCACCAACCACTGGCCTGAAATGCTCAAAACAGCACCTGATAATTTAAGAAACGAAATTTTAAGAGGAAAAACGCACAAAATTGCAACACTACTCTTTGACCCACTCAAAATCACAGCCATAGGTGCAAGCTTCCTGCAAAAAGGTACTGTTCTGGCCCACTTCCAAGCCAGACCATCTCCTTTCTTCAGACTGCACCTTCTATTATCACAAAAGAGAATGTTGTGTGTGATATCCCAATAAACCACCATAGCCATCCCACAAGGGTTCCAAGCAGAATCCTGAAGCTTTTGTTGTTGTTCTGTTGTTCATTTTTGTATATTACCCTTTGAACCAAAAGCTAGCCTGGCCCTGATACCATGTAAATAGGAAAAGACTCCTTGCTACCAAACATTATTCATACCATGAAACAAAATGAGAATATCACTATGGCATCTATGCAACACCATAGGCAAACCAAAAAATAGCAAAGCATGGCCCTAACTGAGCTTCAAAAACACCTTGGGTGGGTCCCCTAAATGAGGGTAGGTCTCCCCTCTTAGAAAACAGCAAAATTTCACCACAGAAACACAATGTATACAAAAGTTGAAAAAATCACAAATACGTCATTTTCACCATCTTCTAAGCTCCATATTTCCAATCTACCACCATGGTTAGCCTAATTTACAGCTCTTGCTAGTTTGTTATTGTTTTTGTCTTTACAGCTAATTGCTAGGTGGCTAGGGTTTGAGGGTTCTTGGATAAGAAAGAAAGGCTTTGATACTGTGTAGAAAGAGGAAAGAGTTAATGAGATACTGACTTAGTTAGCCTCCTAAAATATTTTTAGATTGGTAAGATTGAGAGGCACATAGTACATCTTACTCTTATTAGGAGAATATAAGATAAGCTCAACCCTAAACTTATTGCAGATTTGTGAGAGAAATTTTATAATTCTCATTATGATATCGCTGGGGTTACAAGAGATATATATATATATATATATATATAGGAGGCTGAGAGAGAGAGAGAGAGAGAGAGAGAGAGAAGCCGGTTAGTAACAGAACCGGTTGGGAGCTATCCTAACTACTTAAGGGAGATAAGCTATATCTAATAAGAAAAAAAAAAAAAAGGATAAATAAAATAGATCGTAACAAAACTGTTACAACTAGATAAAGCAATAAAATAGTAAAATCCTCATCTTCTAGGCTATTATTCTACACTCTCCCTCAAATTGGGACATACATGTTGTACATGCACAACTTGTTAGTTAATTCTTCAAAGCTAATCCTAGGAACAGTTTTAGTGAGTATATTAGCAATTTGTGATTTTGTTGGAGTATAGATTGGATGAATGATTGATTGTTGAATCTTATCTGCAATAAAATTTGTGTCTATTTTAGTGTGTTTTTTTTCCTATTACGATGTATTGGATTCTTTGCACTGGCTATAGCAGTTTGATTGTCACATAACACCTTAATAGATTTCTCAGTAATCATTCTCAATTCTTTCAACAACCTCTAAATCCACATTCCTTCACAAATACCGAGAGTTATAGATATAAAATTTGCCTCTGCACTACTTCTTGCTATTACGAATTGTTTGTTACTTGTCCATGTTATAAGATTTCCCCATACATCTGAACAATACCCTGAAGCAGACCTCTTGTCAGTCACATTTTTAGCTTTGTTAGCATCAAAAAACACTAATGTTTTTTATGTCATTTCTTTTATACAATAGTCCTTTTTCAGGTTCAACTTTAGATATCTCAAAATTCTATTTACTGCATCCATGTGTTCTTCTATTAGATTGTTTATGAATTGACTTACAACTCCAATAGAGAATCCAATGTCAAGCTGGGTATGGGAGAGATATATGAGATGCCCTACAGGTCTTTGGTATCTCCCCCATCCATTGGTGTGCTATCCTTTTCATCTTCCAACTTCTTAGTTGAGTCCATTGGGGTGTTGGCTGGTTTACACCTGAGAATTCCCCTTTTTAAAGTAAATCTAAGACATATTTGCATTGAGAGACAAATATTCTTTTTTTGGAATGAGTTACCTCCATGCCTAGAAAATATTTTAGGTGACCAAGGTATTTGATTTCAAATTCCTTGGCTAAATGTTGCTTCATCTTCAACAATTCTTCATAATCACTAGTCAAGATGATATCATCCACATACATGATTAAGATTGCTGTCTTCTTCTTTAAAGATAACTTTACAAATAGTGTGTGATCTGTTTAACATTGGGTATATCCATGTCTGGTTATTGATCTCCCAAATCATGCACAAGGTAATTGTTTCAAACTATATAGGGATTTCTATAGTTTACACACCTCATTGTGATTAGAGGAAGTATCCAAGCCTTGTAGAATCTCCATGTAAACTTCCTCCAAGTTGCTATTCAGGAATGCATTTTTGGCATCCAATTAGGGTAATGGCCAATCTATGTTTTCTGCAAGTTAGAATAGAACCTGAACAATGTTAAGTTTGGCCATTGGAACGAATGTCTCATAGTAGTTTATTCCATAGAATTAGGTAAAATCTCTGGTGACTAATTGTGCTTTTATTCTATCAATAATTCCATCAGCCTTATATTTAATGTGAAAACCCACTTGCATCCCTCTTGTTTCTTTCTTGGAGGAAGGTTAAAATTTTCTATGTTCCATTCTTTTATAAGGCCAATACTTCTTTGCTAATTACCTTTCTCCATTCTGGATCCTTAAGAGCCTCTTGAATAGAATTAGGCACCTGCATGTTGTCAAGTCCTGTAACAAATGCTTGGTATTGTGGTGATAAGCCATCATATAATACAAATCTATTTATAGGATTTTCTATACAAGATCTAACACCTTTTCTTGAAGCAATAGAAATATTTAAGTCATCTACAATATTTACTATTTCAAAAATTTCCTTACCTAAGTGAATTTGAGTGGGATTTAGACTTGGTTTGGACTGTTAGTCCTATGTGAGAGATACTTGCTGCTCTAATATCCTTTTGAGCCTTTTAGAAATGTAGCACATCTCTTGCAGTGTGAAGTGGATTTAGGCTCTTTTGGTCTTCGATTTGAGGAGGTGCAGTGGGATGAGGTTCCTTAGATTCGGGTTTAGGTTCAATGTGCTTAATAATTTTGGGTTGTTGGATAGGAGATTGTGTAGTCGTGATGTTGGCAGGTTCTGTTTCCAAGATCCCAAGGTTTTCTCAAAGTTGATATGTATTTATATTCTGCCTTTGCATATCAATTTTGGTATAATAAGCTTGGCTTTTAAAGAATGTCACATCCATCTGCTATTAGGACATCTCCCCCCCCCCCCCAAACAAAACCCAAAAATGTTTTGATACATGTGTAGAGAACACGAGAGATCTTTCTATTTCTAATAAGAGTCTATTCTTCCTATTGGCCACACCATTCTATTGTGGGCTTTCAACACATGAGCTTAAGTGAATTATTCCCTAATTTGAAATTTTTTTTCCCAAGTTAGTATTAAAATATTCTGACATAATTGGCTTTTAGGGCCTGAATTTTAGTGTTGAATTGGGTTTGGATCATGTGGCTAAAATTTTATAAGATTTGTGTAATTTTAGATTTTTTTTTTCATTAGGAATAACTATGTCATCCTAGTATGATTATCAATAAAGGAAATGAACTATCTTGCTCACATTATATTCTTTATTCATAAGGGCCCCCATACATCACTATGGATTAAGGAAAATGGATGGGATGGTGTGTATGGGATTCTTGGATAGTTATTAAGGATATGCTTTGCCGATTCACAGATTTCTCATTTAAGAAACTTTGAACTTCTACTGATAAATAGAGATGGGAACATCTTTTTCTAGGTAAATAAAATTGGGATGGCCAAGCCTGTAATGCCATAACATTATGTCATTGAAATCGGAATTTAAAATAGACTAACTCTTAAAAAAAAACTGACATTTTGAGCTTGTCTTACTAGAAAAATATCACTCTTGAGAACATTGAGTCCAGCTTTCATCTAATCATCTTTCCCGAGTCCAGCTCATTAAATTCACAAAAGATTGAGGAAAATTTTGCGTGACAATGAAGATAATGTGTTAATTTACTGATAGAGAGTAAGTTGCAATCCTAACTAGGAACATGCAGAATAGAGTTAAGGTATATGTCATTTGTAATCCTGATTGAGCCTATTCAGCAACTCTAGATAAAGACCCATCCGCAATCGAGTAAGTTGCAATCCTAACTAGGAACATGTAGAACAGAGTTAAGGTATATGTCATTTGTAATCCTGATTGAGCCTTTTCAGCAACTCTAGACAAAGACCCATCCGCAATCTGAACCACGTAGCTCTCAGTACAAGGGTTGCATACATGAAATACAATTCTCTCTCTAGTCATATTGTTAGATGCTTATGAGTCAATAATCCATATATTCAAGTGAAATCTACATTTATTTAAGAGTGGAGTACATGTAGTACATTCTTATCTTCTCGACTATTATTGTACATTTATTTATAGACTAATAAGAGTGAAGTACATGTAGTACATCCTACTAGTACTTGAGCTATTAGGAAAAGTCTGTGGGATGGTTTTGATAGATGTGTGTGTGTGTGTATCTACCACACCCCCTCATTTGAAAAAGCTTTGGGATTGTAGTAGATACTAACAATTAGCCCACCACTATCTCGTGTTTGAATGGGGTGGTGATGATATCGAATTCCTAGCCACTTGGTTAAAGAATATTTTAAAGCAAATATACAAAGTAGTACTTGAAAAATACACTATTCAAAGCTTTAATCTTTGAAATTATCACTTTGAACAAGTTTGTTTAAAAAAAGTATAAAATGGTCTTCTTGTTAACTTCATAACATTTTTTGTCAAAATAGTTGACGTGGGGTATTATAAGGCCACTAAAATAATAGTCCATACTCACATGACAATGAATTTAGGGAAAACAAAACATTTTAAGGGTGTATAACACAAATCATGAATGTGTCACAAAACAAATCTAATGGAGATTTTGTATTGTACACCCTTAAAATATTGCTTTTTTCTTAGGTTCACTGGTAGTGAGCATGGATTGTTTGTCAGGTGGCTTTATAATATATCCCATGTTAGTTTTCTGGACACAAAATGTGAGAGTTAACGGTGGGACCAATTTACAACGATTTTGTATTGTTCAAGGACTAACTTGTTTGAAGTGATATTTTTGGGAATAAAGCTTTGAACGTTTTATTCTTCGGCAATCATTTTGTATGTTTGCTCATGGTTCTATATCAAGGGATCATTCAACCTAAAATCTTAAGATGTTAGAAGAGTGCCCAAAAAGGGTTTTGATTTATATAAATAATAATACTGTAGAGATTTAATATGAATGGTTTGTGGCAAGCCAAGAGACTGCACAAATGCTAATCTTGTGGCAATTGTGTAATGTTTCCAGAATTTAGAAGAAAACTATCATTTTTTTTTCTGTTTGGTTGCTCTGACAATTTAAAGCAAGCATTTTTGTAGTTTTGAGGTGAAGTGTGGTTGCAGGAAAATTTTAAAGGACTTCATATGGATATTGTTTAGAGGTTTTTGAAGCAAACAGTGGGCTAAGCAATTGTGGATATACATGATTTTTGAAGGGCTATATAGAAAAGGTTGTATCTTTAGGGGAAAAAAATGCAATTAAGGAAAAGGATGGATCATATATGTTTGAATCCTTTTTGGTAGAGAGTTGTTTACGTTTGGCGTCCTTATGGTGTTCCTCAAATGAGGTTTCCAAAGGGGTTTCGTTGATGGATACTTAAGGGAGATTGGATGTTTTCACTTTTATATGTCCATCCGTTCTTCTGACCCCCATTTTCCTCTTTTGATTGGGCAGGATATCTTATTTTGAATTTTGTTTTATACATTCTCTGTTAACATTCTCCTGATATAAAAAAGAATAACCTTTTATTTTCTTGTGTGCTAGCAGATGTTGGCGGGTCAGGTGGCCAAATAAAAAAGGGTTGGTTCACTTCAAAGATGCAAATGAGGTAAGATATTTATATGCTTTTTTAACCCCTCCCCCTCTTCAGCAAATGCACGCACCATCAAAAGAAAATATAAAATTGATACATTTGTAACTTATCTATTCACAATTGTTACTTGTGCTGAGAATACACTCAACACCATCAAGTGATGATAAAACTGCATGCGATACATCAAAGTTTGTTGGGTATCCTTTGCGTTTACTCTCCTTAACCTGTTGTGTGGATTTTTTATCCTTCCATAAGCGGCATGTTAGTATATCCGGTTGATTAATTTGATGGCAACTCAGGACTGTAGACATTAAACTGAAATTGTGCTTTACACTCTCTGCTGCATCCTATTTATGATGGTCTAGTGTTTATGGACTTATCTGCACACAGACACAGACCCACAGACATATTTTCTGGATTATCCATGCCAATTTCTTATGAAAAGCCATATGAACTTGTTTGTCTGTAATTTTCCTTGATGATCGCTGTACCGACCTTATACTTAATGTATTCCAGGTTCTCATGTATTTAGGTGCTGATGCATTGAAGGAAGTGATTGAGAATGCAGAATTATATCCCATACGTGGGTTGTTTACCTTCAGAGATTACTTTGATGAGATTGATGCATATTATCATCGAACTTTAGGTTATGAGTTTGGTGTCTCAACTGGGTGGAGTAATCTGAATGAATTATACAATGTAAGGGCAGTTTATTGCATTTCTGTATCTTTGGAGTATGAGAATTAGAATTTTGTAAATTTGACCTGCTTCTTCTTATTATTTGTTGAATAAAAATATGCCCAAAAAATTACTGATCAAGTACAAATTGCAGTTTGTCCTGTCATGTGAATTTATTTTAGAGATACCCCTTAACTAACAGAACTAAGTTGTTTTAAATGTGTATTTAGGTTGCCTGGTCAAAAAAACAAATAATCTTAAACAAAAATTTTTGGGACAAGATATACAACAACAACTTAGCCTTTTTTCACTAGATGGGGTCGGCTACATGGATCAAACGATGCCACAGTAGTCTATTATAAATAAGATCAATAGATAGATTATTAACTATTAAATTCTTCTTAATAGTTTCACCTATTGTTTTTTTTTTTTGTCTTCATCGATCTCTAACTATTGGACTATTCTCCATCTGATCTACTCTTCCCAATAGGATTTCTACAGATCTTCTCCACACATGTCTAGACCTCCTTAAGTAAGATTCCACTATCTTTTCCACAATAGGTGCTACCCTAACTTTTTCTCTAATACACTCATTTCTAATCATATCTCTTTTGATATATCTACACATCCAACGCAACATTCTCATTTTTACAATATTGAGTTTATCTTCATGTAGTTTTTTAACCGTCTAACATTCAATATCATACAATATAGCAAGTCTTATAATTATAAGGTAGAATTTTTCTTTAACTTTGAGCGGCATTTTTCTATCACAAATGACACTCGAAACTTTACTCCATTTCATCCATTCCGCTTGAATACTATGGTTTACGTCCTCCTTTACTTCGCCGTCATTTTGTATAATAGATTCAAGATATTTAAAACTTGTAACTTATTTTAAAATATGGTCTCCAAGTTTTACTTCTAAATTCGTATTTGTTCATTTTTTACTAAAAATACATTCCATATATTCTGTTTTATTTCTATTTATACGAAAATTAAGTGTTTCCAAAAAATATAGACTTAGAGAAAACCTTTGATGTAGACCAATAGTTGTGGAAAAATCTTGAGTTCTTACACAAGTCGTGATCCTATCGTACATGTTTTTGATTGCTCGAATATACGCAATACGTACTCTTTTCTTCTTTAAAACTTTTCATAAAATCTCTCTTAGCACTTTGTCATCACTCTGTCATATGCCTTTTCTAGATCAATAAAAACTATATGCAAATCCTTCTGTCTCTTTTGATAACTTTACATCAATTTTTGCAGTAAGTAGATTGCTTCTATAGTTGACTTTCCTGGCATAAAAACAAATTGATTCTCTATGACTTGAGTCTCTTGTCTTAATCTCTGCTCAATGATCTTCCCCCATAATTTTATAGTGTGGTTCATGAGCTTAATCCCCCTATAGTTGGCACAATTCTATATGTCCCTTTTATTTTTGTAGATAGAGATTAAAGTATTTATCCTCCATTCATTCAGTATTTTCTTAGATTTTATTATCACATTAAGCAACTTAGTGAGTCAACTTATGCCTTTTCTTTCTAAACTTTTTCACACCTCAATAGGTATATTATCGGGTCATATTGCTTTGTCATTTTCCATTCTTTTCAAAGTCTTCTCTACTTCAAACTCCTAAATTTTAGGATAAAAGGTATAATTACGGTCTTCCTCTGCAACATTTAATCTGTTAAGAGTCATAGGTCAACTCATGTCCTTCGTTCAAAAACCCTTGAAAGTAACTCCTCCATCGTGCTTGAATATCTTACTCCCTTACCAAAACATTACCTCTTTCATCTTTAATACATTTTACTTGATCTAGGTCTCTTGACTTTCTTTCCCTGCCCTTCGCAAGCTTGAAATTTGTTTTTTCCCTGTCCTTAGTTCCTAAAGATTGATATAACCCTTCAAAAACTTTAGATCTCGATTTACTCACAGTCTTCTTAACGTCTTTCTTAACTTTATATTTATCCCAATTTTCATTATCTTTACATAAGTGCCACGCCTTATAACACTCTCTTTTAATCTTAATCTTATCTTGCACTTCTGCATTCCATCACCAAGATTATTTATCTTTTGGTCCAACGCCTCTTGATTCTCCAAGTATCTTTCTTGCTATATTCCAGATCCCTTTGGCCATCTCGTCCCATGTATCATTAGTATTTTCCTAGACCTCCCAAAATCCTTCTTCCTCCACTCTTCTTTGAAAACTCCTTTGTTATTCATTCTTCAAAAGCCATCACCTAATTTTGAAAACTATTTTCTTGTTTTTTTTTTCTACTCTTCTCTTAACTCGTACATCCAAAACTAAAACTCTGTGTTGGGTAGTCAAGCTCTCTCCAAGTATGACTTTGCAATTTGAGCAAAATTTTCTATTTGATTTTCTTACCAAGAAGAAATCTATTTGAAAGTTTGTTCCTCTACTTTTGTACGTGATAAGATGTTTTATCCGCTTCTTAAAGTAAACGTTAGCTATAGTAAAATTAAGGTTAAAGAAAAATTCAATATAGTTTTACCCTCTTCATTTGCTTCTCCTAATCCAAAACCTCCATGTATACTCTCGTATTCTTTAGAATCACTTCCTACGTGTCTGTTTAGATCCCCTTCTAGGAAAATCTTTTCTAACAGAAGTATTTCTTGAATCAAACCTTCTAGATCCTCTAAAAAAATTCGCTTGTGATACTCTTCTAATCCAACTTGAGATACATATACACTAATCACATTAAAAGTGTCTCGCTCCAATACTAGTTTTAAAGCAATAATCCTATCTCTTAATTTTTTTACATCTACCACATTTTTCCTCCACTCCTTATCAACTATTATACCTACACCATTGTTAGTTCTTGTCTTGTCAGTGTACCAAAGCTTAAAATCCGAAGAATCTAATTCCTTTACCTTTTCTCCTACCCACTTAATTTCTTGTAAACACATAATGTTGATCCTTCTCCTAATCATATATAAATTATTTTCATTGATTTTTTTAGAAGTGTGCCTACATTTTAAGTTCCAAAACGTATCCTACCCTCATGAACTAATTTTTTTGCCCACAGCTGTTTATTAAAGTGTGGGAACTCTTGCTTATTTTTCACTGCACTCGGATGTCGATGCAGTAACTCTTGCTCTTTTGACACTGCACTCGAGCTATACAGTGCCTTACTTCCGAGCAACGACCTATTCATAACACTATTGTTTCGTTTATCCATGTTCTTATAGCTACGGCAAATTTTTACGTTGGCTGTCGAACGCCTAGCACAATCCTCCTCTTTTATCCAAGCTTGAAACCGGCTATACGAATATAGGCAGTGTTTTGAGACAAGATATGTTAAGTGGAAAAAACATAAATCTAAAAAGATGATTGAAGGTTGCTAGACCTAACAATATTAATTTTTAGACAAAGGATCATCTATAGCAAAGACTTAGTAATCATGGAAAGTTAATAAAACAAAGTATAAACGAGATTTAGGACAGGAAAAAGATATAAAAAAATACTTGAAAAAAGAAAACTCCTTTTTTTTTTCAAATTCAATAATGGTTGAAATCCTAAGACTGACAATATGTCTTACTTAGGCAACCTACATAACCAAATAAACTAAAACACACAAATCCTAATTCAATTAAAACATCACTAAGAGCATCCTACTATGACACTAGTATGGGATAAACTATCCCAAGACCCAAACAACCAAATATAAAATCTTAAATTACTATTAACTAACCCTAAATTCTCAAGTAGAATCCCTATGTACAAAGATACCAAATTCATATAATTAACATGGTTTTCATCTCATACTGCATCACAAAATTTATCCGTAATTATAAAGGCTGAGACACTACATATGTAGTTTAACTTTAGAAATCTGAATTTCATATTTATTAAGTGAACTTTTATACTGTGAACCTTCATTTTATTTAGGATAAAAGAAGAAATATTATTAGATAGTAGGAAGGTCACAAAAAAGAGGACGATAAGGTATCCTCCTTAGCAAAGATGAAAGAAGAAATAGAAAATCTCATGTGAGCTCTTAGAAATTTATTTCTCAGGGTTATGATACTTTCTGACCACTGGTGTCTCAAACAATGGGAGATGGTTTCTGTAGCAGATTTTGGGTGCATATATTTGGGTAGGGGATATCTCCTTCACGGAGGCTTTTCCTGCCTTAATAACCTTTGTATAGAACTTTTGTATTTTACAGGGTTAAATTTTGTTTCCTCTGATGCCGAAGAGATACTGGTTAGAAGACATGTAGCATTGCCTTTCTGACCCCTTTATTCCTTCATGAAAACTTAAAGGATTAGTTTGTTGTTGATCTTTTGCAGTTCCTGATTAGCCCTCGTCCTTTTTCTATTTCCAGTATTTTACTAAATAGATTGTAAAGAATAAAAGAAAGAGATAGAATACTTTGGAAAGACTTGATAAAAGGAGGCTTGTGTTACATGTATTTATAACAAAGTGAAGGTTGTTTAGTTTGAGATACAACCGATGTGGGATGTATATAGAGTAACAAAATGAAGAGGAAATAAAGAAGAAAAATAAACTAAGACTATTCTAACATCTCTCAAGCTCAAGCATATAACCCAAATCCACCATGCTTGGTACTAGTAGGTGATATGACCCCTAATAGCAATGGCAATGCTAAGAGTAAGGAAAAGTGATAAAAAAATGCTGGTAGTATACACAACAGGAAGAGCAGCTAGAGTGAAGCATAGCAAGAGAAAAGCACTAATAGTATGATACGCAGTGGGAGTGGTAGGAATGTGCACATAGCTGGAGAAAAGGGACAAAGAACAGTTAGAGAACCACTAGAGAGGTTGGAGTTTTGTGGAAAAGGTTGCTGGGGCTTTGCCAGAGAAAGAGGCTGAAGTCGAATGAAGTGTTTGAAAGTTTGATGGATGGTACTATGCTGGGAAATATGCGGGAGGGCAGCCAGAAAAGTGGTCAGATTACTGCTGGAAAAGTTGTCGGAAGAGGCCAGAAAACCAGAGAAAGTGGCCTTACAGCCGGCACAGAATTTTTGGACATGAAAGCTGGACATCCGTCAAAGAAGGGGGGCCAAAGCTCCCCTAGAGAAGTGAGCAAAGCTTCAGCCCTGAAAATTACACAGCTGCTAAAGGCACTTGGCCGTGCTTCTAATTTCTACTCATTTTGAAGCTACTTTATTACAAATGGAGTTTTTTAAAGAGCACGAAGTCAGTGTTTTATCAAAATATCTAGTAAGTGTTTTTATCAATATCTTTAGTGTTAGGCCAATCTATTAAAACATACTTTTTATTTTCAATTTATTAAAAAGGTCATCTTTAGAATTTTTTGAAGTCAATGCAGTTTTTTTTTAAAATTTTTAATATCCATTTTGATTAATTTAATTTAATTTTTAATATTTTTATGTAATTAAAATATAAACTATAAAATCGCAATAAATGCATACAAATATTTATTCAAAATAAAGTTATAGATGTATCAAAGTGAATATATATTCAAAATTTTAATTACCATAAAATTTCTTACCAAGAAAATATAATAAATTTCATAATAAAATATTTAACTTAAAAAAATTAAGGGTGAAGGAGGAGAGTTGGGTTAAACTTTTGCTGATATAGAAAGAAATTCTATTAAGAAAGAAAAGGTACAGCATTGGAGAATAAGGTATCCTCCAAAAGAAAATTACAGAAGGAGGTAACAAAAAATCAAAGATTAAAGAACAGAGAACTCAATTCTGAACATGCAAAACAGCTGCCCAATCCCCTTGTAAATATGAAATGGCAACTCCCTTAAAAAAAAAAACCTTGAGCAAAACACCAAAGTGAAGCCTTGAACTCAGTCCATTCCCTCTACATTTCTGAGGACATAGATACATGTTGAAAGATCTGAGCATTCATGTCCACCCAAACAAACTAAAAAACAACAAAGACAACACAATTCCACGAAGACCGAGGCTCTTTCTTCTTACCAAATCCTTTAGACCGTATTGACAAAAAAAGCCTCAAAAGAATAAGGACACCCGATTTTCTCCACAAATTCCAAACAGTTTACTCGACAAAAATCTATCAACACAATAGTGCAAGAAAAGATGTGTCACTGATTTTGAATTATCCTCACACACAACACAAATTTTGGAGAAATGGCTGTTTTAGATCTACAGATCTTCAACAAGTCATTAGTATTATCCTATTCAGTACTATAGTCCAGACAAATGATTTTACCTTAGAGGTAGCTTTAGATTTCCAAATAGTTTTATCTAGAATAAAATTTTCCCTATTAGGAGAATGGATTAGGAATTGGAAGTACGATTATCGAGAATAGACACTTGAAGGATCAATAGTCCAAATTCACCTATCTGGTTTGATAAAAGATTGATGTTCTCTAGGAGAAGCAAGAGATAATTCAGATTTCTAAAATAAATAGAAGTTCCAAGAAGTAGAAGCATAAAGAAACAAATTGCTGAACTGGTGTATTATGCAAAGAGGAAATGTTATAAAGATTTGGAAACACCTCCATAAAAGAAATACCCCTTACCTAAATATCTTCTCAAAATCTAATACGGGAACTATCCCCCAATTTTAAGGAAATTAAAGGGTAAAAAGAATCATAACACTGAGAATTGAATTTCCAAGGACTCCCATAAGTAGTAGCGAACGTCAAGTTGGCATCTCACTCCCATAAGTAGTAGGTGTTGAATTTTTTCTGTCCTCTTCTCTATATATGTGTATATGTTTCTACCAAATGAGATCTCTGGGGAGAAATAATAATTTCCTCTTCACCATTTTCTTCTTACCCAAAAACTTACAGATAAGTTATACAATACTATTCAATGCTACTTAATGCTGAGGCCTTCTCTCGTAAGGCACACCAAATAGGGCCTAAAACGAAGAGAGGAAATACTTTGAAAAACCCTGATAAAGGCAGGTTTGTGTTACACACACACACACACACACACACACACACACACACACATATATATAACAGAGAGAAGACTGTTTAGCTTGAGATGCAACTAATGTCTGACTTGTATAGTATAACTAAATGAAGAAGAAATGAAGAAGAAAGATAAGCTAATACTACTTTAACATAGATAATGTAAAACAAATAGTAGTTATTTTTCATTACCATTAACTCAGAGCCTTATAGATAGAGACACCCCTACATTTTATATCTTAAGGATACAGGACTTGAGGAGACACCAAAAGTTTATTCTTGAATTCTATTTCATGCTTGAATTCTGAAGTTTTCTCTTCCAGCAATTAGATCTTTAGAATCAATTATCTTTGTCAACTTCAGCATGCACTGATTTCCAATATAAGGTTTCTTTATTAGCTCTCATTAAACTGAGTATCAATTTCATAAAGTTTGTGTTTTTTTCCCTCTTTTTTGTTATCAACCGGCTAGTGCATGAAATCTATGAGCCCTTTGGTTGTTTAAGTGCTTGGCTGCACTTGATGGGAAAAAAGTGAATAGTTCTGGAGTTTTTCTGCATTTCTTAAATGTAAAAAAATTTCACGATTTTACAAAAGATATGAAAGAACTGTACTAGTGTTGCCATTCCTCATGATTGAATCCTTTGTGACTAAACCTGTTAGATCCATGGATTTTGTATTAGAATACAACGTTGCTTTTTTACCCTTAACATTTCCTTAGTGTGCTGCACTGTTTCCTTGTTATTTCTATAGTGTCAGTACTCAGATCACTTGTTGATTCTTTTTTGCTGAATGGTAATGGACTCACCAAATATACATAGTGTATCATTAGGCATCAGAGAAAAGGCACAACAGTTTGTGATTGTATATTATATAATTTAGCATGCAGTTAATCATAAGATACATCTTTTACTGTGGCTTGAAGATACGACACAGTTATTATTGTTTAGAGATTAATGTTCATGATTCTAGATCATATTTTCTATGATGTATGTTAGGCATTTCAGGGCCAAACTTAGTTATTTGGTCTAGTTTTATTGTTTAACAAAGGTATTATTGTTTATTTTAGCGGGAGAATAATACTAAGAAAATTAATGTTTCTTATTAAGTGGTGATGAATGCTTCTGTTTTGTTCTTATTGTATTACTTTCATTAGGTTGTGCCCGGAGAATTAACTATAGTAACCGGGGTTCCCAATTCAGGGAAGAGTGAGTGGATTGATGCTCTTTTGTGTAATCTTAGTCAAATTGCTGGCTGGAAATTTGCGCTTTGCTCCATGGAGAACAAGGTGAGCTAGTTCATGCTTGACTTTCAAAATAATGTTTCTTGGATGCTCTTGCTGTTGGCACTTTTAGAGCCCATTTGGTTGTTCTTCTAGTTTCTGCTTCTTTTCAAAGTGCTTTTTTTAAAATGAAGTTTCAAAAAAGACACTGTAACAAAGAAGCAAATAGTGTTTGGCCAAATCTTGTCATATGCACTTTTATGTCAAATTATTAAAAAGGACATGTTTAAAAATGATTTTGGAACTAATATCAATTTGGTCCATTTTATAATATATTAGTGTTTGGCCAAATCATGTCATATGCACTTTTATGTCAAATTATTAAAAAGGACATGTTTAGAAATGATTTTAGAACTAATATTAATTTGGTCCATTTTGTTTGTATAATATATTATTATTTTTTATTTACTCAACATTTCTTTTCTCATTTATAGTAGGTCACTGTAGTGTCGTTTGATCCATATAATCGACTCCACCTAATGTGAAAATATTTAGTTGTTGTTGTTATTTACTCAACATTTCTTTAACAAAAAAAAAGCACTATTATAAATTTAAACTAAAAAAATATACTTTTTTTGTACAAAGAGTGTTTCTGTATCTTTTATTAGAAAGAAGAAATTATTTTAAATAATAAGATGGGCAAAATTATATTCTACAATGGCACAAATATTGATGGTGGTCATGAGGAGAGAGAGAAAATGAGGGAGAGGGGGAACGAAGAGTTTTTCCAAAAATAAAGTAGGATATGTTTGTACATAATGAAATTAATTATCTGTTTCTGCTTCAATGGAGAAGCTCCAAATTGTTGCTTCTCCATTTCAGCCAAAAAAAAAATGATTCTTCTACGCTATTTTTCATGGCCAAACAGGATGTTTATGGGAAAAAAGCGCTTCTTTAAAAACTAAGAAGCTTTTTTTTTTTGGTAATTGTATGGGCCATTAAGAAATGTGTGAGACATAGGGAGAGAAACCCTTTGGGCAAATATAGTCAATGAGTTCTAACATACATAGGCTATCATAGGGGCTTTGTGGCTGTTAGTAAGTAAAGAGATTTGAGAGAAAGAATAATTGTCTTATTTCTTCACTGAGAATCATGATATACATTGAAAAATATATGCCGGGGAAGAAAAAAATGAGGCCTAAATCCCTGATAATTAGGAAAAAGAATAATTACAAGAATATACAGTATCTACAGAGGCATGGAAAATATCTTGGGATGTTAGGAGAATCTGGAAACATTAAATCCTAGCAATCTTGAGATTAAAGGAATTCTAGAATTCCACACTCCCTCTCAAGTTGGGGAGTAAATGTCAATCAAACATATTTTGGATAGGAAAACATTAAATTGATTTCTTGGGATGGCTTTGGTGGGGATGTATGCTGCTTGCTACTGTGTGGGAGTATGCACCAACTCGATGATTCCTTGTTCTATTTTTTTCCTTTATAAACTGACAATCAATTTTCACATGTTTAGTTCTATCATGATGAATAGGGTCGTTTGCTATGCTAATAGCTGTCTGATTATCACATAATAACTTAAGAGATGTTGTTGGGAGCTTTATTTTTTCTAAGAGTCTTCTAATCCACATGCCCTCACATGTTCGAAGAGCCATGACTCTAGCCTCAGCTTCTGCACTGCTACCAGAAGTTGACCTTCTGTCACTTAGAGATCTAGCCCCAATGAGCATCTGAAAAAATTTCTACATTCCTGCCAAAAACAACCCTTTTCATGTTGTCATCTTCAAGTAATGATACATTTTATATACTGCTTCTTGGTGTTTTTCAGTAGGATTATTCATAAATTGGCTGACTATGCTAATTGCAAAGCTAATGTTAGGTCTTATGTTTGACAGGTAGATCAATTTACCTTCTGTCTTTGATATCTTCCTTTGTCCACAACAGTTGAATTTTCCTTGGTTCTAATGTTGAATGGATCCATTGAGGTGTTAGATGGTTTGCAACCAAGCATTCTAGTTCTAGTCTCTTTCAGCAAATCCAGAGTATATTTGTCTGTGGCACTGAGATATCTTTGCTTGTTTGTGCAACTGTGCCAAGGAAATATCTTAAGGGCCTAAGATCTTTGATTTCATATCTCTTACTTAAGAGTCTTCTTTAGATGGGTTATCTCTTCTTCATGATTCCCTGCCACAATTATGTCATCAACATAAACTGAGAATAGTGATTTTACCACATGAGGATCTCTGAATGAACAATGTATGGTCTTACTGTCCTTGAGATCATCCTTCCTTCTTAATGACTCTAGTAAGCCTCTCAAACGAAGCTCTAAGGGATGTTTTGAGCCCATAGATTGATTTTCGAGTTTGCAAACTTGGTTGGCATTATTCGGGTTTTGTAGTCGAGGAGGAATTTCCATGTAGACTTCTTCGAGATCACCATTGAGAAAAGTGATTTTAACCTCTTGTTGCAAACACCAGTCCAAATTTGTTGCCAAGTTCAATAGGACTCAAATAATATTCAACTTTGCAACAGGAGCAAATGTATTATGATAGTCAATTTCTTAGGTTTGTGTGAAACCTTTTGCTATTAGTCTGACCTTTTATTGTTCTAGACTGCCATCTGCCTTATTCTTGACATTGAAGAAACTCTGACATCACACTAGTTTCTTTCCTTCTGAAAGGTGAGTTCCCAAGTGCCATTCTTTTGCAATGCCTGAATGTCCTTATTCACTGCCTCCATTTAGATTGCTCTAGGGCCTCTTGAATGCTGTTAGGAATCTCTATGGTATTGAGGTTTGTTGTGAAAGCTAGAAGATTAGGAGACAACCTCTCATGGGAGATAAATTGTGAGATGGAGTGCTGAGTACATGATCTGATTCCTTTTGTTTGAGCAATGTGTAGATGACGATAAGTAAGCACAAATTATTGGTAAAAGAGCAAGTTTCAATATTAATTTTAATATCTTCAGCAAGATTGGGACTTAGGATGCCCATTTGGCAAGGGTGAGGAAGAGTGTCCTGTTCCACTGGTTTGGTACCCTTATGATGCCTTGAACAGACTTTAAGTTCCTTGTTTCCTTCCTGAAGAATAGGCATAGAAGTAGGAGGATCAACAATCATAGTTTGAGAATTAGATTCAAGAGAAATTTGAGTTGTGACAAGATAAGTAGGAGTAGGAGGATTCCAAAACTGATATTCTTCTTGTTCGACAATCTTTGCCCCCTGAATGAGTTTTGGGATAGTAGGGGACATGTTCAAGAAAGGTGACACCCATGGTGTTATAGGATTTTTGAGTGGTAGGAGAGTAACGCCTGAATCCCTTTTCATGAGAAGAATAGTCTAAAATGATACACTTGATATATTTTCGATAAAGTTTAATCCTTTGATGAGAGGAAATGTGAGCATAGGTTGAGCATCCAAAAATTCTAAGAGGAATATTATTGACAATCCAAATTTTGGGAAAACATTTTGTGAGCATTTGGCAAGGAGTGTCAAAGTTTAAAATCCCTTGAACTGGGGTATCGTGCAGAGAAGAAAGATAATAAAGATTTAGATTGGTCTGAAATCAAGGAATATAGCTGTTATAATATGATGTAAATAGTAGTAGGCTGTAGTTAAGTCCTACATCACTCATTCTATGTACAGCTTTCACCTTATTATAAATAGAGCATAATGTAAACCCTCTTACTTACACATTACAAATTTTTGGAAAATGTATTATGAGAATTTGGAATTTTCATTTTTCAAGGGAACTTGTTGATAGAGATGTCACTAAAATAGAATCCCCTTTGTCTTTTCTTGATCCTTTTGTTTATCAACTACTAATGATAGGAGAGTTAGGAATCTAGATGCTTCAGGTGTGTACACTTGTAAATCCTATTTTCATTTCCTTCCACACCTACTAGAAATGTTTTCCTTCTTGAGAAACCCATTTGGAAGTCTAAAACTCCTTCAAAGGTCAAATCTTTTATTTAGACAACGATACCTAGTAATTTCACCCAAATGACATATTGTGAATCCATAGGCTTTATTTCAGCTTTGGCTCCTTATATTTGACTTATGTGCATGCCTAGTGCAGAAAATGATTCTCATTTACTTTTATACTGCATAGTACTTGCTAGATAAGTTGTTCAGGTTTTGGTGAGAATTGGGCTAGCCAGCCAGATTTTAGATAAGTTCTTCCTTATTCAGTTCAAAGGTTTTGGACAAGAAAAGAAGGGGAAAACTTTGTGGTATAGAACAGTTTTGTTGCAATTTGGAACATTTAGTTGGAAAAGAATGCTCCTATCCTCAGGAATGTTTCTCGATTCTTAGATGCTTTCAGACAGATAACTTTTGTGGTCTCTTTGGGTTAGCTCATGGTTTTTTTTAAGATAGCAGAAGGATTAAGCAACATTGTTGCACAAATGACTATTTTATCTTTTACATGTTCTTGTTTCAATTCTTGTATTTTATCTTTGGAGGATATACTTTGTAGAAATATGAAGTAATCAGTTAGGAGATGGAGGATATCTCCTAATTTATTCTATTTTCTTTCTGTTTTTTATTCTAGATAGGTCAATCCCTAATTTGCGGATATTCACCCAAATCAGTTCTGATCCCTTTCAGAGTTGATGAGATTTATCGTATCCAGAATTAGTTACTGCAGATTATCTGCCTCTTGTATATAAACCCTGTTGTACCCATCTTTTTTGTAGTGAGAAATATGATAATTCCTTCTCTCATTTCCTCGATTTTTCTCCAAAACTCACATGGTATTAGAACCTACACTCTGAAAACCATCCTACATCATGGCTGCTGATAAACATAGCTCATCTGAAGTGACCTCACATCCAGAATTGTTTCCTTGATGAACAATCATGGAGGAATTGAAAATCCTTCTTTGGTGGTCACAGGTCACAAACTCAATGGACACAATTATCTCAGGTAGTTCCAATCCATTATGATGTTTTAATGCAGGAAAGGGAAAGATGAATACTTCACTGAGAAAGTTGTCATTCTTGATAAAAAAATCCAAGATATCAAGTATGGAAAAATGAGAATCTCATTGTGATTTCTTGGTTAATTAACTTGATGAACAATAACATAGGAGAAAATTTTCTCCTCTACGGATCAGTCGAAGAAATTTGGGATGTTGTACGGGAGCTCTAAAAATATTTCAAAGATATTCTAGATTGAAGCCACTTTGCACAATTTCTGGTAGGGAGAACTTACTGTGACTTGGTACTTTAAAACTCTCACGACATTGGTAACAACTTGGCATGTCTGGAAAACATACTTGGAAGTGCCTAGCAAATGCCTCGTATACCGAAAAACTTTGGAATAAAAAAAAATAGTCAAAATTTTGTTAGACCTCAACAAAGATTTGCATGAAGTTAGGCTAAATAATGGGAACAAAACTTGTCGCACATTATGGCTATACTTTGTGATTATTCTATCCCTAATTTTGTGGCATTATTTTATCATTATCTCATATCTTTTATTTCCTTTGTATTATCGGGATTTGGGAGATTTATTTATTCTGCTTTTTTGTTGTTCTATTACGGAAAGATATCTCAAGATAATTTTTCTCTTGTATCGGGATTTCTGCTGATTGTTCTGCAATCATCCCTTTCCTATTTATTCCCCCTTGTATTTCGAAATAATGCATAAGAGTTTTACCCTCATTATGTGTACATGGTATCAGAGCCTTCATTTTAAACCTTCATGGCGGGTAGACCTCTGGTGATATTTCTATGGGGAACAGCCATGATCGGCACCAAAGGGTGTGATAACTCGGAAGGCACACCTTCCTCGCAGTCGTCCCTGAATATGGTTGCCACCCAAACATACTCTGATAACTCTTCGTTGCAAATCACCTCTCACAAACTAACCGGGAAAAATTACCTCTCCTGGTCGCGAACTGTGGAGATGGTCATACGTGAAGAGGGACGATATGGGTACTTGAGTGGGTCCGTAGTGAAACCACCAGAATCTGACCCCGCGTTCGTCACTTGGGATGCGCAAAACTCCATGGTCATGGCCTGGTTGATCAACTCGATGGAGGAGAAGATCAGCGAAAGTTTTATGTGCTATAAAATTGCCAAGGACATGTGAAAAGCTGCAAAGAGACAATATTCTGATTTGGAAAATTCCTCTCAGTTGTTTAAATTGAGGAATCGAGCCAAGAATCTCACCCAATCAGAATTGGATGTCTCAACTTACTTCAATACTCTGTCTAAATTGTGGCAGGAAGTTAATCTGTTTAACAATGGTCACTGGTTGTGTGCAAATTGTTCAAAAAATTATCAAAAATTATTTAACAAAGAAAGGATTTATGATTTCCTTTCAAGTTTGAACAAGGAGCTTGATGAGGTCTGAGGGCATCTCCTGAGTCAGAAACCTCAGCTAAATATAGATAAATTTTTTGCAGAGGTACGCAGAAAGGAGACATACAGAAGAGTGATGCTGGGAACAATGAAAATAACCATAAAGACTACCTTTGTAACTTGGACAGCTAATAGTTCCAGGAATCTTAGAAGAGATCAGTGTTGTGATCACTGCTAGAAATCTAACCATACAAGGGATATATGCTATAAGTTACATGAACAACCGAATAATCGGAAGAATGGTAAGAGAGATGGAAAGAGTTTTCAAGCCTCTGTTGGCTCATCTTCAAAATTAGGTGAATCTAATCTTTCATTGAGCCGAGAACAAATAGAACAATTGCAGCATATTCTGAATTCATAACTTGCCAATATGAATGTTTCTCCGGGCCAAAACCAATCTCCATCCTTACCCTTAGGTTTTTCCCTTCTTGCTCAAAAAGGTAACTTTATAATTGCCCTTAATTGTAACTCTGGAATGTTAGAATCATGGATAATTGATTCTAGGGCAACAAATCATATGACAGGATTTGCCAACCTATTTATAAACCTAGTCTTGAAAATTTAAAAGTAAAAATAGCAGATGGATCTTTTGCAACAGTGGCTAGAACTGGTAGTATCCGTATTGGGCCTAGAATTTTGCTTAATGATGCTCTTCATGTTCCAAAACTCTCTTGTAACTTGTTATCAGTAAGCAAGATTACGAAAGACCTAAACTGTGTTGCCCAATTCTCACATACTACTTGCATTTTTCAGGATATGAACTCGGACATGAGGATTGACAGTGTTAAAGAATTCAGGGGACTCTACTACTATGGGAAAGAAGTACAAGCTTTGACTACTGGATGTGACTTATCTTCTTCAAGAGAGCAACAAATTATGTAATGGAACTTTAGGTTAGGCCATCCTAGTTTCTCTTATTTGAAGCATTTGTTTCTTGATCTTTTTAGAAATAAAGATGAATTTCAGTGTGATACTTGTTAGCTTGCTAAACATCGTAGATTCAACTTTCCATCACAACCATACAAATCAACTAAACCATTCACCTTAATTCATAGCGATATATGGACCCTCGCGAATATTTAATTCCACTGAAAAAAAAATGGTTCATTACATTTATTGACGATCATGTACGAATTATTTGGATTTACCTTCTAAAAGGAAAAAGCGAGGCAGAGCAAACCTTTAAACACTTCCATTCCATGATCCAAAATCAGTACAATGCAAAAATTTAAATTCTTCGAACTGACAATGGTAGGGAATACTTTAACTCTATACTGGGAACTTACTTCTTAAATCATGGAATTATCTATCAAAGTTCTTGTGAGGATACCTCTCAACAAAATAGGGTGGCTGAAAGAAAAAATAAACATCTCCTTAAAGTAGCTTGGTCTATTATGATTGCCAATAATGTTTCAAATTTTTTTTGGGGAGATGCTATTCTAACAGCTTGTCATCTCATAAACAGATTGCCAACACGCGTTTTAAATTATAAAACCCCTGTTCAAACCCTCCTACAATTTTACCTAGAAACTAGATTTATAAACTCTATGCCTATCAAAGTCTTTGGTTGTAAAGTGTTTGTACATATGCATAACCATAATAAATTAGAGTCTCAGGTCATCACCTGCATATTTCTTAGATACTCTGCTACTCAAAAGGCTACAAATGTTATTCTCCAGAAAAACACAATTTTTGTCTCTATGGATGTAACTTTTTTTGAAAAACAGGCTTATTACTAGAAAAATTCACTTCTGGGGGAATTAACTAGGAAGCTCCATCGTAGATTTTTCCAGAACCAGACCCAAGACCAATAGCTGAAACACCAGAACATGACTATGAGAGAATAACTGAAATACCATCACCCAAAACTACAGTAGACCCTTGAACAGAATTGGGACACTTACTAGAACTAGAACCCTTACTTGAAACTACTGTCCAGCCCTTACCTGAACCCCAAACTAAAGAACAACTAGAAACTAACCTTGAAGAACAACCAGAACCTGGAACTGAAATGGACAAACCTAAATTGCTTGTTTACACTCTGAGAAAAAAATCTCAAAGTAGTAGGGGAAGCTGCTGTACCTACAACATGCCATCCTCATGATTTCGAGACTTCATCTTTTGAGGTAAGTGATCTAAACTGGCCTATTGCACTAAAGAAAAAACCTAGGTCTTGCACTCAACATCCCATATCAAATTATGTTTCATATGATCATTTCTCTACTAATCTTTGAGCCTTGGTGAAAAATTTGGCTAAAGAAAATTTTTTGCAGGACATTCAAGAAACCTTAAATGATCCAAGTTGGAAAAAGGCTGTTTTAGAAGAAATACAAGCATTGGAAAAAAATCAAACATGGATCCTTGTTCAGAAACTACAGGATAAAATGCCTATTGGATGCAAAAAGGTTTTCACTGTTAAATATAGATCTGATGGGACTATAGAAAGACATAAGGCAAGACTAGTTGCTAAGGTGTACATTCAAGCCTATGGGATTGACTACAATGATACTTTTGCACCAATTGCCAAATTAAATACAGTAAGGGTTCTCTTATCCATTGCTTTCAACCTTGATTGGGAATTGCAACAAGTTGATGTCAAGAATGCTTTCCTCAATGGTGACCTAGAAGAGAAAGTTTACATGGACCTCCCACCTGGGTTTGATCAAAACCAGAAAAATGGGACAGACTGCAAGTTAAAAAAAATGCTCTTTATGGGTTAAAACAATCTTCAAGAGATTAGTTTGAGAGATTCACAAAAGCAATTCTAAATCAAGGGTATAAGCAAGTGCACACTAATCATACTTTGTTTTATAGACATAAAAATGGTAAGAGAATCATTCTCATTGTATATGTAGATGATATAATTCTCACTGGGAATGATGCTCTTGAAATTTCCAAACTTAAAGCCAAATTGTCATTTGAATAAAAGATCTTGGCTCTCTGTTATTTTCTAGGAATGGAAGTTGCTAGAAATAAGAAGGGGATCTTTATTACTCAAAGAAAGTCTATACTGAATTTATTGAAGGAAACTGGGATGCTTGGCTATAAACTAATTGATACACCTATAGATTCTACTATTAAACTAAGTAGTAACAAGGGAGGAACACCTGTTGACACAGGAAGATATCAACGCCTATTAGGGAAGCTTATTTATCTCTCCCACACTAGACCAGATATTGCATTTGCTGTGAGTGTAGTGAATCAATTTATGCACTCTCCCTGTGAAGAACATATGGAGGCGGTTCTTCAAATTTTGAAGTACCTGAAAGGATTCCCAGGCAAAGGATTGTTCTTTGAAAGAAATCAGTCCAAGAATATTGAAGGATTTATAGATGCTGACTGGGCAGGATCAGCTGAAAATAGGAGATCTACTTCGGGGTATTGTACTTATGTTTGGGGTAACTTGGTTACTTAGAGAAGTAAGAAACAACCCGTAGTGGCTAGAAGCAGTGTTGAAACAGAATTAAGGACTACAGCTCATGAAACATGTGAAATGTTGTGGCTAAAATTATTACTTGAAGAACTTGAGATAGAATTAATTTTACCTATCAAACTCTACTGTGATAATAAAATTGCCATTAGTATCTCTCATAATCCTGTCCATCGTGATAGAACAAAGTATGTTTGCGGAAAAATAAGAAAAACAGAGGAGAGAAACAAATTCTTCTATTTCATTTCTCACAAAGAATTACAACCGAAACAATATATACAGAGGAAGGAAGAAAACAGAGCCTACAATCCCGGTGATTTGATGGAGATCAAATCCCGGGATAATTCTCTAACGTTGAAGAACCAGCGTGAAAGGAGGCGCAACACTGGGTGATGCGCGATGGCCTAGGTAACGGTCCGCAAAACCCTTGGGCAGTTCCCCACTATTCTTACAATGCGGATAACGCCCATAAATGCTGAGATACTAGGCTCATTGCAGGTGGACCTTCCGGGCCTTATTATCAGGCATAATCTGTTTAGAATATCTACACTCCCCCTCAAGCTGAGTATAAATGTTGTGCATGCTCAGCTTGCAACTCATATCTTCAAATTTTCCGTAGGAAGAGTTTTAGTTAGAATGTCTGCGATTTGATCCTTGGTAGATATATAAAGAAGACGAATAATGGACTGATCAATTTTTTCAACAATAAAATGTCTATCAATCTCTATATGTTTAATTCTATCATGGTGTACTGGATTTTTTGTAATACTAATAGTGGCTTGGTTATCACAGTACATGTTGATGGGATTCTCAGCTTCCATTTTTATGTCTTGCAGAATTCTTTGTATCCACATTCCTTCATAAATTCCTAGTGCTAAAGCTCTGAACTCTGCTTTTGCACTACTTCGAGCTACAACCGATTGTTTCTTGCTCCTCCATCTTACCAAGTTTCCCCATACATATGAACAATAGCCTGAAGTAGACCTTCTATTTGTTACATCACCAGCCCAATCTGCATCTGTGAATATTTGAATATCTCTAGAGTCATGCCTTTTGAACAATATTCCTCTGCCTGGGCCCCTTTTATGTACTTTAAAATTCGATGCATAGCTTTAAGATGTTCGGTAGTTGGTTTATTCATGAATTGGCTCACAACTCCAACTGAAAAACTAATGTCTGGTCTTGTATAGGGGAGATATATGAGCTTGCCCACAAGTCTTTGATATCTCCCCCTATCCACAGGTTCACGTTTCTCTTCTACGCCAAACCTTTTTGTAGAATCTATAGGAGTATTAGTAGTCTTACATCCAAGCATCCCTGTCTCTTGTAGTAAATTAAGAACATACTTGCTTTGAGAGACAAATATTCCTTCTTTAGACCGAGCTACTTCCATGCCTAGGAAGTATTTTAAGTTTCCAAGATCTTTGATTTCGAATTCTTGGGCTAAGTACTTCTTCATTTTGACCACTTCTTCTTCATAGTTGTCAGTTAAAATAATATCATCTACATACACAATGAGAATTCAAATTTTGTTGTCAGTAGAATGTTTTACAAATAAAGTATGGTCTGCTTGTGATTGGATGTATCCCCTTTTTAGTTACAGAATTTGTGAATTTGCCGAACCATGCTCGAGGTGATTGCTTTAACCCATAGAGAGATTTTTTGAGTCTGCATACTTTACTTCTACTGGCAGTATTTTCCATCCCTAGTGGAATTTCCATGTAAACTTCTTCCAAGTTGCCATTTAAGAAGGCATTCTTGACATCTAATTGGTGAAGAGGCCAGTCCATATTTGCAGCTAGAGAGAAGAGAATTCGGATAGTGTTCAGTTTAGCAACGGGGGAAAAAGTTTCTTGATAATTAGTTCCATAGGATTGTGTGAATCCTTTGGCTACTAACCGAGCTTTCAATCGATCAATGCTGCCATTGGCTTGGTATTTTACCGTGAAGATCCATTTACACCCAACAACTTTTTTTCCTCGTGGAAGGTCTAAAATCTCCCAAGTCCCATTTTTTTTCAAGGGCTTGAATTTTGTCAAAGACTGCTTTCCTCCATCCTGGATTTTCCAAGGCTTCTTGGATAGTTTTTAGAATCTGCACTTGGTCAAGGTTGCAGTAAAAGCTTGAAATGCATGAGACAAGGCATTATAGGAGACAAATTTGTTAATAGGATATTGAGTGCATGCTCTCACCCCTTTTGTTGATGCAATAGGTAAATCAGAATCATCTATTATAGGAGCTGTATTAGAAATTTCCTCACCTGAGTTTGAGCATGTAGAATCTGAACTCAGTTGGATTTCTTGGCCCTGGGTGAGATGAGTTTGAGTTCTACTTTCTATCTCAGGTTTTCTTCTCCTAGTATAGACACGAAGCTCCTTCCCTTTAAGTTGTGGTGAGGGATGTCCATTTTGGTTTGGAATAATTTGCTGTTGATTATCAGTTTCCAAAAGGGTGGTCTCGGGTTCAATGTTGTCCATAGGAAGCTCAAGTGGTTCAATAAGTTGAGTCGGCTGTATGGGGCTGTTTTGAGAGATGTTTGTGGAGTAATAGGGTTGTGTTTCGAAAAAGGTTACATCCATTGAGTTATATATACATTTGGTCTGGGGATGGTAACATTTATATCCCTTTGGAAAGGAGAGTACCCTATGAAAATACACTTGAGTGATTTTGGATCAAGTTTACTTCGGTCGTGTTGGTAAATATGGACGAAAGTGGTGCACCCGAAGATTTTAGGTTGTAGAGATGAAATGGTTTTATTATGGTGAAAAATTTTTAGGAGGGTTTCAATGGGTGTTTGGAAGTTAAGGATTCTTGATGGCATCCTATTAATTAGGTAGGTGGCAGAAAGAATAGCTTCTCCCCAAAAATGTTTAGGAACTTGTGTGGAAAAAATGATGAATCTAGCAACTTCAAGAAGATGTCTGTTCTTCCTCTCAGCTATGCCATTTTGTTGAGGAGTATCCACACAAGAGCTTAGGTGAATGATCCCTTGGTTTGACAGAAAATTGATTAGGTTGGAATTGTAATATTCTTTGACATTATCAGTTTTTAAAGCTTGTATTTTTTACTTAAATTGGGTTCGGATCATAGATGTAAAGTTCTGAAAGATTTTTCCAATTTCAGATTTTTCTTTCATTACGAAGACCCATGTGATTCTAGAGTGATTATCAATAAAGGTCACAAACCATCTAGTACCATTTATGTTGTTAACTCTTGAAGGTCCCCAAATATCACTATGTATCAAAGCAAAAGGTTGGGAAGGTTTGTAGGTGAGACTAGAGTAATTATGTCTTGTGTGTTTAGCATATTCACAAATCTCACATTTGAATAATTTTGCATTTTTATTGATAAAAAGTGAAGGAAACATTTTTTCAAGATACATAAAGTTAGGGTGTCCAAGACGAAAGTGCCATAGCATGACATTACACTGAATTTGGGAACTAATATCAAAGTTTGATTGAGTTTCAGAGGAACTATAACTAACAGTATGGGCTTGTCTTACTGGAGAAGTGTCCCCTTTGAGCAGGTAGAGTCCTGACTCCATATCAGCATTGCCAATCATCTTCCCCGAGTCCAGTTCCTGAAAAATACATTGGCTAGGTGAGAAAATAGCCTTACAATGAAGATCTTGTGTAAGTTTACTAATGGAAAGAAGGTTGCAATCAAGATTAGAAACATATAAGACAGAATTCAAGTACAAGTCATTGTTAACCCGAATAGTGCCACTTCCAATTTCTTTGGAGAGAGATTTGTTTGCAATTCTTACCATATAGTTTCCAGGGGATATTTTATAGTCATGAAAGAGATTTGTCTCCAGTCATATGATTCGAGGCCCCCGAATCAATTACCCATGGTTTGGACATATATTTATTAGCAATCAGGGCACTTAAGAAATTACCTTTGTGAGCTAACATCTCTTTACCCGAATTATTGGGCTGAATTAAGGAGTTGGAATTGAGCAATTGCTGGAGAATATCTATCTGTTCTTGAGTAAAGGGGTTATTTATGGGTGCAGCAGTTTTTACTTTAGAACTTACAGAGGGTTTTTCAGCTATGGTTGCATGATGTGCACGGCCTTCTTTTCCCTTTGATGGTTTCCAATCTGCTGGTTTTCCATGGAGCTTCCAGCATATATCTTTAGTGTGACCTGTCCTTTTACAATGATCACACCAAGGTCTTACCTTTTTCTGGTGTTGATCATTGTTGGGGTAAAAGCTTCTAGCTGCAAGGGCAGATCCTTCATTGGTTGGAGCAGAGTTTGAATGTTGTGATCCCAGCATCACTTTCTTCCTGCTTTCCTCACATCTAACTTCAGGGAATGTTTCTCTGAGATTTGGAAGAGGTTTTGTTTCCATGATTCTGCCTTTAACTTCATCAAGGTCTTTGTTAAGACCAAGAAGAAATTTAAATATTCTCTTTTGCTCCACAATGTCTCTGTACATGATTTTATCGTTTGGGCACTTCCATGTGTGAGTTTCAAACATATCTAGCTACTACCAATACCTTCCAAGAGTGTTGAAATACTTTGTAACATTGAGATTTCCCTGTCTAAAGTCATGCAGGGCAGCCTCGATCTAAAAGATTTCAGATGTATTTTCTAAGCTGGAGTAAGTTTCTTTCACTGCATCCCAGATTTCCTTAACTGTTCCGTAGAGAAGGAAATTCTCTCCAATGTCATTGTTCATGGAATTGATCAACCATGACATTACCATGTGATTTTCTGTTTTCCAAATTCTGTATCTTGGATCCTTTTTCTCAGGGATCACCATGTCTTCAGTGAGGTAATCATGTTTTCCTCTCCCGCAGACATACATTGTCACAGGCTGACTCCATTGGAGATAATTATGCCCGTTAAGTTTATGTCCTGTGATTACAAGAGATGGGCTTTCAAGAGTTCCATGGTTATTCATGGAAGATGTGAAGTCGGTTTTGGCTGAAGTAACTGAGGGGGAGCTATGTTCCTCGGTTGCCATAGGAAAACTCGGAATCAGAGAGGAGGCTCTGATACCATGCGGAAAAATAAGAAAAACAGAGGAGAGAAACAAATTCTTCTATTTCATTTCTCACAAAGAATTACAACTGAAATAATATATACAGAGAAAGGAAGAAAACAGAGCCTACAATCTCGGTGATTTGATGGAGATCAAATCTCGGGATAATTCTCTAACGTTGAAGAACCAGTGTGAAAGGAGGCGCGACACTGGGTGATGTGCGATGGCCTGGGTAACGGTCCGCAAGACCCCTGGGCAGTTCCCCGCTATTCTTGCAATGCGGATAACGCCTATAAATGCCGAGATACTAGGCTCATTGCAGGCAGACCTTTCGGGCCTCATTATCAGGCATAATCTGTCTAGAATATCTACAATGTTGAGGTAGATAGACATTTTATTAAAGAAAAAGTCGAAGAAGGGACTCTTTGTATTATCTATACTTCAACTGGAGAACATACCATAAATATCTTAACAATGGCCCTGTCCAGAAGACCTTTTGAACATCTAGAAAACAAGTGGGCTTGTTCAATCTTGGAAGTCCAACTTGAGGGGGGGTGTTGCAGATTATGACTATAATTTGCGATCATCTGCAGATTATGACTATAATTTGCGATCATCCTATCCCTGGTTTTATGGCATTATTTTATCATTATCTCATATCTTTTATTTCCTTTGTATTATTGGGATTTGTGGAATCTATTTATGTTGTTTTTCTTTTGTTCTGTTAGGAAAAGATATCTCAAGATAATTTCTCTCTTGTATCAAATTTTTTGCTGATTGTTCTACAATCATCCCTTTCCTATTTACTCTCCTTTGTATTCCGAAATAATGAATAAGAGTTTTACCCTCATTTTGTCTACAAAACCCTTTCCAAATATCCGAGAAGCATTCTCAGAAGTGCTTCATGGAAGGAGCAGAAAGAAAGTGATAATGGGATCCCAAAACTCTATGTCGTCTCTCAAAAGGTTAGCTTTTGCAGCAAGGAGGCCCCCTTCAAACAATGGCCAGAAAAAGGGGAAAAGCAGGGGCGTACCAAGGAAACCTACTGAAAACTTCATGGAAAGCCTACTGATTGCAAGCCATCAAAAGGCAAAGAAGGCCGTGTTTTAATGCCATTGCACTTGAGAGAAAACCAACTACACCTAAAAATAAACAAGCCTCAACTACAATCCTTTCACTAGAAAACATATTGAGATACTACAGCAACTCAAGCCAAAATTCCCTAACCCAATCTAGCAACAATTTGGGGGTAGGAAGTCAGCATGAAAAGGTAAAGCTCTTTTAGTTAACAAATAGCAGTTAAATCCATGGATTATTGACTTTGGGGCTTCTTATCACAAGATGAGAGATAGAAATCTATTTCATAAATACAAGTCATGCACCGAAGATTACACGATCAAAATTGCTGATGGATCTTGCGAGCTTAAGTCAGAAGAAAACAGAGTAAATGCATAACCCAAAATGATTTTTTATTCAGAGCATACAAGAGAATATATACATGGACAGCTCTTATAATTGTGGAGCAGATAACGTAAAAGATAAAGAGGAACTCCTAAACTACCGCAATGGGAAAAACAAAAGGAGAAAGACCAGGATTGATATAGATAGGCAATTAATGGTATCGAACCTCATGTTGGGCTTTATACTCCCACACTCCCCCTCAAGTTGGAGCATAGATATCAAACATGCCCAACTTGAAAATTAAATAGTCAAATTGTGATCGTGAGAGTTTTTTAGTAAGGATGTCAGCTATTTGTTGATTTGAGGGCACAAAAGGCATGCAAATGGTTCCAGCTTTCAAATTTTCTTTAATGAATTGTCTGCCAACTTCAATATACTTGGTCCTATCATGTTGGACAGGATTGTGTGCAATGTTGATGGCAGTTTTGTTATCACAGTATAATTTCAAATGAAGGTCTATAGTCTATTTAAGTTCATGAAGAATCTTATAAACTCCTAATTCCTCACATATCTCTTGAGTCATAGCTCTAAATTCGGCTTCTGCGCTGCTTCTGACAACAACATTTTGTTTCTTGCTCCGCCAAGTAACTAGATTGCCTTAAACAAAGTACAATATCCTGATGTAGATTTTTTGTCTGTGACTGGTCCAACCCAGTCTGCATCTGTGAAGACTTCAATGTTTCTGTGATTGGTCTTTTTGAAGAATAAACTCTTTCCAGGAGATGATTTTAGTTATCTTAGGATCCTGTAAACTGCTTCAAGATGTTCTTCGTATAGAGCATGCATAAATTGGCTAACCAAACTAACAAAATAGATGATATTTGGTCTAGTATGTGAGAGATAGATTAACTTTTCAACCAACCTCTGATATCATCTAGTGTCTACAAGTGTACTCCCATTTTTCTATAGTTTTACATTTGAGTCAATAGGAGTCTTAACTGGTTTACACCCACTCATCCCTGTTTTTTTCAAAAGGTCAGGGATATATTTTCGTTGAAAAATTACTATTCTCATTCTAAAGCGAGCAACTTCCATGCCAAGGAAATATTTAATAACTCTAAGGTCCTTGATTTCAAATTCTAATGCAATATTTTTTTTAGCCGTTCCATTTTAGCCATATCATATCTTGTAAGAATGATATTATTAACATAAACAATCAATACAACAATTTTTTCTTTTAAAGAAAATTTAAAGAATGTGTGATCAGTCTTGCCTTGAGTGTATTTCTGTCTTTTGACTGAATGAGTAAATTTTTCAAACTAAACCTTTGGGGATTGTTTGAGGCCATATAAGGATTTCTTTAATCTGTACATTGTGGTTAAAATTTTCCTCAAATTTTGCGTGACCCTCCATATATACTTCTTTCTCCAAGTCACCATTCAAGAAGGCATTTTTTACATTCAGTTGCTATAATGGCTAGTCTAAATTAACAGCAATAGATAGCAGTACTCTAACTATATTCAACTTTGTGACAAGTGCAAAAGTTTCAGAGTAGCCACTCCATATGTCTGAGTGAATCTTTTAACCACCAGTTTGGTTTTGTATCTTTCTATGGAACCATCTGAATTGTACTTCACATTGAAAACCCATTAACAGCCCACTATCTTCTTTTCTATTGGTAAAGTTTCGACACTTTAGGTATTGTTCTTTTCAAGAGCTCTCATCTTCTTAAGTACAACTTCTTTCCACTTTGGTAATTTGAGAACTTCCTGTACAATTTTAGGAATCTCTATACTAGACAAGTGAGATGTAAAAGCAGCAAATGAAGGTGACAGATTTGAGTACAAGACAAAGTTAGACAACGGATGTTTAGTGCAAGATCAAACCCTTTTCCGAAGACCAATAGGTATATCACATTCAAGAGATAGATTATCAGACAACAAGTTATAGTTACCTTTATTTACCCTCGAGTTGGAGTCATGACAGTGCTTAAATGTAGCCTCATCTCAGCTATTTCTATTTTTCCTTTTTGAGTAAACAAGCCCTTTCCAAGTTCTATTTTTCATGTCCCTCTCATGTTGTGGTATTATAGTAGTCGTTCCTCATTTTGTTTCTAATGTTCTTCAAAATATTGATTTTTAAAAAATTTAGTAGATGTAGGTCGAGGCTCATTTTGACATTCACTCATGGAAGGAGGATGTTCAAAGGATGAGTTTTGGTCATTTGTTGTAGGTGCAGATGATTATGAGTGTTCTGGCAAAAGAAAAACTTCAAAGAAATTACTAGAGGAATCAAATGAATCTTCCTTCAAGTTTTTCCCCTAAAGATGAATGTCTTTGAAATACGGTTGATGTTCAAAAAAAAATGACATCCATAAAGATATATGTTTGCTTTGAAATAGGATCAAAACATGTGTAGCCCTTTTGGCTTGGGGGGTACCCTATGAAGATACACTTCGTAGCTCGTGGTTCAAGTTTTTCACTTTTTTTGTGGTCATGAGTAAAAATAGTACACCTAAATATTTTTAGAGGCAAATCAGCTTAAAGTCTAGCTAATGGAAAGTAATGCATAAATGTATGGAAAGGAGTTTGAAATTGTAAAACTTTGGAGAGCATTCGATTTATTAAATATACAGTTGTTAGAACTGTATCCCCCTATAGATACTGGGAACATTAGTAGAAAAAAGAAGAGTTCGAGCCACCTCCAATAAATGTTTATTTTTCGTTCAGCAATGCTATTTTGTTGGAGTGTTTCGATGCACGTACTTTGATGAACAATTCCTTTTTCTAAGAAAAAATTTCTCGAAATCCTATTAAAGTATTCCTTTCTATTATCACTTCTAAAAATTTGTATATTGGTTTGAAACTAAGTCTGCACTATATAATAAAAGTTTTTGAAAATTTGTTTTCCTTCATATTTCTCTTTTAATAAGTATACCCAACATAGACGAGTGAGTATGGTTATCTATAAAGGTGATGAACCATCTTTTACTTATAAGTGTACTTATCTTATTAGGACCCTACACATTACTATGTATAATTGTAAATGATTTTGAAGGTTTATATAGTTGTGATAAAAATGAAGTTCTGTGATGTTTTGCTAATTCACAAATTTCGCATTGAAAAGAAAATGCATTTTTATTATAAAATAAATGAGAAAACATATGTTTAAGATATTGAAAATTAGGATGCTCTAACCTAAAATACCATAACATAATGTCATTATTCTCAAAAACAGAAATAGATTTAAAACAAGAATTAGAACTTGTACTTGGTGATTGTTGATTCGGTTTTGATTCTGAATTAAGAAGATATAGTCTACCATTTTTTTAGCACTGCCAATCATTCTCCCTGAGGCAACTCCTGAAAAGCACAATGAGTAGAAAAGAAATTAGTTTAACAATTTAGATCATTGACAAGTTTACTATCGGATGGCAAATTACAAGATAGTTTAGGAATATGAAGGATATTATGTAGGGTAAGAGAAGGAGAAACTATAATAGAACCTCTTCCAGTAATAGCTGATAGAGAGCCATCGGCAACTTTTATTTTCTAATTTTCTGTACATGGACTATAAGACGAAAAAGACTATATATACCTGTCATGTGGTCAGTTGCACTAGAATTTATAATTCAAGTGTAAACAAAGTTAACACTTAGAAAGGAAATTTTAGAATAGTTATCTTTTTGAGCTAAAGAACAGGAGGGAGACTTTTGAGATTCTAATAATTTGTACAGTTGGTCTATTTGTTCTTTTGTGAAAGGAAATGAACTTGAAGTTGACTGCTGATCTTGATCAGATACAAAGCCTAAAATGCGCGCCCATCTCCTCTAGGTTTCTGATTCAGTGGCCTACCATGGATTTTTCAACGAGTCTCTCGTGAGTGTCTAGGACGTTTGCAATAATCACACCATAGTTGTTTATCATTTCTCTTAATTGTCTCATGAGCATTTCTCATAAAAAGAGCATAGTTTTCTACCTCTTAGTCACGAGAGTGTTTGTTCATCATAACATTCTGTCGAACTTCTTCTCAACGAATTTCAGAGAATGCTTCTCTAACAGTGGGCAAAGGATTTTTTTTCCAAAATACAACTCTGTACTTCATCTAACTCTTTGTTCAATCCAGGTAAAAACATAAACACCCGATCATTTTCTTAACGTTTCATAAATTGGATACTATCTTCAGAATATTTTCAATCATCGTCATAACATAAGTCCAACTCATGTCAAAGTGTCATTAACTCATTATAATAAGACGTGACATCCTGATTTCCTTGTTTTGCATGCCACAGTTTTGATTTCAACTCAAATATTTGTGAAAAATTTTCAAGGTCTGAGTATGTTTTTTTGACAGTCTCTCACACATCTCCAGCAGTGGATAAAAACATAAAGGGTTTTTTAATTATTAGTTCCATTGCATTTATCAACCAAGCAATAATTAAAGAGTTTTCGGATTTTCATATTTTCTATTGTTGATTTCCTTCTACTGGTTTGAAAATTTTTTCAGTTAAATACTCAATTTTTTCTTTATCATCCAGTATCAATTTTACAGTCTAGGCTCACTCTACGTAATTTCTACTATTGAGTCTATGGATATTTAGAAGTGGCTCAATCAAAATTACCGTTGATCTAGATTTGAATTAAGTTCTACATTTTCCTAATTTAGATTACAACTTACTTTCTGTCAACAAATTGACTCGTGACCTACACTGTGAAGCTAAGATTTTCACCAATTTGTGTGAATTTCACGAAATGGGTTCAGGGAAGATGATTGACAGTACTAAAATAAAGTCAAAACTCTCTCCTCGAAGGTGACAATCCACCAGTGAAACAAGTTCAAATTGTTAATTGTGGGTTCTTTAAAAGTCAGTCCATCTTAAAGTCTAGTAATAAAGAAAATGATGTCATGTTGTGGCATTATCGTCTTTGCCATCCAAACTTTGTGTACCATGAGAAAATGTTTCCATTAGTGTTTATCAATAAAAATTCAAAGTTCTTTTAAGTGTGAAATTTGTGAATTTGCTAAACATACCCAAAACAGTTACCCAAGTCTCACTTACAAACCATCTTATCCCTTTGCTATGATCCATAGTGATGATGTATGGGGTCCCTTTAGAATAAAAAAATATTGCAAGAGCTCGGTGGTTTGTATTCTTTGTTGATGATCATAGTAGGCTAACCTAGGTTTTCTTAATGAAAGAAAAATCTATAATCTGTCAAATTTTTCAAAATTTCAATTTCATGATTCAAACCTAATTCAAAACCAAGATTCAATTCCTAAAATCTGATAATGCCAAAGAATACTACAGTTCTACCTTGAGTAACTTTCTTTCAAAAGCCAAGGAATTGTCCCCCGAACACCCAACAAAATGGTATTGCCGAAAGGAAAACAAACACTTGCTTGAGGTAGTTAGATCCTTCATGTTCTCCGCCCATGTGCCTAAACAATTTTGGGGAGAAGTTGTCCTTACTGTCACATATCTTATCAATCGAATGCCATCGAGAACTCTCAACTTTCAAACACCTAACTAGAGCCTTCTCACGATTTTTCCACAATCAAAAATCGTTTCTTCCCTCGACCCTTTTTGTCCATATACATTAGCAACATCGTAGCAAGTTAGACCCCAAATACATCAAATGTATCTTTATAGGATACTCTTCGCACACAAGGTTATAAATGCTACTCTCTTATCACCAAACGAACATACAATTCTATGGATGTGACTTTCTTTAAATGCCAACCCTTTTATACCAAAACTAACACCCAAGAAAACCCAATGACATCTTACTAGTCCCTGGAATCTCTGGTAAACACTTGATTTTATAATTTCGACATCCATACCCTCCACACGCCAACCACCTAAACCTTAACCACACCAACCCAAAAGCCAAAATTATGAAAAAGAGGAACATAACACAACTACAACAACCCAAACTTTTGCCCAAAATAACCTAAATCCACCACAAAATACAAATGATGAGCTCTGTGTCTATACTAGGAGAAGATGACCTGAAAAAGTGATAGAACAACCAGAATTCCTCATACTAGTTCAAGAATCTGAACCAAGTCCAAATCCTACCCAAATTCACTCAGGTAAGGAGATCACTAATATCAAGAATTTGGCTTCTTTGGTAGATGATTCTGACATTCCTATTGCTTCAAGAAAAGATGTCAAAACCTGCATAGAGCATCCTATTAGTAGATTTGTCACATATAATGGATTATCTCCTACCTACGAAGCCTTTATTGCAGATCTTAACAGGATACAAGTTCCTAATTCTATTTAGGAAGCTCTTGAGAACCCAAAATAGAGAAAAGATGTTAGTGAGGAAGTCAAAGTACTAGAAAAGAATGGCACATGGATTACTTCTGACCTCTCTCCTGGGAAGAAAACAGTGGATTGCAAGTGGATCTTTGCCATTAAATAAGCAAATGGAAGCATAGATAGACTCAAAGCTTGGCTAGTAGCCAACAGATTTATTCAATCCTGTGGAATAAACTACTAAGAAACATTTGCTCCTATGGCCAAACTAAATACAATCTGAGTTCTTTTCTCACTTGTAGCTAACCTAGATTGGCCTCTATATTAGCTAGATGTTAAGAATGTCTTTTTGAATGAAAACTTGGAAGAAGTGTACATGGAAATACCACCAAACCTAGATACATCCTCTAATCACAACAAAGTGTGCAAACTCAAGAAATCATTGTTAAGCCTCAAGCAATCATGTCAAGCATGGTTTGATAGGTTTGCAAAGCCAGTAATTAAATAGGGCTACATTCAATGTCAAGCATATCACACATTATTTGTAACATTTTCTTTCATAAAAGAGAATATCAATTCTAATAGTGTATATTGATGACATCATCCTAACATGTGATTATGAAGAGGAATTATCAGAAGTGAAGAAAATACTTAGCACAAGAATCTGAAACTAAAGACTTGAGAAAATTAAAGTACTTTCTTAGCATGGAAGTAGCACGGTCTAAGGGAGAAATATTTGTCTCTCAACACAAGTATATCCTTGACTTGTTGAAGAAGACAAGAATGCTTGGTTGGAAACCCTCAAACACTCCAATGGACCTGAGAAAAAGACTAGGAATTGAAAAGAACAGTGCAACTATGGACAAGGGGAGATACCAAAGACTAGTGGGGAGACTCCTGTCTCTCTCACAAGGCCTGATATTGGATTCTCCATTAGTGTTGTGAATGAATTCATGAACAACCCAACAATAGAACACAGAATTTTAAGATACCTAAAAAAGACTCGTGGAAGAGGAATATTGTATAAAAGGAATGACAACAGGGATGTTGAAATTTTCACAGATGCTGACTAGGGAGGTTATGCATCTAGCAGAAGGTCTACATCACGGTATTGTCCCTAAATATATGGGGAAAATTGGTAACTTAGAGAAGTAGTTTGTGGTCTCAAGAAGCAGTGCAAAAGCTGAGTTCAAAGCTTTAACACTTGGCATCTGTGAACCTGAATTGAACCTAGAATCAGATAAACCTATCAAGATGTTATGTGAGAGCCCAACTACTATTAGTATAGCCAAAAACTCAGTACATCATGATATGACAAAGCATATTGAGATAGAAAGACATTTCATTGCTGAAAAAATTGAGAAGTCAATTATTCAGTTGGTTCACACTCCAACCAAGTTCCAAACAGCTAACATTCTCACTCAAGCTCTTCCAAGTGCATACTTCGAAGACTTGAGTTGCAAGCTGTGCATGTTATACCCAGCTTGAGAGGGACTGTAGAAATTTGAAGTAATCAGTTAGGAGATCCCATGATTCTCTGGATTTGTTTAATTTTATCTGTGGAGGATATCTCCTAATTTATTCTGTTTTTTATTCTAGATAGGATCATCCCTGCTTTACAGATATTCACCCAAATCAGTTCTAATCCTTTCCAGATTTGATGAGATTTATCTCATCGAAAGTTAGTTATTGCAGATTCTCTGCCTCTTGTATATAAACCCTGTTGTGCCCATCTTTTTTGTAATGAGAAATACATTAATTCCTTCTCTCATTCCTCCGTTTTTCTCCAAAACTCTCATACTTCATACTCATTTCATACAATTTTTCCGTCCTTCTTAATAAATTTTCTTTTTCTATAAAAGAACAACACAGGCATTGATACCTCTTACTTTGGGTGCCTAAATCCTTAATACCTTTTTACGTAAAGGAAATTGATACACTTGATAGGTTACTATGTTGAAAAATATTTACAGTATCAATTATTTAATCCATAAACCATAATCAACTCTAATTACAACAATTTTCCAATTATTCCCTCAAACACCTATTGCGTTTTGTGCCTTTATTCAGTCCATTTTTTGCTTGACTGGTCTACAGGTCAGGGAGCATGCTCGGAAACTTTTGGAAAAATACATAAAAAAACCTTTCTTTGATGCACGGTGAGCTTCTTGTATTATGATTTGTACTATTGCTCATACCTTGTATTGCCCTTGTCATGGTTGGTTTTATTATTGTTCGTGATATTTGTTGTGTTGCATTTGCCATTTTTCTAGAGACAACAAATTTCTGTCTATCATGTATATAGACTATAATGCTTACGTAGATGTTAAGTAATAAAATAATAGTTGAGGGCAAAGTTGTATTTTGAAGTGTATTAGTAAGGGTAGAAAGTGAAATTCAGGTTTGGGAAGGTTGGCAAAGACTATAATGAAGTTGTGATTCTTTCTCCATTCTCTTTTTATCCTTCTCTTCTCTCTTGCTTCTACAGGTAGACACAAGGTTGCGCACCTCAAACATGTAAGGGTGGGTTTATGGGTGTTTAAATATTCATTTGTATATCAATCAGTAGATATAAGAGTGAGAAAGAGGGTGAAAGTCTTGTCATGAACTTGATTGGGTTCACATGAGAGATGGATATGTTCTAGATAATTCAACTAATTATCTATCTAATGTTTATTGTACAAGTTTGGGTATATATTTGTTTTTTTTTTTTTTGGATAGAATGATATATATTTGAATTAAATGTAGCTACAATAATAGCTTAGTAGCTTAACCATTTTCCTCCCACATATGGGTTTAATTTTTTAAATATTTTGTAAACAGGAAAAGAGAGAAAAGAAAGGATGGGAGAAAGAAGAATGAGTGAATTATTGTTTTACTCATTGAAAGATATATCTTCTTTGAATTTGGTCCTCTAGTGTTCAACTTTCTTAACTTAGTCCTTCAAAAATCATTATACTATCAAAATAGTCTTTGTTAACCGTTAGCTATAGTTATTTACCTAGCTTATCTGAATGCTAATGTCGTTGTCAAGTGCATGATGTGATTTGAAAATGCTAACTTGACTAAGTTAGACCATGTAAGCAACCAGAGTTAATGGGGTTAATGTAGAGACCATTTTGATAGTAAAATAATCTTTGGAGGACTAAATTGAGAGGACTGAACATTAGGGGACCGAATTGAAAAATAGAATATCTTTCAAAGACCATAACCATAATTCACTCAAGAAGAAAAGTTTGAGTGGGATATCTAACATAATTCTGTGAGCCCCGACTGTCTATAATCATAAACTTGGTCGAGTTCAAGGGCATTACATACACTACAAGCCCAACTCACTAGTCAACAACACACTTATTTAACTAACTATCAACCTTATTCTAACACTCCCCTTTAAGTTAGAGCATGGATATTAGTCATGCCCAACATATTATACAAAAAAATGTAGTTCTCGCTCAACTAAGTGCCTTGGGCAATAAATATGCTAATTGATCTCCAGTACAAATGTAGTAAGTGCCAACCAACTTTTGTAGAACTACTCTCACGAAATGACAATGTTCTTCAATATGTTTCATCCTCTCATGAAACACTAGATTAGATGATATATGCATGGTTGCTTGACTAGCACACCATAATTTCATCTAGAAATCTTTCTCAACTCCAAGCTCCTTCGAGAGTTATATCCACATTATTTCACAAGTTGTTTAGCCTATAACCCTATACTTAACTTCCACACTAGACCAAGCATCCACAATTTGCTTCTTGCTCTTCCAAGAGACAATATGTCCACCAACAAAGTGTGTTATTCTTGACTTTATCATTTTGGGTTTCGGCCCAATCAGCATGAGTGAAGGCCTCAACTCTATTATGGCCATGGTTAGCATACAATATGACTCTTCCTAAGGCTTTCTTCAAGTACTTCACTATGTGGATAATTGTATCCCGTGAGTGGTAGTTGGTGAAGACATAAACTGATTAACAACATTGATTGAAAAAGTAGTGTCTAGTTTGGTGACAGTCAAATAGTAAATCTTCATTACTAATCTATATGTTTTGGATCATTAAAGGCCTCCTCATCTGCGAATAACTGTGTTTGTCTCCATTGGAGTCTCATAAGGTTTAGCTCCCAATAAACTATTCATAAAGTAAATCAAAAACATACTTTCTCTGAGATAGAAATATCCCTTTCCTCGACCTCAAAACTTCAATGTTCAGCAAATACTTTAGCTCACCCAAATCTTTGGTTTAAAATTTGTTCTGGAGAAATTTCTTTAAAGTTGCAATACCACATTTGTCACCCCTATAATCAGTGTCATCAACATAGACTACAAACAAGAGACATCTTGCATCAGTGTGCCATAAAAAATATAGTATGATCACCTTCACTCCTTTGTAGACCAAACTCAATAACCATTTCTAAATCTCTTGAACCAGGGATTCTTTCAAACCATATAACAAACTTTTTTAATTAATAAACTTTACCGTACTGCCCTTGAGAAACAAACTGATTGCTTGCTCCTTATATACTTCCTTGTGCAAATTGCTTTTGATAAAAGCATTCTTCACATCAAATTGTAAAGGAAAATTACTGGTCACAACTAGAGATAAGTTGAACAAATGTTAATTTGGCTACAGGAGAAAAATTGTGAGTATAATCAACACCATATGTTTGAGCATAATCCTTATCCACAAGCCAAGCTTTCAATTGGGCCACAAACTCATCTGGGTTCATGTTCACATCATATACCTATTTATACCTGATTTCCTGTTTACTAGGAGGAAGATGAACTAAGTCCCAAGTCTCATTATGATCAATAACATGCATTAGCTCCTCCAGTTCCCTCTGCCAACCATTATGAGTCATGGCTTCAAACAAAGACTTTAGAACAAATACATTATCAAGAGAAGCAACAAAGGAAAGAGACATGGACGATAAACAATAAGAAACAAATGATGAAATAGGATGACTGTGTTTGCCTTTGCAGATTGCGATGGAAAGGTCCAATCTAAGATCTTGTTAAAATAATATTAGTTTATCTTTCTTCTTTATTCAGTTAGACTATACAAGTCCCTGGTTGTTTCTAAAGTTAAACAACCTTCACTCTAGTATAAATATATGTAACACAACCCTCCCTTGATCAAGGCTTTCTAAAGCGTTCTCTTGTCTTTTACATAGCATCAGAGCTTGAGGAGAGATAAGAGTAAGCCTAGTGGTATAGTTTTCAAGGTTGGAGCTCTACACAATTATTTAAGGGAGCTCTCACCCCCCTTTTGCAGTCAGATGTTTTGTCACCATCTCAAGAGATCCTTAAGCCATTTTCTCCGAGTTTTCAACAACTTTCCCAACAGAACTCCGATGCCTTTTCTGATGGTTTTCTGGCCACTTCTTTAAGAGATTTCATCTTTCTCTGGCAACTCTGACAGTTTTTCAGACAGTTCTCCAGTTGTTCTTCATCCATTTACTTTGGCTCTATGTATGCCTAAGTCAATCTCCTATTGTTTATCTCGCCAGGAGTGCTTATTTTGGGTTACGCTCGCTTCTCTAGCTTTTTGCAGTGCTATTAATCTCATAGGTTATATCTACTTTTGTAATAAGCTTGGTGCATTTCCTTTATATGCTCTGGCCTAAGGGGTTTTAGAATAGGATTAGTTTATCTTTCTTCTTTATTTAGTTAGACTATATAACTCCCCTGTATTTTCTTTTTCTAATACCATGTTACATATCGTTAAAACAAAGATATGTTGAACAGGAAGACTTTCACACTTATATGGTTACCCATAGTGGAAAAGCTTTCTCTTCTTATATTTATACCTAAACTAGATACATATGAACAAGGTACTAAATTTCATTTCGAGGTACTATTTCGGTAACTTTAGAAACGGAAATATTTCGAAACGTTTCGAAAATTTCGTGAAAACAGAATATTTTTTAAGAAACATTTCAAATACAACAACAATAACAACTAAATTTTTTCCCACTAAGTAGAGTCGGTTACAAGGATCCAACGGCGTCACAGTGACCCATCATGAATGAGATCAATAGATAGGTTATTAACTATTAAATTATTCTTAATAGTTTCACCTATTGTTTTCTTTGACCTCCCTCTACCTCTAATTATTAAACTATTCTCCATCTGATCCACTCTTCTCATTAGAGTTTCTACAGGTTTTCTCCACACATGACTAAATCACTTTAAACAAAATTCTACCATCTTCACAATAGGTGATACCCCAACCTTCTCTCTAATGCACTCATTTCTAATCATATCTCTTCTGGTGTGTCCACACATCCAGCGCAACATTTTTATCTCTACAACATTGAGTTTATCTTCATATTGTCTTTTGACTGCCCAATATTCAATACTATACAATATAGTAAGTTTTATAGCCGTACAGTAGAATTTTTTTTTAACTTTAAGCAGCACCTTTTTAATCACAAATGGCACTCGAAGCTTTCTTCCACTTCATCCATCCTGCTTGAATCCTATGGTTTACATCCTCCTTTACTTCTCCGTCATTTTGTATAATGGATTCAAGATATTTAAAACTTATAACTTATTTTAATATATGGTCTCCAAATTTTACATCTAAATTCGTATTTGTTCGTCTTTTACTAAAAATACATTCTATATATTTTGCTTTATTTCTACTTATACGAAAACCATATATTTCTAAAATTTGTCTCCATGATTCTAACTTCATATTTATTTTATCTTTCAATTCACCAATTAAGACTATATTATCTGCAAAAAACATACATTGAGGTCCATTTATAAAAATCATATACAAATTTTTCTTTTTTCTTTGATACCTTTCCATAAAATAATATTAAATAATATTTTTTTTTCAATTTTAAAAGATTTTAACATAATATTAATGATATAGATATATAAAATTATGTTAAAATTAATTTGAATTAATGTTTATAGTTGAATAACAAGTAAACATACTACTATAGTAAGGATTTCGACTCAAATTTCAACATCATTTAATAACAATCTCTCTCTTGTATCAATTTCTCCATTTTTTTAATTTTTTTGTGAACATTTATCTTTAAGTTTCTCTCAGTCGACTATGATTCTGTCTCTATCTTCAGGTATCTATTTCAAGTATTTTCCTCTCTTTTTGTCTCTCAATCTATTTTTTCATCATTGTTGTAGTTTTTTCTTTAACGTGAAAACAATGAAGGAAAGCAATGTTATGAGAATGAGAGAGGAGAGTAAGAAGTTGACCAAAATATTGTGAATTGTGAGAGAAAATAATTTGATATTGAATGTGATGTGATGCTACTTTCATCTATTTTTTCAAATTGTCAATTTTTTGATTTTTCAAATTGGTTTGGTACTTTTCTATCGAAATAACTCGAAATAAGAGTATTTTTGTTGAAACAACTCGAAACAAGTGTATTTTTATCGAAACAACTTGAAACAAGAGTATTTCCGTCGAAACAAGAGTATTTCCATTAAAACAACTCGAAATAATTCAAAATAAGAGTATTTCTATCGAAACACAAGTATTTCCACCAAAATATTCTATAACATAATAATTTCAATCGAAATAACATAATTTTTTAACAAACATTTTATTTCATTTCGATAATTCCGTTTCATGTTGGTAACTTTAGAAACGGAAACGTTTCGGTTGTTTCGATGAAAAAGAAAGGAAATTTAGTTCCTACATATGAATACAGGTAATAAGCCTTCTAGAGGATAATGACTCCTATAGAATAAGAAATAACTAAAAGACTCCTAGATAACGATAAACTCCCAACTTGTAGATAAATGATAAGAGATAATTTCTTAACATTATTTTTTAATCCTTAAACACCCTTCTAATTTGTCACATTTATCCTATAATCATGGATAAAAAATTTTTTAGGGACTAAAAGTAAGGTCGAGGTTCAAGGTAGATGATATATAGACTCTTAACACTGTGTTTGAGATCACCAGAAATTTTTTTTCTCTTTTGGAAGTTGTAGCTAGAGTTCAAGGTGGATCAAATAACTCAGATACTGTTGGAAGAGGAAGAGATTAATGAGGCACTGACTTAATTAGTCAGCCTCTTGGGCAGATAACATTTATGTATGTGTAATACTAGGAGAATATAACATAAGCTTAACCATAAAAGCTCATATACTTATAATACTCCCCCTCAAGCTAGAGCAAAGTTGTTAATCTTGCCCTGCTTGTCACAAATGAAATCAATTCTAGTCCCATCAACTAATTGTTGTCCTGTATGAACATATGATTAATCGAATAATCGAGCTTTGGGTGCATTGCTGATAACTCTTTTCTTAACCTAAAAATCCGTAATACCTTTTAACATCCTTGTGATGAAGCCAACAGCGCTGCTAGCTTCTTTGCAATCTCTGTAGTCTATACTGAAACATTAAATTTTTTCACTTAATGCAACTTATAAATATTTGATAGACTGCAAGAATGCATGTCCTCTTTCCTACTTTTGTTTTTGGCATTTGATTGAGAAAGATCCTCTGGATTAGATTCATAAATTTGCAACTTTATATTTGTAATATTTAAGCCATCAAATCTGGGAGTATCTGGTAATTTTCTTGTCTTGCAATGCTTGATGTCATGCTTATGTGCCTGTTTGTAATTACCTTTATTTTCTTCTTTGTTTGATAATAGTTATGGGGAATCTATTGATCGGATGAGCGTGGAGGAGTTAGAACAGGGGAAGCGCTGGTTAAGTGATACATTTCATCTCATAAGGTAAGTCCATTACAATCCATTCATGGGTAGTGGTGGTAAAACAAATTTTTGAGGTTTTGGGTAGTTGCATTCCTCCCATACCCTCCTTCCTTTTCCATCCATTTCAAGTTTAACTGGCGTTTGCAATTTACATCTGTCTTGGTTGATTTATTTGATAGAGCCATTCTCAAGTATTGATATCAGGGTAATTGTTGGTTCTCTATAAGTTGTTTTCTCTTGAGGAACTGAGGCGTGTTATGGTTGCTGGTGTGATTTTTTGTTTTTTTAATCAAAATAAAGGTAAAGTATTGTTAAAATAAAATGGAAATTAATTGAGAATCAGGTGGCAACAATAGAAATGTCACTGCTTGATCTGGATTGTTTTGGTTGGTGGAGCTGAATCTTCCTTTGCTTATACTTCTATTGTTTCCTTAATTTGGTTACCAATGCTGTTGCTGAAAATACTGAAGTCTTCTTAATTAATTATTTTAATTACTTGAGCAGTACAGTTGTAGCTTCCTGAGCCTTTAGAATGTTTGTGTAAAACTGATGATCAAGGCTTATAACATGCACCTTCTACTCTCGGCTCTATTCTTGAATTAGTCGAGTAATAATGGATCTTTTGTTGCTTTTTCTTGGTACTTGCCTTTGGCAGTGATTGTTGAGTAAATTGTAATGTTACTTTTAGATTACTCGTCTGACTCATTGTTGACTTTGGTGCCAATCTTCCTCATTGGTCATAATAGGTGTGAAGATGATTCCCTTCCAAATATAAAGTGGGTCCTTGACCTTGCAAAATCGGCTGTACTAAGGCATGGGGTGCGTGGACTTGTAATTGATCCTTATAATGAGCTTGACCATCAGCGCCCTCCGAGCCAGTAACTCTCTTGGAGACCATTTTTTTTTTTTTGCTTTCTTGTTATATTCATATTTGGCAATATCATGCACTTGCTCCTTTTGTGGGCAAAACAAAATACCGAAAAACAGTACAATAAGTAAAACTATTAAAAATGATTTAATAGTTAATAACTTATCTATTGATCTCATCCATGATAGGCCACTATGGCGCTATTTGATCCATGTAGCCGACCCCACCTAGTGGGAAAAGGCTTAGTTGTTGTTGTTGTATACTTGTATCAATGACTCCCCTAGCACTTACAGTGTTACTCTGATCCTTCCTCCTTGTTGCATCCCATACGTATTCAAACATCAGCAGCATGGCTAAATGTTGTTCATTTATTTGGTACAGGACTGAAACTGAATATGTGAGTCAGATGCTTACCAAAATCAAACGGTTCGCCCAGCATCATGGATGTCATGTTTGGTTTGTAGCACATCCTAGACAGGTTGGTAACAAACAGCTGTCATTTCTGTCCATTGCCATTTTCCTTTTGCTGATATATATACTTGTCTAACAGTTGCATATATATGTATATATGTATCACAGCTGCATAATTGGGTTGGCGGTCCTCCTAATCTCTATGATATAAGTGGAAGTGCACACTTTATAAATAAGTGTGACAATGGAATTGTTATTCATCGAAATCGGGATCCTGAGGTTGGGCCTGTCGATCAAGTACAGGTGAGTGTTTGCAGCATAAATTGGGTGCTTAAGTGATCATATATCATACTAAATAAAATAAATATGTATTTGCTTGCTTACATAGGCTTTGCTTCAGGTTTGTGTTCGTAAGATACGAAATAAGGTTGCAGGGACAATAGGCGACGCCCTTTTGTTGTATAATAGGTATTAAGATTTTTAATCTTCTTTATTGTGCTGCCATGAATTCTTATATAAACAAAACAAACAAACAACTAAACTTTTTTCTACTAGGTGAGATTGGTTACATGAAACAAACGATGCAATAATGACCTATTATAAATGAGATTAATAGAGATTATTAGTAGCTAAATCCTTAATGGTTTTACTTTTTTTTTGTCTCTTTTTACATTTAACCATTGAGCTGCTCTCCATCTAATCTATTTTTCACACTAAAGCTTCTATAGGTCTTCTCCACACATAATCAAACTATTTAAAGCGAGATTCTACCATCTTCTTCACAATAGGTGTTATATCAACTTTCTCTCTAATGTATTCATTTTTAATCATATCACTTCTAGTGTGTCCACATCCAATGCAACATTCTCATTTCTACGACATTGAGTTTAGTTTTATGTTATCTTTTAACCACCCAATATTCAGTACCATACAATATTTTGCTAGTCTTATAGTTGTACAGTAGAATTTTTCTTTAAACTTGAGCAGCCATTTTCTATTACAAATGACACCTGAAGCCCTCTTCTATTTCATCCATCCCACTTGAATCTTATGGTTTACAACTTCCTTTACTTCTCCGTCATTTTGTAAAATGGATTCAAGATATTTAAAGTTTGTGACTTGTTTTATAAGATAATCTCTAAGTTTTACTTTTAAATCCGTATTTATTTGTCTTTTGTTAAAATTACATTTTATATATTCTATTTTATTTATACTTATACGAAAGCCATGTAATTTTAAAACTTGTCTCCATGACTCTAATTTCATATTTATTTTCTCTTTTGATTCACCAATTAATACTGTATTATCTGCAAAAATCATATGGGGCCCTAATTCTTGGATATGTTCAATAATTGTATTCAAAATTAAGTCAAAAAGATATGGACTAAAAGATGAACCTTGATATAGTCCTATAGTTGTAAAAAAAAATTGTGTCTCCATTCTGTATTCTCACACAAGTCGTGATACTATCGTATATATCTTTAATTGCTCAAATATAAGCAATACGTACTATTTTCTTCTCTAAAACTTTCTATAAAACCTCTCTCAGCACTCTTATCATACACCTTTTTTTAAATCGATAAAAACTATATGAAATCTTTTTAATTTCTTTGATATCTCTCCATCAATTTCTGCAATAAGTAAATTGCTTCCATGGCTGACCTTCCTGACATAAAACCAAATTAATTCTCTGTGATTTAAGTATTTTGTTTTAATCTCTACTCAATCATCTTCTCCCATAACTTCATAATATGACTCGTGAGTTTAATTCCCCTATAGTTGACACAATTCTGAATGTCCCCCTTGTTTTTATAGAGAGATTAAAATACTCATTTTCTATTTATTCAGTATTTTCTTAGATCTTGTTATTTAATTAAATAACTTAGTGAACCAACTTATACTTTTCTTGCCTAGACTTTTCTACACCTCAATAAGTATATTATCAGGTCCTGCTACTTTGTCATTATACATTCTCTTCAAAGTTTTTTCTATTTCAAATCCCTGGATTTTACGATAAAAGGTATAATTTCGGTCCTCTTCTGCAATATTTAATCTATCAGAGTAATAAGAAAACTCATGTCTTTCGTTAAAAAGCTATTGAAAGTAACTTTTTATCATGTTTGTATATTTTGCTCCCTTACTAAAATATTATCCTCTTCATCTTTAATACATTTCACTTAGTTTAAATCTCTTGTCTTTATTTCCCTACTTTTGCAAACTTGAAAATTCTTCTTTTACCATCTTTAGTTCTTAAATATTGATATAGCCATTCAAAAGTTCTAGATCTCTTCACTCATAGCCCTCTTAACATCTTTCTTAACAATTTTATATTTTTTTCAATTTTCATTATATTTACATAAATGTCACGTTTTATAACACTCTCTTTTATCTTTTATCTTATCTTGCACCTTTACATCCCATTACCAAGATTCTTTATCCTTTAGTCCAATGCCTCTTGATTTTCTAAATGTCTCTTTTGTTATTTTTTTAATCTCTTTAGCCACCTCAACCCACATATTGTTAGCACTTCTTTGTATTTCCTAAAATCCTTCTTCTTCCACCCTTCTTTGAAAGTTCTTTTATTGTTCATCTTTCAAAAGTCGCCATCTAACTCTTAGAATTTTTTTTTTTTTTTGCCTATTTCTTTCTACTATTCTCTTAACACATATGCCCATAACTAAAACTGTGTTGGGTAGCCAAACTCTCTTCAAATATGATTTTATAATCTATGCAAAACTTTCTATCTGATTTCCTTACCAAGAAAAAATCTATCCGCTTGTATGTAATAAGACGTTCTCTGCTTCTTAAAATTAGTGTTTGCTATTATAAAATTAAAAGTTTAAGAAAAATTCAAGATAGTTTTACCTTCTTCATTTGTTCCCTAAACCCAAAACCTCCATTTATATCCTCATATCCTTTAGATTCACACCCTACATGCCCGTTTAGATCCCCTCTTAGGAAATTTTTTTTCTCCCGAAGGTATTTCCTAAACTAAATCTTTTAGATCTTCCCAAAAATTTATCTTCTGATGCTCCTCTATTCCTATTTGTGGTACATAAATACTAATCATGTTAAAAATGTCCCGCTCCACTATAAACTTTAAAGCTATAATCCTATCTCGTAATCTTTTTACATCTATCACGTTCTTCCCTTCCTTATCAACTATTATCTCTACCCATTGCTAGTTCTTGTCTTACCAAACAACAACAACTAAGCCTTTTCCCACTAGGTGGGGTCGGTTACATGGATCAAACGGCACCACAGTGGCCTATCATGAATGAAATCAATAGATAAGTTATTAACTATTAAATCATTCTTAATAGTTTCACTTATTGTTTTCTTTGGCCTCTCTCTACCTCTAATTATTGGACTATTCTCCATCTGATTTACTCTTCTCACTTGGACTTCTACAGGTCTTCTCCACACATGACCAAACCACGTTAAGCGAGATTCAACCATTTTCTCCACAATAGGTGCTATCCCAACCTTCTCTCTAATGCACTCATTTCTAATCATATCTCTTCTGGTGTGTCCACACATCCAGCGCAACATTCTCATCTCTCCGACGTTGAGTTTATTCTGATGTTATCTTTTGACCGCCCAATATTCAGTACCATACAATATAACAGATCTTATAGCCATACAGTATAATTTTTCTTTAACTTTGAGCAGCACTTTTTTATCACAAATGACTCTTAAAACTTTCCTCCATTTTATCCATCCAACTTGAATCATATGATTTACGTCTTCCTTTACTTCGCCATCATTTTGTATAATGGATCCAAGATATTTAAAACTTGTAACTTGTTTTAATATATAGTCTCCAAGTTTCACGTCTACATTCATATTTGTTTGTCTCTTACTAAAAATACATTCCATATATTCTGTTTTATTTTTACTTATATAAAAACCATGTGTTTCTAAAATTTGTCTCCATGACTCTAAATTCATATTTATTTCCTCTTTCGATTCACCAACTAAAACTATATCATCTGCAAAAATCATACATTGAGGTTTCAACTCTTGTATATGTTCAATAACTACGTCCAAAATCAAATTAAAAAGATACGGACTCAGAGAAGACCCTTGATGTAGTCCAATAGTTGTGGGAAAATCCTGTGTCTCCATTTTGTGTTCTCATGCAAGTCGTTAACCTGTTGTACATGTTTTTGATTGTTCGAATATACGCAATATGTACTCCTTTCTTTTTTAAAACCTTCCATAGAATCTCTCTTAACACTCTGTCATATGCCTTTTTCATATCAATAAAAATCATATGCAATTCTTTATGTCTGCTTTGATACCTTTCCATCAATCTCCGTAGTAAATAAATTGTTTCCATAGTTGACCTTCCTGGCATAAATCCAAACTGATTCTCTGTAACTTGAGTTTCTTGTCTTAATCTTTGCTCAATGATCTTCTCCCATAACTTCATAGTGTGGCTCATTAGTTTAATCCTCCGATAGTTGGAACAATTCTGTATGTCTTCTTTATTTTTATAGATAGGGATTAAAGTACTTCTCCTCCATTTATCTGGCATTTTCTTAGATTTCATTATCACATTAAACAACTTAGTGAGCCAACTTATCCCTTTCCTTCCTAAACTTTTTTCACACCTCAATAGGTATATTATTAGATCCTATTGCTTTGCCATTATATATTCTCTTCAAAGCATTCTCTACTTCAAACTCTTGAATTATACGATAAAAAGTATAATTACGGTCCTCTTCTGTAGTATTAAGTCTGTCAGAGTCACAGGTCAACTCATGTCATTCGTTAAAAAATTCTTGAAAGTAACTCCTCCATCGTGCTTGAATATCTTGCTCTCTTATCAAAATATTACCTTCTTCATCTTTAATACATTTCATTTGATCTAGGTCCTTTGTCTTTCTTTCCCTACCCTTCACAAACCTATAAATTTTTCTTTCTCTATCCTTAATTCTTAAAGATTGATATAACCCCTCAAAAGCTCTAGATCTTACTTCACTCATAGCCTTCTTAGCATCTTGTCTTTCCAATATATCAAAATTTAAAATCCAAAGAATCTAATTCCTTTACTTTTTTTTTCTACCCACTTAATTTCTTGTAAGCACATGATAGTGATTCTTCTCCTAATCATGGTATCAATTATTTCTATTGATTTACCTATAAGTGTGCCTACATTTCAAGTTTCAAAATAGATCCTACCTTCATAAATTAACTTCTTTACCTACACACGTTCACTAAAGTGGAAATTGTTACATATTTTTCATTGCACCAAGACATCGATGTAGCGACTCCTGTTCTCTTGACACTATATTTGAGCTATATAGCGCACTGCTTCCAGACAACAACCTAGCCATAATATTGTTGTTTCGTTAATCTATACTCATATAGATATTACAAAATTTTACATTGGCTGTCACAAGACTAACACAACTTTCTTTAGTAAAATTCTTTTATTAACGGTCTATCGAAAACATTTGATTTAAAATCGATGTCTTATTTACAATTTTGATAGTCCAAAGTTTACTGCAGCCATTGGGCTTTTTGTCCTAGCCTTTTATTTTTAATCCTCTTGACTCTTATTATCAATCTAGTGGCTGCAGTGAGCTCTTCTCCATCTTATAATATGCTCATGCTTTCATGTGAGACATCACGGCCTGCCTTGTGACCTAAACAACACCTATTTTACTTTTATTCCTTAATATTTTTGTGGTTGATAGGCCGTTCGTATTTTTGGAAAAATCATTGGTCTCCTGCCCTAATGTTTCCAGTTAGGTTAGGCTTAAGTTACTATTTATGGTAACAGAAGTTTTGTGGACAGGGCAACTGGTGAGTTCATCGCTGTTGATAAGCCATCCGGCAGGAGATAGCGGTGACACAAATTTATTAATGGGATTGTTCAAGCAGTTCATGGAATGAAGCTAACTTCTGATGCTTGACTCCTTTCTAAACACGGAGGTGGCGTTTTCACCATTGTTGCTGTGACCTGTGACCATATTGGTAATGATGGATAACATCACATGGCCTGTCAAATTTGATAGTATGTTACATTTCCGCCTGGTTATGAGAAAATCTTGTATACATTATTTTGTAGGTGTTACGACACTAAATTTGGAGATACGAGTGTTTTTCCTTGTATATAAACTTTCTTGTAATGACCCCTTCATTCTAGAATTTTGAGTGAACTCTGGTGCTTGATATTGTCACTTTATATCTGGGAGTTGTGGGTGTGGGAATGATTTCACAGAATTAAATTAAACCAATATGGTCGCACAGGGACAAAGGATCTTGATCTTGCAAAGGTGAGTTAGCTCCTGAAACCCTTCCCAAATTCCAGTGTTTACTATCACTCCTAGTCTGGTATCATGGGGGAATATGTTCAGTGAATGGATAGGAAAAGGGAGGAAAACCAGAAAGCCTTCCAAAAGAGGCACGCTTCCCAATATATTGCATCAACGTGGGCCAATTTATTCTGTAGACTTGGTCTACCAATTTTGGTAGACCAAGTCAATGGAGGTGCAGGAACATCGGCTTAGTCTAACATATGTGACTATTTTTCTGACTTAATCTATTAAATAATGGTTAAGTCTATACAATAATTTCTTATAAAAGTCCAGGAATATTATGATTTGGTTAACGAATGGCTTCGCTTTCAATGGTTCAATATATATACACGTGTTGGTGTTTCAAAATGAAGCAACTTTACAACGCATTTAGGATAGCCGTAGTATCTGAATTGAAGATATACATGTTATCTATTCCTCCTGCTATCTTGGGTAATATTAAGTACTGTGGATACTAGTGTATTAAATATAAGGCATTTTGGATGCCTCCGGAGTCTTGACATTTAAGATATTTGGATGAAAATAACAGTACCAAAAATGCCCTTGATTCATGGATTGTGGTTGAGGCTATAAAGATCACGAATGGACACGGGAGCATGATGGCTTCATTCGAAATAATAGAATATTGATGATTTGATTTATTGAATTTTGGGTAAGTGAAATTCGAGATAGAGAGCACATCTTTGTTAGTGCAAATTTTCTTGTTTCCTCAAAAAAAAAATGCTAAATAGTACCAAATGAATGTAAGTGTAATAAATCGTAACACTAATTTGATAACAAATATCTGTTATGACGAATTGGACCAATTGGTCAGATCTGTTGATTCTTTGTTCGGGTCAATTTTAACTGTTCCTAAAAAAATTGGTGAATCTGTTAAAAAAAACAATCAAAAGCGTACGTGAGATATTTTTTTATTGAGCATCAGCTCAATTGTGGTTCAAGTACAAAACTTTGAGCCTCTCTTTTCGTCAATTCTACGGCAGGTCTGATATTTAGAATATTGATAAATGCTTGCAAATATTACTGTAGAAAATAATTCTAATTTGAGTATGAGCAGTATAAAAGTAGAATTAATTATGAGAATGTGAAAACGCGGAGGTAGCATCCGTCCTTGCATTCTTGACTTCTTACATTTGAGAATCTATTCATAAAACTTTTGGTATAAACAGTATACAAAATTGGAGATTCTTATGTTTATATGTCATAATTAAGATGAGAATTATGAATTTTTTAAATAATCCTGCTAATTTTGGAATTTGCATATTCGAATAAATTTCTTATTGTTTTTGTGGGAGTAGGAATACCAGTGTGTTGGATCTTTGTATAAATTTGTAAACTTGTTTTTGATATTTTCGTGAGTATGTGATACAATAACAATGTATTGTGTTTACATTGAAATCAGCCCAACAGGAAGGAAATTCTGATTTATAGGTCTTTGGTGAAGAAGCAACTAAAAATATGAAGATAGAGCGGAGAGGAAGTAGAAATGCATATAAAAACAGAAGGTTCCTTTAGGTTGACAAATCGTCATTTGTTTTCTACCATAGCCTTGCCCATTATTCCTTCACAATTTCATATATTTCTAATGATGTGAAGTATTAACTGCCATATACTTAATATTTTAAAAATCAAACAGGTTATTGAATTCATAAAGGAACTGGTTCATTGTTTACTAATTTAATTAATTGAACCTATTTTTTAATATATATTTTATTAAATATAGAGTAAACACACATTTTGGTCAGCAAATTTATCCGAGGCTTACAATTTAATCCTCTAATATATGTTAGTATACACATTACTCCTCAAATTGAATAAATGTTAAACAAATAAATCTCTGTGTTATCTTTGTCCAAATTGCAAACTGGTGTGACACGTTAAATGCCTATATATTACGTTAAATGTTGGCTCTTCGTTCACATAAGTAACGACTCATTATCCACATAAACAATTCCTTTGGCAAAAAAAAAACAATTAAACAGCGCTTCTAGAAAAAACCTTTGCGCCACCTCTCATTCCTCCTCCCCTTTCTTGAAAAACCAAAGTCAAAGCCAAAACACCTTCTGCTCTTCCCCATCACTTAGACTCGCGCAAAGTTCCACCACGAAGGCCATCTACCCCATCGCACAGACCACCGTGCCCATCGAAGAGGGTTCAAAACTCCACTGTGCTAAAAACACCTTTTACTCTTCCCCATCGCTCAGATTCACGCAAACCACTCGCGCAAAGCGCCACCACGAAGGCCACCTACTTGGTCGCGCAGACCAACGTGCCCATCGAAGAACACCATCGAAACCCTTCGGAGCACCGCAAACCATCGTCAGTTCAACTGAATTTGTAGCACGAAATCCCTCCTGATTCCACTCAAGTATTGCAGCGCGAACCCCTTCCATCTCAACCCTCATTTCACTCTATTAATACATTTTTGAAGTTTGAATTGTTGATGGATTGAGTGTATTCTCTTGTCTGAACTTTTTGTATCCCATCCCTTATTTTTGTTTTGAGAGAAAGTTAATTTGAAATCTATATTTTAGATCTATCAGATTGTTTCAGTCTAAATATTTACTTCCCTTGTGGTTGGATATTTATGTAAAGCATGCTTGATTCTTTTGTTTCCCTTTGGAGAGGTAACACTGCCAATGTGATTCGTTATTTCCCCACTCAGGTTAGTCATTTTCTACCTTAGTAATTTTTCCTGAATTCTTTTGTTAACAATGATAATGTATTGTACCTGTTTACACTAGTTATGTAAGTCTTTTGAAGGATGCTATATTCATTTACTTTTTTGGGTTAATTTGCTGAGGAGAGGAATGGATGGGGTTAGAGGACTAGTTTCGAGGAAGTATATGATCTCTACAAAAAATTTGGAAAATAGGGCATTCATGTTGGTCTTTGCCTTTACTGGTTTTTTGGTAAGCTATAAATCTATTCTTAATAAATGCTAGTTGTAGATTATATGCTTGCAATTATTGTCACTTTTCATGACATCTTTGATGTAAGCATTTGCATGGATGCTTGCTTTTGTTTTCATGGAATAGTGAATATGGCCAGCTGTCATGCATTCTATCAATTATTTTATCCTTTTAATTATTGAAGAGCCTGTGATAAACTATTGATTTCATTAGTTTCTTGATGTTAACATTGTGCCTGTATGGTCCCATCCTATGCAGCAAATCCATAAGTGAAAATAGGGGCAGATGTGGATCTGAAACTTTGATTTTTGCATTTATATCTTAAATACTTGGTTGTTGCCATTATGCACAAAGCATTATTAGATCTTGAACATATGATATGTGTCTATCCAAGTCTGCTTCTTGATTCTTTATTTTGCTTGTGACCTTAGGCTTGTTGGGCATATTCAGCAAAATAAGATGTGGAGAGGTTAACGCATGCTATGAAAGTTCTCTCCAGCTTGGTTTAATGCCTTCTTTGGACCCAGCCAGGCAGCATAAGCCAGATGTTCAATATATGCCTCAAAAAATGAATTGTAATTGAATGGATGATATTGTTGTAAAATGAAATGGATGATACTGTTGTAATATTGTAGGCTGTAATGCTTTGTACTTAGATTGATTAGAAATCTGAATTGTAATTGAAATTGTTATTGAAGTTGTATTTAGATTGATCCATTGAATAAAAATAGCATTTTTTAAGGCTTTGAATTTGGTCAAAGTTTTTTTAGGGCATTTGATACCATAATGGAGACACAGATTACCCCACAAAGTTTTGTCTAATGCTTCTGAATTAGAATCATGATTCCTATGTATTCTTTATACTTTTCCATGGAAACAATATGCATTTGTTGGACCACGTGAGCTCTCTTTAATTGTATGATGGTAAAATGATAGAGTCATCTATTATAATGACTAACAATGATCTTTCAATATATGCCCACTTTTTTCTCTAAAAAGTAGAAAGAAGAAAGTGAGGAGCTCTGGATCCAAATTAACTGCCTTTATATTTGTTTTTAGTCTTTGCCATCACTGGAGTCCAGAATACCATGTAAATTTTCTACCTTCTCTCCAGAATAACATATTCTGCCCTGCACAAATTAACTTTTTTTGCTTTCTCTATTACTAGCATAACAAAATTAAGAAAAAACAAAAAGTATTCAGCATAACAACATTTTCTCTCTTTGTTAAATAAGTAATACAAGCACATCTATTATACTTGGAACTTCCATTTCCAAAATACAGGATGTTCATATAAAGAAAAAAAAATAGATAAAAAACAAGCACACCAATTTCATATATTAATGTAAGTAATACAAGCTATGGTAGCCAAGAACAATATCACACCAATTTCATATATTAATATAAGTACATCATTATGCTACTGCCATGGTAGCCAAGAACAAGATCAAAAACAGTGCTGTTTAGTTTCTATACAAGAAGGCACGCTATACATCTAACAAACATTTCCACAACTCTTTGAACATTACCAATACATGTACAAAAATCACAAACCAAAATAAAATCAAATTTGGTAATAGTTGCTATTCCATTGAGCTCCCTCCTACCTAATGTTTGTTAGCAACCTAAAAAATCCAAGAACACAACATTAAAATATTTTCATAACTCTTTCAACATTACCAATAAATGTAAGTAAATCACAAATCAAAATAAAATAATGTCAACACAGATGTTACTCCATTACTTAGCATCACTTGAGCTCCCTCCTACTTGATGTCTGTGAGCAACCTAAAAAATTCAAACACACCACATTAAAACCAAATTAAATTTATTGATTAAAAATCAACTTAAAACTATATCTCGTACCTCTCCTTCACTTGCTAGCTATGATTGTGGTTGTGTTGTTAGTGCAACATGCTGACTTGATTGTGCCTATCAAAATAGCGTAATTACTATTGTAAGATAGTAACTCAATGTTGCAAAATTTAAAAATAATATTTATTTATTTTGTAACTCCACATTTTGCTCAACTGACCCACCTTGCATGATCGAGCATTATAGCCCGCAGCACTACATTTTGAGCACTTGATGCTCCCATACTTTCTCCTTAATTTATGAGGGTTTACCTCCACATCCTTCTCCTATCTTCAACGCTTCTTTGGATGTCTAGGTTGTCTCTTGAATGGAGGAGGCAAAATAGGAGGTCATTCAATTTTTCTCCAATGCTCAAGATCTGTTATAGGTTGAATATAGAGCTCAAAAACTTTTCTCCATGTTTCAACTGAATAGTATTGATCAACATAATCATCGGGCTTCAAGTTGTTGTGTACCATACAAGAAATTGTATACTTGCATGGAATCCCACTTAATTGCCATAAGTTACAAAAGCAAGTGCCACTACCCAAATCAACTGTAACTTTCAATGGTCTGTACCCCACCTTAAACTTATAACCATCTGGGTCCCCTACTCAATGCGGAGTCCATTTAAAACTCTATCTTTTTTCGATCTCTAATCTATCTTGAGCCTTAGGACATATTGGCCCATTGCACCTTGCTACCTTTTCTCTTTATTTGTTCATCTTCATCACAAGATACAATCTCAAATCTTCGGTCATTGTTATTATGGGTTTGCTCTTAAACTCCTCAATACAATGGTTGAATTGTTCACATGTATTATGCAAAGTGGAGTCATTTTATGGAAAATGGCTATACCCAGACTTAGACCAAGAGGAGGCCGAGTATCTATTCAAAAAAGCCCATGCTTTTTCATCCATAGTCTTCATTCTCTCCATGTTTCTTGTGAAACTATTTGCAGTTATGCTACTTACACATTCCTACAAGAGCTTTCTCATGTTAGCATTCTTCCACTATTTATGGAAGTTTGTCCATAAATGTCTTGTACAAAATTTATGGTGAACACCCGACATTAGTTCATACATCATAGGTAGTAATCCCTACAATAGACATCAAATTAAATGTTTAAGTTAAAAAAATAAGTTAAATTGCAATGATGCAAATTAAAAAAATAATGAGTTCTTACCTTTTGTTGATCAGTGATAAAATTTCATCCATGCTCCCGATAGTCCCCTATATCCTGTAATAATAGCTCTAAGAACCACTTCCAGGTGTCCTTTGACTCGATGTTCACAAATGCATATGCAATCATGAAGAAAGAATTGTTCCCGTCCATTGAACATGCAATCAATAACTGGCCTCCATATTACCCTTTCAAAAAACATCCATCAAGTCCTATCAAATGTCTACACCCATTCTTAAATCCTCTTTTACAAGTCTTGAGACATATATAAATTTTGTTAAAGATAGGAGATTGATTCAAATCTGGTCTATTCTTTCATGACAATCGAAGATCCAGGGTTGGTCTTCCTCAATTCCTCACAATAATCCCATAAAGCTGCATATTGCTCTCTTTTTTTACCCTTTAACTATATACCTTGCCATCTTCAATTCCCTATATATTTGAAAGTCATCAATGACAACTTTTCTATTTTGTTTAAAATAGTCTCGGGCTTCGGCATGTTTCATTGCCGCTGGATGTACTCTAATTATTGGGACAATCTCATTTGTTAACCACTTTTTGTTTGCTTTCTTATTCTTGAAACCCCTAGCGCATGAATGCTTATCCTTAAATGTCTTCACTTGGAAACTATTCGTTTCATTACTCTAACTACATAAAACTTCCCACTCACAATGCTCAGTGTTGCATTTAGCCCTCACCCTAACCTTGTCATTCTTTACATTTCAAAACTTCTTTTCAAGGGCAATGCTATAATTTTGCAAAGCTGACTTGAACACTTCAAGGGTGGAGAATTTCATCCCTAACTCTATTGCCACCTTCCCAAACTCTTCATTTGGCATAAATGTGGGATATCTCATTGACCCTTGGTTAGTATCATCATCATCAGAGCACATAGGGCTACCCAACTCTTCAGCCTTATACCTTTCATCTTCATCATCATCTGAACTAATTACCACACATGAAGTGTGTGAACTATTAAGGCCAAAGTTAAATATGTTCTGCTATTTTTTTTCTTTCAGCTTGTTGTTTGACCCCTTGAGCTAATCCTTTTCCTTTTCTTTGTTTTCCATCATCTGATGTTTCGTTATCCTACATTATTTTTCATTAGAACACAAGTTAAAAATAGAGACAAAAATAACTTTTCAATTCAATGTTAGAAAAAAGTACAAAGTGGTGTACCGTGTTTTGTGCTGCAATATCTTCATCATCATCTATAGTGTCATTATCACATTCATCTACTGGGCATTCATCAACCATGTTTGCTGGCTATTCGCATTGGCCCTCTTAGCAACCCAAGGGCATTTCAGGTTAGATAACATCTAGCACATCAATATTATGCTCAAAATAAATGTGTATCTCACTTGTTTGATTGGTGAACCCAGACAATTGTATGTTGTCTCGATCGCCAACCAAAGGCCTTAATCCATCCTCTAATTCAGACCCTAAAACTAGCCAAAAACAATGCTCCTATTCACGATATCCATGTTCTTTATACATCTAATCTATAACTAGGATGGAAATTAAATCAATGTCTAAATCATCCCAGAAATCTTCTTTATCTTCTACATATGTTAATGTTGAGTCCCTCACAAAGTGCCCTCCATGGTGAAGTATAAGGGTTAAAGGTTCTGCCATCCTGGACAATAGTTAACAAAAAACATTAGTTACTGGTAAAAAAACTTATTAAAGAGTGCATACAAAACAAAGAATGGACAAAACAAACTAAGTTGGCTATGGAGTATATATTTTTATTATCTTCTAGCAATGTAAACACACATAGTTACTCAACAAAGAGAAAAAAAAAACTAATCTAAGCAATGCATAAGTTGATTCAGCTTTATTCATGTATTTCGTGAAAATCATAATATTTGTTGTTACAAACAAGTAGACAAAATTAGGTGGAAATGAAAAAAAGACCGAATATAAAATAGGTTTTGGCAAAAATTAAAGTCAACAATTAACCAAGTTGTGACAAAAACTAAACTAGCCAATAAGAAAAGACACCAAAGAATGCAAAACATGTGGTCCCTAGATAGAAATTTTGAATAACAGTGGTTCCACATTCTCATAGTTAATTTAATCCTACGGGTCCCGAATAAACAAACTAAGAGCATCACCAATTGTGATACTCTCTAAAGTTGCTTAAATGGACTCCAAGTTGCCATATCATCATTTTTTTTGTTTTAAACAACTTTGCACTCTAATAATGCAATTCTCAAAAGTTCACTAAATGGGTCCCACAAATTACTTCATATTTATATTTTATTTATATTTTAATTTAAAATATAACATTTATATTTTAATTTTAAAACAATAAATACATAAATAAAATTTTTAAAATAATATAAATTTATTTTTAATAATATTAATTAAAAATAAAAAATAATATAATAAAAAATAATTTTTTATTTATTTAAGCACCGTTGCTTATAGAAGCAATGGTGTTTAAATTAAGCACCTCTCTTCATGCCAAGGTGGACTATTGCCCATCATAAATAAGTCTTAATGGGAGTTAAGTACCCACTGACTCTTTGTCTTACTTTATTCATCTATGGACCACTTCTCTTACTTTATTCTCCTATATGCAAAAGCAACGTAAGCAAGTAAGAAATATCAATAGGAAAAAGGCTGAAACAGAATATTCCTCAAGAGCACCTATCATGTATAAATGTACTAATAGAGTGAAATGGGAGTCGAGATGGAAGGGGTTTGCATTGCAATACCTGAGTGGAATCAGGAGGAATTTTGCGCTACAAACTCAATTGAACTGACGATGGTTCATGGTGCTCGAGGGGGCTTCGGTGGTGTTCTTCGATGGGCACGGTGGTCTACGTGACTGGGTAGGTGGCCTTCGTGGTGGAGCTTTGCACGAGTGGTTTGCATGAATATGAGCGATGGGAAAGAACAGAAGGTGTTTTCGGCATGGTGAAGCTTTGAACCCTCTTCGATGGCGGTCTACACGAAGAGGTAGATGGTGTAACATCCTTAATTTCGTTTCTTTTATTGATAAAAGTACAAAAATATTTAATTAAGGAAATAAAATTTATTAGACAATATTTTAGATATCTAAGGAAATATAATCCTTAGATATTCTTCACCTTATGTATATGCATAGAAAATGTTTCTAACATTAAGAGAACAAATAAAGAGAGAAAACCTAATAGGAAAAAAATTTAGAAATAACATACTAAAGAGATGCAAAATTCTTGGATAAGGAAGGTAAATTTTTAGAAACAAGTAAAGGTCTTAAAATTTCAAGAACATTGGATTAGAGTAATTTTTCCTAATTCAAGAACTAGAGTTACTAAGTTTAAAATCTTTACCCATACATTGGGCTTTTACCTATGGACACTTCATATAGAGTTTTTCCACTTCATATAAGTTTCTAGCAAGCCCATTGGATAACCTAAGCAAGAAATAAAACATAGACTTGGACTAGGATATAGTAATTGGACCAATAGCTCAAAAATTATGAAAATGTGATCTAGCCCTCCAAGAAAGGTAGAATTTTATCCAAAGCAAAGAAAATGGGTAGGAATAAGCCCATAAAGGGTAGGAATAAGCCTAAATCCAAGAGGAAAAATAAAATAAAATAAATTAGGTGATGATATAATAATGTAATAATAATAAAGATTAGGTTACATGGCATTAAGACAAAAATTTAGCAAGTGGTGTGATTCTACATTCATCATTTTGGCAAGTGGCATGATAATACAAGGCTTTAGGACAAAAACATCTATATCCTACACTCATAATTTTAGCAAGTGGTATGATAATACATGGCATTAGGACAAAACATTCCTATCCCACACAAATAATATCAACCAAATAATGGAGATTCAAGGGTTAGAAATTTGCCACCTAAAAAGGCAAACCTATCATACTTGTTTAAGACAAAAGAAAATGGAAATGAATCCCTAAATCAAAGGGACCTTATCCCTTATCTTAAGAACATATCATCATAATTTTTAAAATACAAATCTCCTTTTCCTATGCATATCTTGACTAAGGAAGAGGAAGACAAGAACATAAGTTGTTTGTTTTCCAAAAATTCAACAAAGTGTATCCTAATTGTGATAAGGTAGACCATGATCATGAAAAGTGTATTATTTGGTGGTCTATTTAAGCAAAACCCACCCCTACAACATTTTAATTTCGTCCAAGTGAGGAAGAGAGAGAAATAGAAGCAAGGTAGAGTGAGGAAAGGAGAGAAAGAGAGGAGAAAAAAGGAAGGAAGAAGAAGGAGAAGTTTAGAAGGCTAAGTACTCAAGGTAAGTTACCTTAATCTCCACTTGAATCCATTTTTTTTCTTCATCCTTGAGGTTCAAAAATTTACCCTCCTTTTCTTACTTAAACTGCTAGAAAAGTTAAGGGAAGGGAGTAATCTTGCTACTTCTTTCAAGAGGAAACAAGAAAACCAATTCATTAAGTAAGCTAGGGAGATTCTTAGGTAAGTTTAACAATATTTATTTTTGAAAAAAACTTTTGAAACTTATAATATTTATATGAGATTTTGATCTTAGAACTTTGATGATTGGTCATGGATGTTGCTATGTCATGTTACATATTGATATTGCATATGATGTATGTTTGAATACTTAGGCTGGTATAGAAAGTTCTGCATAGGTATGGCTATGGGAGGCAAAATTTTAAGTTTCTGTATTTTAATTTCTGAGAATTATCTGTATGGAATTAAAATAAATGGTTAACATAAAAATTATATCTATGTGTGTCACGGATTTTTAGCCACTGGAATCATTCAAATTGAAGTCCATATGAGGAAGATATGAGCCGATTAGTAGTCAAAGGTCAGAAAATGGTTCATCAGGGAAAAATATGTTAGGATAGTTTCTGTATTTTAATTTCTGGGAATTATTTGTATAGAATTAAAATAAATGGTTAACATAAGAATTATAGCTATGTATGTCACAGATTTTTAGCCACTGTAATCATTCAATTTAGAGTTCATATGAGGTAGATATGTTCCGATTAGTAAACAAAGGTCAGAAAATGGTTAATCAAGGAAGAATATGTTAGGATAGCTTCGGTGTTTTAATTTCTGAGAAAATTATATAAGGAATTAAAATAAATGGTTAACATATGAATTATATATTTATGTGTCACGGATGTTTAGCCACTGGAATCACTTAATTTGGAATTCTTATGTGGGAGATATAGTCATATTAGTAAGTAAAGGTTAGAACCTACCCGAGAAGAAATAATATTGAATTTAAGGGAGTAATAACACCAAACGTTATTACTATTTTGCTGATATGGTTAACATAATAGTTCTAGATAATTGTCTTAACTTTCTATAGACACCAAGATCACCTCAATCGGAGTTAAAATGAGAGAGTTATGCTCTAATTAGTGAGTAAATGTCACATAACACGGCCAGACTGTGTTCTGGGTGCTTCAAGCACGAGTTAGCCATGTTCGGGGCTGTTTTTGAGTACATTTGAAGTATTTTTAAAGTATGGCCGTGTCCTGAAACATGGCCAGACCGTGTTGGAAGCTAGTGAAGCCTATTTTCAATATTTTTCTACCCTAGATGAACCTCTTTAACTATAGGGTAATAGTAGAAATCAAATTGAAGAAAAATGCTCTATAAATTTGTAAGAACATGTGTTAAAAATGATATAAATAAGAAGAAATTGACTAAAGGCCAAGTATAAAGAAAATGAAGAGATGAAATTAATATTTAAAAAAAGAAGAAGAATCTTATAAATAAAAATAATAAATTACTAGCATATGCCATAGCCATTGCCATTGTATGAATTTCTTACCATCTTAAGTGTAAAATTCTGACATGGAAATATTTTATAAAGTAATATTTGAAATGGTTATGTTCATGGCATGATTACCAATGATTTATGGTAATAGTTATATTTTGATGAACATACTTGTTATTGAAAGCATATTTTTGGCTATCATTGTGAAAAGAAAAGAAATGAGCACGGTCACATGGCAATCCGTGTAGTGCACTAGTAGGAGACACCCTACCAACGGTTACGATCATGGTAATGAGAAAAGAAAGAGAAAGTGGGACATGTCGGACGGAGCGAGAAAAGCCCGTACCGGAGAGTAAAAAATACTCACCCTGACCGGGGTAGCTTGATATGAGAATAAATTGATAGTCATCATATGATATTCTGAAAATAGTTAATCCTGTCATACATATCATTACTGTATGATTCTTATGTGCATAGATATAATGCATTCATGTGACCAAAGATATTTTCTGTAGTTTATACAGCTGAACATGACGTGATGAGCTATAGTGATGATGATTTATTGTTGAACTTACTGGGATTTAATTCTCACTATATTTGCATATCATGTTCAGAAAATTAGTTATGCAGATTTTTTATAACTCTAGCTTTTAGTACACGTTGGATCGAGTTATTCTATGATGGGCAGATCCTAAATAAAATGTTTGTGGGCAAGTTGGCACAGATCCCGGTGAAAGTGCAACCACCCGCACTCGAATCTTCGGAATTGATCAACTAGAATAAATAAGATGTAGATATTTATGTGTTTGAAATATTGTACGTACGTTTTGATTAATGATGTATATGTGAACTTTATATTGTATAATAATAAATAAAAGAAAAAAAAAGTTGTTACAGGTGGTCTTCGTGGTGGAGTTTTACGTGAGTCTGAGTGATGGGGAAAAACAGGTGTTTTGGCTTTGAGTTTGGTTTTTTGGAGAAGAGGAAGAGGAATGAAAGGTGGCACAAAAGCTTCTTCAGAAGCGTCGTTTAATTTATTTTTTTTTTTTGCCTGAGGAATTGCTTATGTGGATGATGAGTCAGTGTTTAACGTGGCACATAGGCATTTAGCGTGCCACGCCAACTTACAGTCTGGATAAAGATAACAGAGGGATTTATTTGTTTAACATTTGTTCAATTTGAAGATTAACGTATATACTAACTTATATTAGAAAATTAAATTGTAAATCTTTGATAAATTTAAGCATCAAAATGTATGTTTACTCTTAAATATATATCAAAGTATATAAATATATAATATTATTTTATAATTAAGCTAATACATATATTATAAAATATAAATATTTAATAATAAAAAATTAGTTTTTTTTATCAACGATTATTTTTATATTAATATAAAATGTTTAAACAATGTTATCTAATTAGCATTTAAAAATATAGTTGAAAATGTATCATTACTTTTTTTTAAAATTATTTACTTATTTATAACTATTATTTGAAATTTAAAAAATTACATTAAATTTTTCGTGAGGTGTGAATAAAAAATTTTTATTTTTAATACTAATGTATTTTATTTTAAAAAATATTTATTTTTATGATGTATCATATATGTTAAAGGTGTTTCAGTTGAGTCAGCTTTTTATTTTGAACTAAAAAATATATTTTTAAGGGGTGTTTGGTATACCGCAAAATTTTTTGTTTATGAGAATGATGTTTCTTGAGAAACATGATTGATGAAAATAATAATTTTTAAAAATATATAAAATGTGTTTGATTGACTTTTAAAATTGCTGAGAATCTTTAAATAATATTTTTTAATAATCTTTATATATATATATAATTTCTAAAAATACTCTTATTTATTTATTTTTTAAATTTTTTTTGTTTGTTTATTTTTTTAACAAAAAATATAATAAATTATTGTTAATAATTTATTAAATTTATTTTAATTTTAAAATTATTAAAAAAATATATTAATAATTAAATTTACTTTTATAAAAAAAATTATATAAAATATTAAAAATATATATATATTTTACTTTTGATAAAAATTCCTATTGAAATCATCAATTTTCACCTTCTTTCGTGATAATTTTTTAATAAAAATTTTTACTTAAAAAATATTATTATATATTGAAGTTTCTTAAGAATTAAAATTTTTATTTTAAAACTAAATAAAAAAAAATTTCAATTTCTATATTTAAAATTTTAAGAATTTAATTTTTTTTTTCACTAAACACCCCTTAATAGATAAAACCAAACCAAATCTATAGATAGTAGTTTGATTTGATTTAATTGATCGATTTTTTTTTTACTTTTGGTGCTTGGATTACTGCCTTCATTCGGTCGCAGTGGCTCGTCACGATTGGTCCGTTGCCTCGTCGGCGCTGGACGACCGCCGCTCACCGAGTTAGCAGATTACAGGAATCAGAGAACAACTCAAAGCATCGGGCGGTGTTATGCTAATCAGCTCCGAGAATGCAGCTACAGAGCTAAGAAGGAAGGATTAGAGGGGGCACAGGAGCAGACTTCTGTTTTCAGGGACTCACATTCTTCCAGTGTCTCTCAAGCTCAGCCTCCAAATTATTACTGATCAGTGACTAACTCCGTCCACCGATTGGAGACCTTGGCGTTTTTCTCTCCCTTTCTGCTTGTTTAATGCGTCCAGCAATGTTCATTTGCCAGAGCACTGCTGCACGAAAGCAACTTGGTGAGTGAGTCTGGGCGTACCTATTAAGTCAATAATCACATTTTTATTTTAAATTAAGATCACTTTGTAAAGTGTGAGCAAAGAAGTCACAGTGGGGGCAGCTTGCTTTATTGTGTGAGTAACGGTGGGCTCAGTTTTCTAAATCTTGCGTCTCCCAAAAGATAAAAAGAAATAAGTTAATTAAAGAATTCTTTTTCTGGGCTCCAAAACTAGGATGTGAAAGAGACTAGATGTTGACCAACGGGCGCCCAAAAAAATGCAGCTAGAGTGAATCTCGAGGGATGGCTGCAGAAGTGAGTACAGCATGTGTGAGTCTCGAATAGAATAAAAATAATTTAATAATTCGGTCAATTTTATATGTTCTATATATATATATATATATAATAATAATAATAATAAATGATGGATTTGATTTTATTTAATTAAAAAAAATTCAACCAAAAATTAAATTAAATTAATTAATTTTGTTTAATTTTATATACTGTTAATATATATATATATATATATATATATATATATATATATATATATATATATATATATAATAACATTAATGGATAGTTGATCCTCTTGAAATTGTCATTTATTGGATTCAAAGCCCAATAATGATAGTATTTTTTTTAGTATGTCATGTTTCTTTTTACAAAAGGTAAAATCAGCCAGTTTTGATGATTTAAGGCCGGTTCTAATGTTGAATTGGCTGATTCAATGAACCTCCAATTTTAGGAAATTAATTGTATCGAAAAGTTAGTTAATTCATCAATTCTTTAGTTAAACCACCTGATGTGATCCGATTTTCACAACTTGATGAATGGCTGACATGTCCACTTTATATTAATTTGCTTTTAATCCTTCTAAAATTTTGTCTGCGGTCTGCCTATTACTTTTCTTAACAGCTTTTGCTTGTATACTTTTATTGAATTATACTGGTCATAAAAATGGCTGACTACATATATCAAGTGACAATTTCTTGTTTAAATGTTTTAGAAGTAAATTTTTAAATACTTGAGAAATTAGAATGTTCACTCACGAAATGTCATTTCATACTCTTTAAGTATTAATTTTATTTTGTAGTTCTACTTTGACAATATATAAAGTGAAAATGATCCAGATTCTAAATTTGCCCAATCAGAAATTAGTCTTCTCAAGTAATTAGTATGTATTTAAGATGTAAACTGTAACAATTCCATTTAAATAATTTTTTTTTAAAGAATACTATAAAATTTTTATCTCGTTACAACTTAACTCAAAATAACATTTATTTAATTTATACAATACAGAGTTTACATACATATCATTAATCAATAACATCCGTATAAAAGTTTAATACATATATAATTATATCTTATTCATTCTTGTTGACCAGTTCCGGAGATACGGGTGCGGGTGGTTGTACTTTCATCGGGATCTTAGTCAACTCGACCATAGACACCATATATATTACTGAGATCAGCTCAAAATAGAGTAACTCGAACCAACATACGCTAAAAGTCAGTGTCATAGAAAAAATCTACATAATTATTCTTCTGAACATAACATGGAAATATAGTGAGAATTAAATTTCAGTAAGTTCAATAATAATTCATTATCAATAAAACTCATCACGTCATGTTCATATGTATAAACTACAGCAAATATCATTGGTCACATAAATGCACTCTATCTATGCACATAAGAATCGTACAGTAATGACATGTATGACAAGATTAACTATTTTCAGAATATCATATAATGACTATCAATTTATTTTCATGTCAAGCTACCCCGATCAGAGTGAGTATTTTTTACTCTCCGACGCGGGCTTTTCTCGCTCTGTCCGATATGACCCATTTTCTCTTTCTTTTATTATTAACATGATCATAACCGTTAGTAGGGTTTTTCCTACTGGTGTACCATACGGATTGCCATGTGACCGTGCTCATTTCTTTTCTTTTCATAATAATAGTCAAAAATATGCTTTCAATAATAAGTATATTCATCAAAATATAATATTACCAAAAATTATTGGTAATCATGCCATGAACATAACTATTTCAAATATCACTTTATAAAATATTTTTATGTCAAAATTTTACACTTAAGATGGTAAGAAGTTCATACAATGGTAATGGCTATGGCATATACTAGTCATTTATTATTTTCATTTATAAGATTCTTCTTCTTTTTTAAATATTAATTTTATTTCTTTATTTTCTTGATGCATGTTTTCATCTTATCTGACCTTCTCTTACAAATCAGAACATAACTCCCTCAATTTAACTCCGATGTAGGTGATATTGGTGTCAATTTAAAGATAAAACAATTATCTAAAACTATTATGTTGAACAGTTTAGCGAAATATTAAGAAATCAAGGTGATATTACTCTATCAAAATATAGGTTATTTCTTCTTGGGTATGTTCTGACTTCTAACTACTAATTTGTCTATATCTCCCTCATAAGAATTTTAAATTAAGTGATTTCAGTGGCTAAATATTCGTGACATATATAGAAATAATTTTTATGTTAATCATTTATTTTAATTCCCTACAGAATGGTTCCAAAAATTAAAACATAGAAACTATCCTAAAATATTCTTCCCTGACTAACCAATTTCTGACCACTGCATACTAATCAAACCATATCTACCTCATATGGACTCCAAATTGTGTGATTCCAGTGGCTAAAAATCTGTGAGACATAGATCTACATTTTTCATGTTAACCAATTGTTTTAATTCTTTACCGATTCATCCCCGAATTTTAAAAACAGAAGCTTAAAATTTTTCCACCCATAGCCATACCTATGCAAAACTATCTATACCAATCTAAGTATTCAAACATACATAATATGTAACATGATATAGCAACATCCATGACCAATCATCAAAGTTCTAAGATCAAAATCTCATATAAATATTACAAGTTTCAAATCTTTTCTTCAAAAAAAAAATATTGTTAAACTTACTTTGAGCACTTAGTCCTCTAGACTTCTCCTTCCTCTTTCTTCCTTTCTTCCTCTCCTTTCCTCACTTTACCTTGCTTTTATTTTTCCTCTCACTTGGACGAAAATTCTAATGTTATAGGGGTGAGTTTTGCTTAAATAGACCGCCAAATAATTCCCCTTTCAGGATCATGGTCTACCTTATCACAATTAGGATACACTTGGTTGAATTTTTGGAAAACAAACAACTCATGTTCTTGTCTTCCTCTTCCTTAGTCAAGATATGCATAGGAAAAAGAAATTTTTATTTTGAAAATTATGATAATATGTTCTTAAGATAAGGGACAAGGTCCCTTTGATTTAGGGATTCATTTTCTTTTTCTTTTGTCTTAATCAATTATGATAGGTTTGCCTTTTTAGGTGAAAAATTTCTAGCCCTTAAATCTCCATTATTTGGTTGAAATTATTTGTGTGGGATATGAATATTTTGTCCTAATGTCATGTATTATCATACCACTTGCTAAACTTATGAGTGCAGGATATAGATGTTTTGTTCTAAAGCCTTGTATTATCATACTACTTGCTAAAATGATGAGTGTAGGATATAGATGTTTTGTCCTAAAGCCTTGTATTATCATACCACTTGCTAAATTTTTGTCTTAAAGCCATGTAACCTAATCTTTATTATATTATCACATGATTTATTTTATTTTATTTTTCATCTTGGATTTGGGCTTATTCCTACCCATTTCCTTTGCTTTGGATAAAATTCTACCTTTCTTGGAGGGCTTAAACACATTTTCATAATTTTTGGGCTATCGGTCCAATTTCTATATCTTAGTCTAAATCTATATTTTATTTCTTATTTAGATTATCCAATGAGCTTGCTAAAAACTTATGTGAAGTGGAAAAATCTATATGAAATGTCCATAGGTAAAAGCCCAATTTATGGGTGGAGATGCTAAATTTAGTAATTTTAACTCTTAAATTAGGAAAAATTACCCTAATCTAATCTTCTTGAAATTTTAATACCTTTACTTACTTTACAAAAATTTATCTTCCTTACCCAAGAATTTCACATTTCTTTAGTATATTTATTTCTAATTTTTTCTCATAGATTTTATCTCTTTATCTATTCTATTAATGTTAGAACATTTCTATGCATATTCATAAGGTGAAGAATTTCTAAGGATTATATTTCTTTAGATATCTAAAAATTGTCTAATAAATTTTATTTTCTTAATTAAATATTTATGTACTTTTATCAATAAAAGAAACGAAATTAGGGATATTACTTTGAATACATGAAACGAAATTAGGGATATTACATAAACGTGGCTCCTCCATGCCTCCTTTGCTAAATATATCCTTAGTTGCATCCGTAATATAATGAAGGGGCATCTCTTCTTGTAATGAACAAGCTGTCAGATAAAAAAAAATAAAAAAGATTTTACACATGAAAATGTCAAATATCTTACCATCGTGTGTGAGAATAGCAATAAGTCTCTGTCTCTCTCTTTTTTGGGTGTTTTTATGTTTCTCTTTTCTCTCCCTTCTAATTGGGTGTTTGAGGTGATTTCATCCTAATTGGTAGAATAACTCTTTTTCTATTTTATGAATTACTGTGTCAAAAATATTATTTCCTTAGTTGGAGGCCTACAGATCTTCTATTGTGTTTTAAGCACAGTATTATTATGCACAAAACGTAATTACTGTAGTATTTTTTTTTAAAAAATTAAAAATGTGTTTGATTGTGTTTTGAGCACAATACTGCATACTATGCTCAAAACACAGCAAAAGATCTGAGTTCGTTTGGAGAATACTTGAAATGCTTTTTCAATCAATGCACGTTGGAACTTAGAACTTCAACATTAAATAGTTAAAAAAGTGGCGTTGTGCTTAAAATACAACAAAGGATCCGGGTTCATAGATGATTTGAAGATGTTGTAGAATGAAGGCATTGTCACTTATGATGTATCCCTAAAGCAAATTTTGTCCTGAAGGTAGCATTAATGTGGACTATAAATAACTTTCCCGCTTATGGGATTTTATTGGATTGGTCAACTATAGGAAAGCTTTCTTACCCAATTTGTATGAATCAGTTGAAACCGTTTTATCTTAAATACAGTCGTAAGGTATCATTGTTTGATTATCACTGTCAATTTCTTCCACTTAACCATCCTTACAAAAATAATAAAAATTCATTCAAGAAGCATTGTGACAAACATTCTCCCATTCCCAAACAGTTCAGTGGTAAAGAGATATGGGATATGGTTAGAGCAATACCTATAATCTAAGAATATCAGGGAATACATCTACCAGAGAGTAATAGGGATCATATTTGGACAAAACAAAGCATACTTTAGAGTTTACCATATTGGAAAACACAACTTCTGTCCTATAATATAGATGTGATGCATACAGAGAGAAATGTGTTTATGAACATATTTAATACAGTAGTGGACATAAAAGGTAAGACAAAAGATACATGTCAAGCCAGAATTGATATGGGTAAAATTTGCAGATGTAAGCAGCTTGAGATGCAAAAAATTGGCCATGATAAGTACATCAAGGCGAAAGCAAAATATGCTTTGAATAAATCACAACGGTTAGCAATTTGCGAGTGGGTAAAAGATTTGAAGTTGCCAGATGGATATGCATCAAATTTGGCTAGGTGTGTGGATATGAAAGAGGCAAAGTTGCACAGTATGAAAATTTATTATTGCCATGTGTTCATGCAACGCTTGATGCCCATTGTGTTTGATGCATTACCGAGGTATATTTGGAATCCACTTGTTAAGTTTAACTTATTTTTTAGGGATTTGACCTCTACGATGTTAAAGGTAGATCATTTAAGGAATATAGATGAAAATATTCCTTTATATTGTGCAAGATTGAATAGATATTTCCTCCAAGCTTTTTTGATTCAATGGAGCATCTTCCTATCCATTTGTCTTACGAAGCTCTTATTGGAGGTCTAGTTCAATATCGATGGATGTATCCTTTTGAAAGGTGTATGTCCCTTTGCCTAAGTAATTTAATTTATGTAACAGATATTTAATTTATACTATTGAATGAAATTCTTGATTATTGTTTAGGTTTTTACGAACTTTAAAACAAAAAGTCAAAAAGAAAGTTTGGGTGGATGAGTCTATATGTGAAGCATATTTAATGGAGGAAATGTCAACATTTGTTTCATACTACTATCCATCAAATGTGTGTTCAAGAAGGACTAGATTGTCACGTAATGATGGAGGTGAAATTTCTTCCTCTCACATACCAATGTCAATTTTCAACTATCCTGGACGTGGTAGTGAAAAATCTCGGTCTATTTTCCTTGATGACCGTGACATGAGAGCTGTCATTTTATATATTCTTAGTAAATACGAAGAGATTCATCCGTACTTATTGTAATATCCCAAAATTTTTATTTTTAAATAATATTTTATTATAAACAAGTATGATTTTTTTTAAATGACTATGCATGTTTTGCTGGAAGTAAATATTTTTTTGTTTAAAATAATTATTGTTTAACTTAAAATAATTATATTGCTCTCTAATAAATTTTTGTTGTATTTTTAGAAATATTCGTTCTTTTATTATGCATAAAGATATTTATTTTGTTATTTGTTTTATTAAGATTTTTATCAAGAAAAGTCATGATTTAAGAGTTTAATTAAAGGTTTATGAGAATATAAAACTTTAAAATTTTTTGGGATGTTTTAGAATGAAAAATGGTATTTATATGAATATATATGAAATAAAATGAAAATAAATCTAAATATTTATTTATTAAATAATAATAATAATAATAAATAATAATAAAAGGGAAAGAGAACGTAGAAGGGAGACGGAACCGAGAAGTCTGTGAAACTTAGAATGAATAGTGAATAGTAAATAGTGATAAATAGTAACATTCAATTTTCTCTTTAGATCTAGAGTGCTTATTGATTTCTAATCTCAAAACTGAGGGTACCACTGGATTCAGGACAGAGAATACTATGGTTTTGACCGATCAATTTTTCAAATCAGCCGTTGAATCGGTATAGATCTAAAGTAGAAAATTTTAGAAAAATGTAAACTTTGAAACTCTTATTTAGAGACCTCCAATTGAAAATCTGACATCGTAGATAGATTCAAAAGTTAAATAAAACTTAGGATATGGATTTTTTCGGCCATCTGACAGCTTTTTGTTCGTCGTGAATAGTGATTTTCGGTTAGGGAATAGTATTTTTCGATGGTGAATAGTGATTAAGCTCCCAAAGTCATTTTCTAAGTTGTTGGACCCTCCGGACATGTTTTTTAGGTCTATTTGATCAAATTAAGATTAAAAAAGTATATTTTAGGGCTGTCCAATCTAGGGCCCTCACCCTGTGAGTAGATGATTCTTTCTATGACTTTCCCTATACTCTTCTTGATATTTGAACATGTATTTGATTATGTTTAAGAGATATTTACACTTTTATATGAATCTAAAATGCATTAAAATTAGATGATTTTCTTATAATTTGAAATATGGTTAAAGAAGAGTATAGTATTTGAAAATGGATTTTTGAACTCATGTGATTTCACATGTATTTCTCATTAAATGATAAAGTGAATATTTATACATGTGACATTATTTATAAAACTATATGATTGCCTGGAGAAAAAACATGTATATGTGATAAACCTTGAATAGGGAATTTATGACAGCTGAATCTGTACTGAGACTAAAAGTCTGTATTATATTGAGAATTTTATACTAGATTATATGTCATATGTGCATATGATATTTTTTGTGGAGGAAAATGATTTTTTTACTTAAAATAATTATATTGGCCTCTAATAAATTTTTTATTTATTTTTAGAAATATTCTTTCTTTTAATATATATAAAGATATTTATTTTGAGATTTTTTTTATTAAAATTTTTATTAAGAAAAATCATGATGTAAGAGTTTGACTAAAGTTTTATGAGAATGCAAACCTAAGTTGAGGGAAATGAATAGTAAATAGTGTGAATAATATTTCTATATTTTGTCTCTAGATCTGGAGTTTCTACAGGCCTTCAATCTCAAAACTAATGGTACTAATGGATTTAGAACGGAGAATACTACGTTTTTTACCAAATAATTTCTCAAATCAGCCGTAAAATTGTCGTAAATTGGAAGTAGAAAATCTCATAAAAAGGTAAACTCTGAAACTCTTACTTAGAGACCTCAAATTGGAAATCTAATACCATAAATAGATTCAAGAGTTAGATAAACCTTAGGATATGCAATTTTTTAGCTATATGAAAACTTTTTGTTCTTGGTGAATAATATTTTTCGGTGATGAATAGTATTTTTCAGCGGTGAATAGTTTTTTTCGGCCATGAATAGTGACCAAGTTCTCAGAGTTATTTCTTTGATTTTTGGACCCTCCGGACACGTTTTTGAAGTTTGTTTAGTTAAATGTGGATTAAAAAAATACATTTTGAGGCTGTCCAATCTGGAGCCCTTACGTTGTGAGTAGATGATTCTTTCTATGACTTGTCTTATACTCTTCTTGATCTTTAAGCATGTATTTGATTATGTTTATGAGATATTTACACTTTTAAATGTTTTTGAAATGCATTCAAATTTATCTGAATTGCTTACAATTTAGAATATAGTTCGAGAAGAGTATAGTTTTGAAAATGAATTTCTAAACTCATGGTATATCTGATTTTACATGTATTTTTCATTAAATGATAAAGTGAATATTTATGCATGTGGTATTGATTTGTAATACTATAAAGTTACTGATTATGATTGAATGGCAAACGTAAAGCTCATGGCGAGTTGCTTGATAATTTTACAATGCATTTGATGAATATGCATTTATATATATGAATTTATATGTATGGATGAATATTGATGGGTTTTATGGCTTGTGACGGTACCGAATAGGGGACGCCCCATTAGCCTGAGTGAGCCGAGGGAAGGCCGTTCCAACCGGGTGACATTGGTAATGTGAGGAGGTAGATGGGTGATGGACTCACATTCCCTGATCACTATTGTGACTGTAGTCGATTGGTCACTATGCGTATAGCAAATGGGTGTGTGGGTTGACCAGATCGCCAAATGAGGCAGGTCATTTTAAATTAGGTTGACCAGATTACCGAATGAGGTAGGTCATTTTAAAAGTTATAACTTTATCTCCAAATTTTATTATTTTACTATAGTTTATAAAGCTGAGCATATCAACATTTGTTTAATGATCATACCGTGCTGAATATGGTTTGGATATCTGAATATCTTTTTATTTGAAAATATTTGAAATACGGGTCCCATATGGATGTACTTCTGAACTGTATTTTCTAAGTGACAAATTTTAAAACATGAGTACATCCATATGCTGACTTAAGAGGTCATAGGATGTATTATTTGCTCACTGAGTTGTCAAACTCACTACACGATATTTTCACATTTTTCAAATAAGAATACAGAGTCTGATTCTTCAGATAGTTGACCAGCTAGACGACATGATCTCTGGGTGAGCTTACTTTGTTTCCATAGCTCATAGATTTTGATTTATATTGTGCTTGTACTTTAGAGTGCGCTCTAAAATGCTACAGGCAATATCCCTGCTTCTGTTGTACTTTGATGTTTATGGATTTGGTTTATATATATTGTATATACATGGGAATACATATATGTAAAAGAGTGTATTATATATGTTATGAAAAATATATGATCATAAAGTAAGTATTTCACGTGCTATAAAATTGGGGCGTTACAAGTTGGTATCAGAGCAAAAGATTTCCCTGTAGCTATCAGAGCAAAGGATTCTATAGTAGGACTTTGAGTATGAGTATGTAACCGTGCACATATTTATACTCACGGTGCTGTTGTGGAATTCTATAGGGTGTCATCCTCTTCTTCCTTCTGACTCTTTTTCTTAGATATGCGATATTTAAGAACCAATAAGTATGTCCTAGACAATGTTTCTTGAGTGTTGACTACCATTTTAGCTTTTGAACTCGTGTTGATGAACAATGATAAAGAGAACTCTCTTCGGTATAAAGAAAAGAATTAGCTGAAAATAAGAAGATTTCATCCAAACATAAAGGTAATGACGTGTTTGGATGTCAATAAGGTTTGAATTGATTGTTTGATTTGTTTATGTAAAACAATATGACGAATGGCTAATATAATTTTGATAGTAGGTTATGATGTGATCAAGATTGTTAACTCCAAGATAATGATTTGTAATAAAGTAAGTGTTTTGAAAATAGATTTAAATCTCTTTTTGGATGGATGAGTTGGAATCTATATATATAAATGGATTTGATAAGTTGTGGGTTGAATTGAATTTGAGAACAGAAAATCTATTAAGATAATATTTTCAATGATATATTTTGTTAATATAAAGAATTTGAAGACAATTTGGTTTTCAATAATATTATGTATAAGCATTATGATAAAGGAAGGTTTACCCATGAAAATTTAAAATTTAAGGTATGCAAAATGGGTAATTCATGTGAAGAGCTCTTGGATAGACATAAGTTTTTCATGATCGATTATTAAGACATTGCATAAGAATGTTAAAGAATAAAGTCAAAATGGGTTGACCTTTTTTAAGTGTTTTGAAATGCATTTTAACTGATACAGTATGAAGATGTTATCAATAGCATAAAATGTTAGTAAAAAAAAGTTGCAAATAGTGAACAATTAGTGGAAGCATGTACCTAGTAATTTAATATCAGCTTTAGCAGTCCATAAGTTATTACAAAAAAGGGTGCCAAGGATATTTGACAGTGGTGAGAGATGTTGATGTAAAGTGTACTAATGTAGATCAGGTTCCAGTGGTTAAGATTCTGATGTATTTTTAGAAGAATTGCCTAAATTACCCCCAAAACGAAAAATAAAATTTGATATTGATTTACTCCTTGGAATCCAACTAGTATCTATATTCCTATATAGAATGGTATCAACTGAGTTACAAGACTTGTTAAACAAGGGATTTAAATGCCCTAGTACTTTTATTTGGAGTGCTCTAGTTCTATTTGTGAAAAAGAAAGATGGATCACTATGACTATGCATAGATTATAGACAGTTGAATAAGGTGACAGTGTGGAATAAAAACCCATTATCTTGTATAGATGACCTGTTTGATCAGTTACAAGGTGCTCAATACTTTTTTCCAAAAATTAATTTGAGATATGAGTAACATTAATTGAGGATAAGAGAAGAGGATGTATGAAAATTTTCTTTTAAGACTCATGATGGGCATTATGAGTTCTTGGTGATGTCATTTAGTTTGACAAATGTCCTAGCTGCATTCATAGATTTAATGAATAGTAATTAGGTCATCCCTGGAACAATTTGTTATTATATTTATTGATAATATACTAGAATATTTCAAGAGTTCAGTGGATCATAAGCAATATTCAAAGATAGTTTTACCAACTCTAAGGGAGTATGGTTGGAAAAAATGGTATCCAAGTAGACTCTAAAAAAGTAAAAGTGGTACAACAATGGTTACGTTTTACTACATCTAAAGACGAAGATCCAAATCCAATTTACGCTTCTTGCGATTGTCTACCATCCATTCTATTTGAGCCATAGTTGGATCAGGTACATGAACAAATGCCTGTAAAGCATCAATCAACTCCTCAGCATTTGAAGCCGAGATAAGAATTTGTCGTGCTGAGTGTGAGATGAACCTTTGTTCCACAACATGATCAAGAAAAGACAATAGACTATCAAAGAAGTGGTTAACATTTAACAAACCTATCGGTTTATAATGCATATTTAGTTGTGCCCAAGAGACTATTTGAAAAATTTCTCCTAAAGTACCAAAATCCCTTGGTAAGGCAATGAAGGCATCAACATAGCTCATCATTCTAGCCATGCACTCATGCATGGAAGCTACCTTAAATTCTTCCCCAATTATCTTCCCTAAGATGTTAGATGCAACTAGAGCTGTAGGAATAATACCTAGAACTTGACATCCTCCTACATGTACAGCTGTAGACACACACCCCATTAACCCACAGTTACCTCCACCATAGACTTAATGAATTTTTCTCTTGACTAGTGCCATACCCAAGTTTTGTGCTGCTTTCACATACTCTCCATTTTTTTCAAGACTTAAACTACAAAAGACACAAATATTTCGAAATTGACGGAATGCAATTCCTTCCATAACTGCACACACCCTAACTTTGTGTATGAGAAGATAAAGATACTAATGTGTGTATTTATAGAACTCAAAGAATGGCATACTTATGATAGATATGCAAATAGGATAAGTATAATTAAAACAGCTATGTGAGTGATTGGTAGATATAAGTTAAATTGAAGGTGAAATTTTCAAAAATGACGGCAAATATTTCGAAATGACACAAATATTTTGAAATCGATGGAATGCAGTTCCCTCCATAGCTGAACATACCCTAACTTTGTGTATGAGAAGATAAAGATATTACTGTGTGTATTTATGGAACTCAGAGAATGGCATACTTATGATAGATATGCAAATAGGATAAGTATAATTAGAACATCTATGTGAGTGATTGGCAGATATAAGTTAAATTGAAGGTGAAAATTTCAAAAATGACGGCAAATATTTCGAAATGACACAAATATTTCGAAATTGAACCACAAAAATTTCAAAAATGACATACTCTCCATTTTTTTCAAGACTTAAACCACAAAAGACACAAATATTTTGAAATTAACGGAATGCAATTCCTTCCATAGCTGCACACACCCTAACTTTGTGTATGAGAAGATAAAGATACTAATGTGTGTATTTATGGAACTCAGAGAATGGCATACTTATGATAGATATGCAAATAGGATAAGTACAATTAGAACAACTATGTGAGTGATTGGTAGATATAAGTTAAATTGAAAGTGAAATTTTTAAAAATGACAGCAAGCATGTATATGTACAGTAGTTGTGATAGTCGCTTATATTAGGCATATAAAGAGAATAATGTTAAGATATCACCAGAAAATTTGTCTTTTCCTTGTTGTCCTTGATGAAGCATTGGTGTCTTGATTCTTGTAGGAAAGTTGTAGGTAATAGGCGTAATTGTAAAAAAAATAGTGAAAATGCAAACAAGTTAGTTGTTGAAGAGGGACAATCAAATAATTTATTTTATTTTTCTAATATTTTTACCAGTCGACTATCGATATTATTAAGTCCACTAGCTATTTTGAGAAATTTTAATTTGGGCTAGTTATTTTACAGATGATTGATTACATCTATTTTAAAGCAATCAAGTGCATCATACTAGTTAACTACATATTCTTTGATTTTCAGAGACTTTTATTAGCTCAGAAATGTTTTTTTTCCATGTGCTGTCTTTCCATCGAATACCAACAGATTTAAAGTAGATTTTCAAGAATTATGGCCACTGATTTTAACTCTCTCCAATGTTTTTTCCAAACTTTTGACTTTCTATTTTGGCACCGTTTTCTCGTCTGTTCTACTGCATTCTCCCTTATTAATGTTTGACATTAAATGCAAAGTTTTTTTCCCTCATTACAGGAAAAGTTAATTAATTAATTTATTTTGAAACTCAATTATTATGGTGTTTTGACGAATGTAATCAAGAGAATTAGTGGTGTTGAAGTTCTTGAGGAATAAAATATGGGAAGTAGGATTTAAATTAAGTTTTGAACTCTTAATTTGGAAATGTGGAGAATATTTTGAGAACCATGTTCGAAAATAATGTAAGTGATCAAAATATTTGTGTTAAAGGTTTATATTATGCTAAATTGAGTCTAATATCTATGATGTGAATTATGTTGAAATTGAAAATTCCTATATTAATAATTGTTGAGAAAAAAATCTTCTTGAAATGATTAGGTGAATTAAACGGGATTGATATAAGTTAGAATGAGGTGCTTTTAGATATGATAGAAGAAATGTTTGAAATTTTTGATAATAAATTTGTTGGTGTTAATAAGAAGGTATGAGTTACTGTGATGAGGTAAGTTGGAATTGTTAGACATGAGCCAATGGAACATAAACGTTATAAAAGGTTTGGTGGATTTATTGCTACATATGTTTAACATATTGATTAATGGATCTTAGGATTAAAAAAATAGATAGATGATAGATTAAGATGATGATATTCATGGGATGATGTTGACATGTGAGAATCAAAGATGGCTTGATAGAAGTCTGAAATAAGACAAGATAGTTACACAATATGAATGTGAATATGTTTTTTTATGTGTGTGTTTTCTAATATCGATTTATAGATATATGCATGCGAGCTTGAGGATATAAAGGAATGAGATATACCATGGTTTAAGAGTTCCTTACATGTATATATATAATCTGTTCGGTACTTTGTATAAAGTGAAATTGAGTAGAAAAAAAATACAAACAATTTAATACAGGCCAAAAGTCTATAAAGACTATGAATGTTGAGCACTAAAAATTATCATTTGGTGACCAAATATACTTGAAGGACTCACCAATGAAAGCGGTAATGAGATTTGAAAAGAAGGAAAAAGTTAAGCTCTAGTATATAGACTCTTTTAAAAACCTGAACAAAGTAGACATAGTAATACATTGCCTAGCCTTGCCATCAGGATTGAGTAATGTGGATACAGACTTTCTTGCATCAATGCTAAGGAAGTACCTATTAGATTCTTGTTATGTTACCTAATTTTAAAAAATTCAATTGGACAAAAATTTGGTTTAACTATGGGTACAAATGATGCTTATTGTTGATCGACAAGTGAAGAATTTATGGATGAAAGAAATTCCTATGGTTAAATTATATGGCAAAATCACTCAAGTAAAGAGATATTTTAAAAAGTAAAGATGTTATACAAAAAAAATATCTCCAATTATTTGAGTAATAAGGTTGGTAACTCCGAATTATGCCTTGATTTCATTCCCTACATGTAGTAGGATGGACTGAAATTTAGGGACCGATTTTTTTTAAGGGGGGAATAATGTAACATCCCGTAATTTTTATTTTTAAATAATAATATTATGTTATAAACAAATATATTTTTATTTGTTTAAAAATGATTATGTTTTGCTAAAAGCAAATATATTTTTAATTAAAGTAATTATTGTTTTGTTTGAAATAATTATATTGGCCTTTAATAATTTTTTTATTTTATTTTTAGAAATTTTTTTTTATGTATAAAGATATATATTTTGTGATTTGTTTTATTAAGATTTTTATCAAGAAAAGTCATGATTGAAGAGTTTAACTAAAAGCTTATGAGAATGTAAATTTTTAGAAATTTTTGAAATGTTTTAAGATGAAAAACTGTATTTATATGAATAAATATAAAATAAAATTATATTATTCAATTATTAAATAATAATTAACTTGTCATGCCCCTAATTTTAGGACATGTGAAACACTTACTTTACGATCATATATTTTCTATAACATGTATAATACACTCTTTTACAGATATGTATAAACATTATATAAACCAAATCTATAAACATCAGAGTACTGCAGAAACAGGGATCCTACCTGTGACATTCAGAGCATACTCTAAAGTACAAGTACAATATAAATCAATATCTATGAGCCATGGAAACAAGGTAGGCTCACCCAAAGATCATGTCATCTAACTGGTTAATTATCTGAAGGGAATGAACCAAACTCTATCCTTATCTGAAAAAAATATAAACATTGTGTAGGGAGTTTGACAATTCAATGAGCAGATAAAACCTTCTATGACCTCTTAGGTCAACATATGAATGTACTCATATATTAAAATTTATCACATTGAAAATTACAGTTCAGAAGTACATCCATATGGGATTCGCATTTTCAAATATTCTCAGTTCAAATCACATTCAAATATCTGTAACCCCATATGATACAATATGATCTTTAATCAAACTTGATATGCATTAAAAACATTTCACATGAAAACATTAGGAGGATCCTATATCAGAACCACCATATCAGAGTTTAACCCCTTCCGTACTTTGGTGGTATAGAATTTTCCTAAACTCAACATCCCGCTGAGGTTTGCTGTTGTTGTTTTTATTAAAACTTGCAAGCGCACGAATCTATTGGAGTATAGATTTAGTGGTATGCAAGGTCGATCCCACGAGGATTGCCAATTGAGAAAATTTAATTCAGATCCAAAATAAATATTTCTAACCTAATTGCCAGAATGTTTGTTTTGCGAGAAGAGTACTGAACATAGAACTAAAATATTAAAATTAAATATGAATGTATTCAAAGTAAGAAACATGCTAAGGTTAGGGGATCCACTCTTGGTACATCAAATAATAATAAATTTTAAATTTTTTATTACTCAAATGGAATCCTCACGTAAATGAGGTTCCATTAGGAAGATATTACATTAAACGCGCTTTGGTTTATAGATGAAGTATATTTGCCTTCTTTTATTCTATTACTAATAGTAAATAACTTTTGTAAAATGGATTCAAGTATACATCGTGCCAATCATATTGTCTACAATAAATCAAGAATAATTCAAGTATTTATTGTGCCAACGATTGTCTACAATGTATCAAGATTTGCACTTTACAAAATTTAAAAAAAAAAATACAAACAAAGTCAATAATAATAATATAAAGTAGGCGGTAAAACCATCCATTGAGAAAAGAAATAACAAGAAAATAAATACAAAAAGTGCAGAAAATAAATAACAGGGGCAATAAAATCATCCTTTAAGAAAGTAAATAACAAGAAAGTAAATAATAAAAGTGCAGAAAATAAATACAGAGGGGCAACAAAGCCATCCTCTAAAAAAGTAAATAACAAGAAAGTAAATAATAAAAGTGCAGAAAATAAATAACAGAGAGGCGACAGAGCTGTCCTCTCAGAAGAAAAATAATAAGAAAATAATAACATAAAAAATAAATACAGAGGGGAAACAAAGCCATCCTCTAAGAAAGTAAATAACACAAAAGTAAATAATAGAAAGGCAAAAAATAAATACAGAGGGGCAACAAAGCCATCCTCTAAGAAAGTAAATAACAAGAAAATAAATAAGAAGATAAATACAACATCAAGTATAAACATTAAAATTAAGAGTTAGATAAATTATTATTTTTATACCAAGAGTTTCACCCTTTCACCTTAGCATTAGGAGATTAGTTCTCCATAATCAAGGTAAGAAAACAAAATGAAAGATGAAGAAGCATGATAAAACTTATGAAAGAAAGTAAAGATACAAAATGTATAAAGAGAGAAAAGGATTACAAACACTTAGAACTTTCACAAAGATTTCCCAAGCTCCCTCTTCAGCCTTTTCTCCCTCCTTTAGCTCACAATATGTCTCTATTTATAGAAAAAACAAGGGAAGTAGGTGACAAAAATGGTGGGTAGCAAATTGCACTAAAGTTGACAATAGCGTTGCATTATCTGCCCCGAACGTCATCATGATATATCGCCTTGATAGACACCGAATCTGCTCATCCAATTAACATAAGAGTTGTAGATATTTTCATTATATTTCCATCCATATAAGGTAGAAAAACATTGGCCACATATTTTGTGATTTATGGCCAAAACACTATAGCAAGGTCAGGCTGTACTGCAACAGTAAATATGCTCGGTTCTAGCCCAATTTCGGCCCTTTTAGTGTCCGAATTTGCTGACCACTTGAACATTAAAGTTGTAGCAAATTATATCTTCTATTCACCTACAAAATTTCGTGTCCATTAAATATGTATTTGCTGAAATATGGCCCAAATACTACAGTAAGGTTGGACTGGACTGCAACAGTAAACATGTTATGTTCTAGCCCAATTTTGACCCTTTGGATATCTGAATTTGCTGATCACATAAACATGAAAGTTGTATAAAATTATGTCAGCTATTCATCTAACAAATTTTGTACACAATATATACGTATTTTCTGAGATACGGCCAAAATATTGTAGTAAGATCAAGTTGAAAAGCAAGCAGCAAACAAATTTTTAACATTGAGTGTTTTGCCTTGAATCTTTATGTTTCGATTCTTTTAGAAATGTGGTCATAAATCAAGATTGAATTGATGCATATATCCATTAGGATGCGTCTCAAGAGACAAAAAGATAATGCTCCTTACTCTGCCATCCTTAATGAATTTATTTTATCTGTTTGATTTATAGACATCATTTCTAAAGAATCACAATTTAGCTTTGATTCCTCCAATTGAGTCAATTTCCTATTCTTCTCTTCATCTATAAGAATACACAAAACTAAATACAAATAAAGGATATAAATGCTTAATTAAGGCAAAATGATAAGATAAAAATATTTAATTTATGAGTACAAAACTCATTCATCATTTGCCCTACTACCCTTCCGTACTTTGGTGGTATAAAATTTGCCTAAACTCAGCATCCCGCTGAAGTTTGCCCTACTACCATTCAAGAGGACACGCGAAGGGAGTCTATATGGGTATTTCTCAAGCACACAGTAAGGAAGGCAAATCACATCTCATATAACTAGCATCTCGCCTATATAGGAGGCATCATTCTCTCCATCACATATCATCTCTCGTATGTTGGCCCTCACACGAGGCTAGTACCACTCCCTGCTAGCTGGGTTATCAAGGTGCACCAAGGCTAACATGACCTGTTGTTAGCAGACAGTGTTTCCAATAGGATTCCTCCACAGAAAATATCATATGCACATATGCCATATAATCCAGTATAAATTTTTTAATAGAATATAGACTTTCAGTCTCAGTGTAGATTCATCTGTCATAAATTTTCAATTTAGGGTTTATCACATGTACATGCCCTTTCTCGAGGCAATCATATAACCTTATAAATCATGCCACATGCATAAATATCCACTTTATCATTTAATGAGAAATACATGTGAAATCAGATACATCAAGAATTTTGAAATCTATTTTCAAATACTATACTCTTCTTGAACCATATTTCAAATTGTAAGCAAATCAGATAATTTTAATGTATTTTAGAATCATATAAAAGTGTAAATATCTCATAAAAATATTCAAATACACATTCAAATATCAAGAAGAGTATATGGCAAGTCATAGAAAGAATCATCTACTCACAAGATAAGGGCTCCAGATTGGACAGCCCCAAATTGCAATTTTCCAATCCACATTTAACTAAACAGACTTCAAAAACGTGTCCGGAGGGTCTAAAAATCAAGAAAATGACTCCGGGAACTTTGTCACTATTCATGGTTGAAAAACACTTTTCACCATCGGAAAATACTATTCACCGCCGGAAAATACTATTCACCAAGAACAAAAAGTTGTCAAATAGCTAAAAAATTTCATATCCTAAGGTTTATCTAGCTCCTGAATCCATCTACAGTGTCAGATTTTCAATTTGAGATCTCTAAATATGAGTTTCAGAACTTACCTTTTTCTGAGATTTTCTACTTCAGATTTACAGTGATTCAACGGCTGATTTAAAAAATTGATCGGTCAAAACTGTAGTATTCTCCGTCCTGAATCGAGTGGTACCCTCAGTTTTGAGATCAGAAACCAATAGGCACTCCAGATCAGAAACTGATGAATAGTGTGAAATAGTATGAATAATAATCTCCATTTTTCTCTCTAGATCTGGAGTATCTACAGGCCTCCAATCTCAAAACTAATGGTACCAATGGATTCAGGACGAAGAATACTACAATTTTGACCGAACAATTTCTCAAATCAGCTATTAAATCGCTGCAGATCGGAAGTAGAAAATTTTAGAAAAAGGTAAACTCTGAAACTCTTACTTAGAGACATCAAATTGAAAATTTGACACCGTAGATGGGTTCAGGAGCTGGATAAACCTTAGGATATAAAAGTTTTCAGATATCTGACAACGTTTAGTAAAAGATGTGAATTTTGGCTTAGTAGTGTTATCTTCCTAGGGCATGTGGTTACCAATGATGGTATTCAAGTTGATCCTAAAAAGATGGAAGCGATGCAGAAATGGCTACGCCCTACAACAGTTATAGAGATTTGTAGTTTCCTTGGTTTAGCAGGTTATTATCGCAGATTTGTTAAAGATTTTTCAAAGATAGCTGCCACTTTGACAAGGTTGACAAGAAAGAGAATAAAGTTTAACTAGTCAGATGAATGTGAAAGAAGTTTCCAGAAACTCAAAGAATGTTTGACTACAGTGCCAGTATTGGCTATTCCCTCAGGTACTGGGGGATACACGGTATACTGTGATGCATCGAGAATTGGATTAGGATGTGTGTTGATGTAAAATGGTCGAGTCATTGCATATGCATCTAGACAGCTTAAACCATATGAGCAAAATTATGTGACTCATAATTTGGAAATGGCTGCAGTAGTTTTTGCTCTTAAAATTTGGAGGCATTATTTGTATGGTGAGACATACGAAATTTATACAGATCATAAGAATCTCAAATATATTTTCCAACAAAAAGATCTTAATTTGAGACAAAGACGTTTGATGGAATTACTTAAAGATTATGATTGCACAATACTATAACATCCAGCCCCCAATTTACGTTATGTGAAACAATACATTTTTTTTCCTTTCACAATCAGATATTCTCCATAAAGATGCATAATTCAATTCTTTATCATGGAAATAGATACATATAAGTTCTCTCATGTATATACAATATATAAACCAAGTCTATAAACATCAAAGTACAACAGAAACGAGGATCCTGCCTATAGCATTCAGAGTACACTTTAGAATACAAACACGGTATAATTCAAAAACTGTGAGCCTTAGAAGCAACGTAGACTTACCCAAAGAATATATCACCTATCTGTTGAATTAGACTATGATATTCTTATCTGAAAAATGTGCAAATATCGTGTAGTGAGTTTGACAACTCAGTAAACAAATAATTCCTCTTATGACCTCTTAGGTTAGCATATGGATATACTTATATTTTAAAATTTGTCACATAGATAATACAGTTCAAAAGTACATTCATATGGGACCCGTATTTCAAATATTCTCAATTCAAAGGATATTTAGATATTCAAAACCATATGCAGCACGGTATGATCATTAAACAAATGTTGTTATGCTCAGCTGTATAAACTATAGTAAAATAATAAGTTTTTGAGATAAAGTTATAACTTTTAAAATAACTTGCCTCATTTGGCGATCTGGTCAACCCACACACTCATTTGCTATACGCATAGTGACCAATCGACTACAGTCACAATAGTGATAAGGGAATGTGAGTTCATCACTCATCTGACTCCTCACATTACCATTGTCACCCGGTTGGAGCGGCCCTCCCCCGGCTTACTCAGGCTAATAGGGCGTCCCCTATTCGGTATTGTCACAAGCCATATAACCCGTTGATATTCATCCATACATATAAATACATATATATTAATGCATCTTCATCAAATACAATGTAAAATTATCAAGCAACTCGCCATGAGCTTTACGCTTGCCATTCAATCTCATTTATAATATGACATACATCATTTTCACAAGTATATAGCTTTACAAATCAATGCATTGTGCACGTAATATTCACTTTATCAAATAATGATAAATACATTTAGAACCACATATTCAATGAGTTCCAAAATATATTTCTAAAATCATACTCTTCTTGAACTATGTGCCAATTCGTAAGTATAACAGATATTTTAACACATTTAATAAACTTATAATAGCATAAATAATTTATAAACAGAAACAATAATACATTTATAGTTTAAGAAGAACATGGGGCAAGTCATAGAAAGAATTATATACTCACAGGTCAAGGCTCCAGGTTAGACAGCCCTAAATGTATTTTTCTAATCCGAATTTGATCAATTAGACCTCAAAAACGTGTTCGGAGGGTCTAAAAACCTAGAAAATGACTCTGAGAGTTTGGTCAACGCTGGTTACTGTTCACCACCGGAAAATACTATTCATTGTAAGAAAATATTATTCACCAAGAACAAAAAGTTGTTAGATAGCCAAAATATTTCCAATCCTAAGGTTTATCTAGCTCCTGAATCCATCTACGGTGTCAGATTCTCAATTTGAAGACTCTAAGTACGAGTTTCAGAATTTACATTTTTTTAAGATTTTCTACCTCTGATCTACAATAATTCTATGGCTGATTTGAAAAATTGATCGGTCAAAACCGTAGTATTCTCCATCCTGAATCCAGTGGTACCCTTAGTTTTGAAATCGGAGGCCAGTAAGCACTTCAGATCTAGAGAGAAAAATGAACATTACTATTCATCACTATTTATATTATAGAATTTTTCGTGTTTCTCTTCTGCGATAACCCATCCCCCTTTTATTTTATTTTTTATTTATTATTATTTAATAATAAAATATTTAATATTATTTTTATTTTATTATATATATATATATATTTATATAAATGCCATTTTTCATCCTAAAATATCCTAAAAATTTCTAAAAATTTATATTATTGCAAAAATTTAGTTGCAATATCAAATCATGAATTTTCTCGATAAAATCTTAATAAAAAAATCACAAAATAAATATCTTTATGTATAATAAAAGAAAGAATATTTATAAAAATAAAAAAAAATTATTATAGGCAGATATAATTATCTTAAGTAAAATAAAAATTACTTTGATTAAAAATATATTTGTTTATAGCAAAAAATTATTATTATAAAATTACGAGATATTACATTCTTCTCCGCTTAAGAAATTCGGTCTCCGAATTTCAAACCATCCTATCATAAGTAGGGAATGAGGCCAAGCCATAAAATAATGTTATTAACCTCACTACTCAACGTATTGGGGACATCTCTTTTGTATATCATCACTAATATCTAAATTATTCTCAATTTCGCATATTTATATCAATAATTCGATATATTAGAAACCATACACATAAAAGAACATATACACATCCATATTGGGTAACCAACTTTTCTTACTCCAAACTTCTATAAAGTCATCTTTGATTCTCACATGTCAACCTCCCATAAATCTCATCATCTTAATCTATCGTCTATTTTTATCCTAAAATCCATTAATCAATATGTTAAATATACGTAGCAATAAATCCACTAAACATTTTATAACATTTAAGCACCATTGAGACATGTCTAACAATTCCATCTTACCTCATCACAGTAACTCTATCTCCTCTTATTAACACCAATAAACTCATTATCAAAAATTTCAAGCCCTTCTTCTATCATATCTAAAAGCACCACATTCTAACTCATATCAATCCCGTTTAATTCACCTAATCATTTCAAGAAGATTTTTTTTTCAACAAATACTCATATATAAATTTCCAAGCTAATAGGCCTAAGATTAATTTAAATTCTATTTCTCATATTTTATTCCTCAAGAACTTCAATACCACTAATTAACTTGATTACATTCCTCAAAGCACCATAAGGCCATCATTCGTCCATTTATTTCATCTAAAAATTTATTATACAATTCGGTGTCCAAACTCACTATTTTAAATTATGAATAGTTTAATGCCCATTCTCCAAAATTTCCTCCATTAATCACTTCCAACAAATTGAAATCGCAAATTTTTTAATTTTGTCTCACCTATCCTCGAGTAGACCCAATATGCTCAAATTTCTCTCTTATGACACTTTCCCATCAATAGCCAATTCTTAAGCAATCCTAACATATTTTACTTTCACCATTCTTAACATGTCTACTATCTACCTATCTCAATTCACTTCCCATACATTCCTATATTTTAATGACATACTATCCAAATATCAAAAATCACCCAAATCACAATCTCGACATACAAAAAATTAGTCATAAATTTACATTGTATAACTATATTATACAATCTATAAATTTAGAGACAAATTATAATTCTTTTCTCCATGCTATAATTTATGTCATTTACTCACTCACCTATTAGGAAACCTACGATGTTTCATGTAAAACCTCAAATGTTGTTATTTGTATACTAACTTGGTAGCTATTGTTATAAGAAAATTCAGCTTAGGGCAATAATTTTTCTCAACTACCTTGAAAATCAAGCACACATGCCTGAAGCATGTATTCTAATATTTAGTTGGTTCACTCAGACTATCTATCTATTTGAGGATGGAAAGCAGTACTAAGATTTATCTTCGTACCCAAAGCTTCTTGGATGGCTCTCCAAAAACGAGTTGTGAACTGTAGTCCTCGATCAGAAATAATCTATATTGGTACTTCATGAAATCTCACTTCTCATTCAAATACAGATTTCCATATTGAGCTACGTTACATGTGGTTTTTACCGGTAGAAAATATGTTGATTTAGTCAACCTATCAATGATAAATCACATTGAGTCAAACCCTCTTTGATGTCTGCAGTAGCCCTGTAACAAAATCTAAAGTTATTCTCTCCCATTTTCATTCAGGTATCTCTATCTGTTGATGTAATCCAGCAAGCCTTTGATGTTCTGCTTTTACCTGCTGGCAAGTTAAACATCGAGAGGCATAATCGACTATATCTTTCTTCATACCGTCCTACCAATAAATTTCTTTTAGATCTTTATACATTTTTGTTACCTCAGGATGAATGATATATATGGATCTACGAGCTTGCTCTAAAATATTTTTCTTAAGTCCTTCTTTATTAGACACACACAATCGCTTATCCAATCTTAGAATTCCTTCAGAGTCTATAGTAAATTCAACATAACTGCCACTTTTCACCTCTTTAATTTTTTTGCATAAATAGGCATCATCTTCCTGTGCCTTTTTCACCTGCTCAACCAAAGATGATTAAAACTGTATATGGGCCAATAGTATCCCATGCTCCTTTACTTCCAATACTACCCTATGACTTTCCAACTTATTTATTTATTTAATCAATGACCTCCTTACCATTGTGATATGAGCCAAACTACTAATTGACTTCCTGCTTAATGCATCAGCTACTACATTGGTATACCTAGATGATATAATATTGGACAGTCATAATCTTTAAGTAAATTCATCCATCGTCTTTGTCTCAAGTTAAGATCTTTTTGTTGGAAAATATATTTGAGACTTTTATGATTTGTATATATTTCACATGTCTCACCATACAGATAATGCCTCCAAATTTTTTGAGAGCAAAAACTACTGCTGTTATTTTCAAATCATGAGTCAGATAATTTTGCTCATGTGGTTTAAGCTGTCTAAATACATATGCAGTGACTCAACTGTAACATCCCTAATTTCGTTTCTTTTATTGATAAAAGTACATAAAAATTTAATTAAGGAAATAAAATTTATTAGACAATATTTTAGATATCTAAAGAAATATAATCATTAGAAATTGTTCACCTTATGTATATGCATAGAAAATGTTTCTAACATTAAGAGAACAAATAAAGAGAGAAAAACCTAATAGGAAAAAAAAATTAGAAATAACACACTAAAGAGATGCAAAATTCTTGGATAAGGAAGATAAATTTTTAGAAACAAGTAGAGGTCTTAAAATTTCAAGAATATTGGATTAGGGTAATTTTTTCTAATTCAAGAACTAGAGTTACTAAGTTTAAAATCTTTACCCATACATTAGGCTTTTACCTATGGACACTTCATATAGAGTTCTTCCATTTTACATATGTTTTTCGCAAGCCCATTGGATAACCTAAGCAAGAAATAAAACATAGACTTGGACTAGGATATAGTAATTGGACCAATAGCCCAAAAATTATGAAAATGTGACCAAGTCCTCCAAGAAAGGTAGAATTTTATCCAAAGCAAAGAAAATGGGTAGGAATAAGCCCAAATCCAATAGGAAAAATAAAATAAAATAAATTAGGTGATGATATAATAATGTAATAATAATAAAGAGTAGGTTACATGGCATTAAGACAAAAATTTAGCAAGTGGTGTGATTCTACATTCATAATTTTAGCAAGTGGCATGATAATACAAGGTTTTAGGACACAAACATCTATATCCTACACTCAAAATTCTAGCAAGTGGTATGATAATACATGGCATTAGGACAAAACATTCCTATCCCACACAAATAATATCAACCAAATAATGGAGATTCAAGGGCTAGAAATTTTCCACCTAAAAAGGAAAACCTATCATACTTAATTAAGACAAAAGAAAATGGAAATGAATCCCTAAATCAAAGGGACCTTGTCCCTTATCTTAAGAACATATCATTATAATTTTCAAAATACAAATCTCCTTCTCCTATGCATATCTTGACTAAGGAAGAGGAAGAAAAGAACATAAGTTGTTTGTTTTCCAAAAATTCAACAAAGTGTATCCTAATTGTGATAAGGTAGACCCATGATCAAGAAAGGTGAATTATTTGGTGGTCTACATAAGAAAACCCACCCTTACAACATTAGAATTTTGTTCAAGTGAGGGAGAGGAAAAATAGAAGTAAGGTAGAGTGAGGAAAGGAGAGGAAGCGAGGAAGAAAGAGGAAGGTGATGTCTAGGGGACTAAGTGCTCCAGGTGAGTTTAACAATATTTCTTTTTGAAGAAAACTTTTGAAACTTATAATATTTATATGAGATTTTGATATTAGAAATTGATGATTGGTCATGATGTTGCTATATCATGTTACATAATGATATTGCATGTGATGTATGTTTGAATACTTAGACTGGTATAGAAAGTTCTGCATAGGTATGGCTATGGGTGGCAAAATTTTTAGCTTTTGTGTTTTAATTTCTGGGAATTATCTATAGGGAATTAAAATAAATGGTTAATATAAAAATTAAATATATATGTGTCACAGATTTTTAGCCACTGCAATCATTCAATTTGGAGTCCATATGAGGTAGATATGGTCCGATTAGTAAGCAAAGATCAGAAAATGGTTCATCAGGGAAGAATATGTTAGGATAGCTTCTGTGTTTTAATTTTTGGGAATTATCTATAAGGAATTAAAATAAATGGTTAACATAAGAATTAAATATATATATGTGTCACGGATTTTTAGCCACTGGAATCATTCAATTTGGAGTCCATATGAGGTAAATATGGTCCGATTAGTAGTCAAAGGTCAGAAAATGGTTCATCAGGGAAGAATATGTTAGGATAGTTTTTCTATTTTAATTTCTGGAAATTATCTGTATGTAATTAAAATAAATGGTTAACATAAGAATTATAGATATATGTGTCACGGATTTTTAGCCACTGGAATCATTCAATTTGGAGTTCATATGAGGAAGATATGAGCTGATTAGTTGTCAAAAGTCAAAAAATGGTTCATCAGGGAAGAATATGTTAGGATAGTTTTTGTATTTTAATTTTTGGGAATTATCTGTATGGCATTAAAATAAATGGGTAACATAAGAATTATAGATATGTGTGTCACAGATTTTTAGCCACTGGAATCACTCAAGTTGGAGTCCATATGAGGTAGATATGGTCTGATTAGTTGGTAAATGTCAGAACCTATCCGAGAAGAAATAACTTGTACATTTAATGAGTAATATCACATTGATTTCTTAATATTTTGTTACAATGTTCAACATAATAGTTTTAGATAATTGTTTTATCTTGAAATTAACACCACGATCACCTACATCGGAGTTCAATGAAGGGAGTTATGCTCTGATTAGTAAGAGAAGGTTAGATATGATGAAAACCTGCATCAAGAAAATAAAGAAATAAAATTAATATTTAAAAAAAGAAGACAAATCTTATAAATGACTAGTATATGCCATAGCCATTGCCATTGTATGAACTTCTTACCATCTTAAGTGTAAAATTCTGAGATGGAAAAATTTTATAAATTGATATTTGAAATGGTTATGTTCATGGCATGATTACCAATGATTTATAGTAATAGTTATATTTTGATGAACATACTTGAAAGCATATTTTTGGCTATCATTGTGAAAAGAATAGAGATGAGGACAGTCCCATGGCAATCCGTGTGGTGCACCAGTAGGGGACGCCCTACCAACGGTTATGATTATGATTATGAGAAAAGAAAGAGAAAGTGTGCCATGTCAGACGGAGCAAGAAAAACCCGTACCGGAGAGTAGAGGATACTCACCCTGACCGGGGTAGCTTGAAATGAGAATAAGTTGATGGCCATCATATGATATTCTGAAAATAGTTAATCCTGTTATATATATCGTCACTGTATGATTCTTATGTGCATAGATATAATGCATTCATGTGATCAAAGATATTTTCTGTAGTTTATACAGCTGAATATGACGTGATGAGCTATATTGATGATGATTTATTGTTGAACTTACTGGGATTTAATTCTCACTATATTTCCATATCATGTTCAGAAAATTAGTTATGCAGATTTTTTATAGCTATGGCTTTTAGTGCACGTTGGATCGAGTTATTCTATGATGGGCGGATCCTAAATAAAATGTTTGTGGGCGAGTTGGCACAGATCCCGGTGAAGGTGCAATCACCCGCACCCGAATCTCCGGAATTGATCAACCAGAATAAATAAGATGTAGATATTTATGTGTTTGAAATGTTGTACGTACGTTTTGATTAATGATGTGTGTGTAAACTTTATATTGTATAATAACAAATAAAAGAAAAAAAAGTTGTTACATAATTGATATTAGAGCAGGTCGATCCTAGATGGCCAGTGGGTGGATGGTTATCTGAATCAATCTTATAGTTCCTTGAGTATGTTTGTGGTTGTGCTGTGTAGGGATTAGTGAATTCATATAGGTAAGAAATTACTAGTGTTTTCTACCTACATGTCGAGGTGGTGTTATGACTGCTGATAAATATTTTTGAACTAACTATTGGGCTTGATCACCTCAATAGCAGCATAACTTTGTTTTTGCCACAGTAGGAAATGGCACCACCAAGGTGGAATCTGGCAAACAATGCGGAGGAAACCCTGCACAACCTGGCCATGGCAATTCGAGACCAAGTCATGACCACTAATCAAATTCTACAATACCTCCAGAATGCTAATAACTCGAATGGTGTGAATGGTGCTAACAATCGAATGGTTGGAAATGATAACGGCATATCCGAGTTCCTGAGGACTAGGCCACCTTGTTTCCAAGGTGGCTTTGACCCGATTGTAGCTGAAAGATGGATAAGGGAGTTAGAGAAAATCTTTGAAGTGATGGGCTGTACTGAGGAGCAGCAAGTAATCTTTGCTGCATATATGCTAAAAGATGAAGCAGAATACTAGTGGCGTGGAGCTAGAAAACTGTTAGCTCACCAGGGAAGGCAGATCACTTGGCAAGTGTTCAAAGACACCTTTTTGGAAAAGTACTTTCCAAGTACTGTGCGGGCGGAGAAAGAGATCAAATTTCTCCAACTCCGGTAGGGTAGCATGACTATAGACCAATACATCGCAAGGTTCAAGGAATTGTCTAAGTTCTCCTCTTATCTGCGATTTAACCTTGATGAAGCATGGAAGGCTGTTAAGTTCGAAGCGGGATTGAACCTGGACATAAAGAATGCAGTTGTAGCTATGGAGATTAGAGAGTTTGTGCCTCTGATCAATAAATGCAGACTCTTGGAGAAAGATTTAAAGGCAGTGGAGGACGAAAAGCAAAGGCGAAACCTATGGAAAAGGAAGAAAAATTTTCCCAACCCTAACAAGAACATGAGAAGAAGTGGATATGGAGCTGGTAAGAGGCTATTGATTGCGAGTCCCAGGACTTTCCAACAAGACCTCGCCCTAGTCAAGTGCGCTAAGTGCGGACGCATGCATGGTAATCGACCATGCTATATGGGACAAGATGTCTGCTTCAACTGCGGACAGAAAGTTCATTTTGCGAGAAACTGCCCACAGAATATGGGGAAGCAGCCAGAACAGAGGCCTCAAGTGAAAGGAAGGGTTTTCACCCTGAGTGGCCAAGAGGCAGCTCAATCTTCTGAAATGATTCAAGGTACATGCTATATCTATGGATTTGCTCTTATGGTGTTATTTGACTCTGGTGCTAGTCATTCATTTATATCGGAAGAATGTATTAGGAAGTTTTAATTTCCTATTTCTAAAACTCCCTATGAGCTATCTGTAGTAACTCCTACAGGGGAAAGGGTATTAACTTCCTCTGCATGTAAGGACTGTCAAGTCACCATCCAGGAGAAAACTTTTTCTGTAGACCTCGTCTGTTTACCTTTAAGAGGTATTGAGGTAATTCTAGGGTTAGACTGGATGTCTAGAAATCGAGTGTTGCTGAATTGTTGTAACAAGACCGTTGAATTTCTACCTCCTACTTTGAAAGAGGAGGTCCAGTTATTGATGCTTAATGCCAATCAAGTTAATTGGGAGTTGAAGAATGGAGTACTTGGATACATTTTCTTGTATTTATCAAACCTAGAAGTTGATCGAAGCTTGATGAAATCCTAATAGCCAACGAGTTTCTTGAAGTATTTCCATCAGATATTCCAGGCTTACCTCCCAAGAGAGAGATAGAGTTCTCTATTGATCTCCTACTTGGGACAGGGCCTATCTCTATTGCACCATATAGAATGGCCCCGAAGGAACTGCAGGAACTCAAGAAGCAGTTGGAGGAACTATTAGACAAGCAATTCATTAGACCGAGTATATCACCTTGGGGAGCTCCTGTATTGTTTGTTAAGAAGAAAGACGGGAGCTTGAGACTATGCATAGATTATAGACAGCTGAATAAGGTGACTATAAAAAACAAGTACTTTCTCCCTAGGATAGATGACTTATTGGATCAACTGAAGGGAGCCTCCATCTTTTCTAAAATTGACTTGAGGTCAGGATATCATCAGATTAGGATCAAGGAGGAGGACGTACCAAAAACAGCCTTTAAGACTTGGGATGGACACTATGAGTTTCTCGTAATGCCCTTCGAGTTGACAAATGCACCTGTAATTTTCATGGATTACATGAATCGCATTTTTTGACCCTACCTAGATCAATTTGTTGTAGTGTTCATTGACGAAATTTTGATATATTCTAAGAGTGAGAAAGAACATGAACAACATCTTCGAATCGTTCTGCAAGTGCTGAAAGAGAAAAAGTTATATGCCAAATTGGAGAAGTGTGAATTTTGGCTGTCAGAGGTGAAGTTTCTCGGACATGTCATCTCTAATAGTGGGTTAGCCGTAGATCCTAGCAAGACAGACGCATAGATTCAGTGGGAGAGACCAAAGATGGTTATGGAAGTCAGAAGTTTCCTGGGTTTGGTAGGATACTACAGGAGGTTTATACAAAACTTCTCTCGTATAGCCTTACCATTGACTAAATTGACCAGGAAGGGAAGTCCTTTCACATAGACTGATCACTGTAAAGTTAGTTTCCAAGAGCTTAAGACAAGACTGACCACCCCTCCTGTTTTAATTATTCCAGACCCCACAAGACATTTTGAAGTGTATAGTGATGCTTCAAAGAAAGGGTTAGGATGTGTGCTGATGCAAGATAAGAGAGTAGTTGCTTACGCCTTTAGGAACTGAGACCCCACGAAGGAAACTATCCAACCCATGATCTTGAATTGGCGGCAGTGGTGTTTGCCTTAAAGATTTGGTGACACTATTTGTACGGGGCAACCTTTGAAGTATATTGTGATCATAAGAGTCTTAAATACCTCTTTGATCAGAAGGAGTTAAATATGAGGCAACGAAGATGGGTAGAATTCCTCAATGACTACAAGTTTGAGATAAAGTATCATACCGGAAAGGCGAATGTTGTAGCAGATGCCTTGAGTCAAAAATATCTGCACATGGGACAGATGATGGTGTATGAGATGCAGATGCTAGAGGAGTTTCGAAATTTGAAGCTAGCCACTACTCTTACTCCAAAGAAGCTAGTCATTAATGGTTTAAGTATAGGGTGTGACCTTAGAGCCCAGATCAAAGAGGCTCAAGCTCACGACCAATACTTACAGGATCATAAAGACCAAGGTAATTTTTCTGTCATGGAAGATGGAGCAATCATGTATCAGGAGAGGATTTGTGTCCCTCAAGAACGAGAGTTGAGGACTAAGATCCTGCAGGAAGCGCATCAGAGTAAATACATAGTCCATCCTGGATGCACTAAAATGTACCAGGATTTAAAGAGGATGTATTGGTGGCCAGGGATGAAAAAGGACATTGCCGAGTTTGTGGCGAAATGTCTCATTTGTCAAAAGGTGAAGGTAGAGCATCAAAAGCCAGCGGGATTTCTACAACCTCTTGAGATCCCTAAATGGAAATGGGACAGTATCTCGATGGACTTTGTTGTGGGTTTACCTAAGACTTCAGTAGGACATGACTCTATCTGGGTAATAGTTGACAAATTAACCAAATCTGCTCACTTTTTGCCCATAAAATTTAACTTTTCACTAGATAAATTGGCCTAATTGTACGTCCAGGAAATAATTAGACTGCATGGGATTCCCTTAAATATTGTTTCTGATAGAGATCCGAGGTTCACATCAAAGTTTTGGAAGGCGTTGCAAGAAGCTTTTGGTACTTAGTTGCGGTTCAATACTGCTTACCATCCTCAGACTGACGGGCAGACAGAACGGACCATTCAAACTCTAGAAGACATGTTAAGGGCCTGTGTGATAGAGCAAGGTAAAGGATGGGATAAGTACCTACCTTTAGTAGAGTTTGCTTATAATAATAGCTATCACTCTAGTATTAAGATGGCCCCCCTATGAAGCTTTATATGGTAGAAAGTGTCGATCTCCACTATGTTGGTTTGAGGTAGGAGAAAAGAACTTGTTGGGTCTTGATCTAATTCAACAAACCACTGAACAAATCAGGATGATACGAGACAAAATACTTATAGCTTAGAGTCGGCAAAAGAGTTACTACGATAAGAGACAGATCTCTAGAGTTTGAGGAAGGAGACCATGTATTTCTGAAACTTTCCCCGACTACTGGAGTTGGTAGGTCTCTCAAAACAAGAAAGCTAAGTCTGCGATTTTTGGGACCCTACCAAATTCTGAAGAAAGTAGGGACATCAGAATATCTATTTGCTCTCCCACCTAATTTGTCCAACCTACATAATGTTTTCCACGTATCACAACTGCGAAAGTATCTTCCAAATTCATCACATGTAATACAGGATGAACCAATCCAAATAAAGGAGAACATGACATACCAGCTAATACCTGTATCCATATTGGACACTGACGTGAAGCAACTGAGAAATAAAACCATTCCCTTTGTTAAGGTGTTATGGGAAGGTTTGACTCCGGAAGAAGCAACTTGGGAGCTGGAAGAAGTCATGAGGAAGAAATATCCGTAATTGTTCTTATAAGGTAATTTCTAAAATTTTGAGGACAAAATTTCTTTTAAGGGGAGAGAAATGTAACATCCCTAATTTCATTTCTATTATTGATAAAAGTACATAAAAATTTAATTAAGAAAATAAAATTTATTGGACAATATTTTAGATATCTAAGGAAATATAATCCTTAGAAATTCTTCACCTTATGTATATGCATAGAAAATGTTTCTAACATTAAGAGAACAAATAAAGAGGGAAAACCCTAATAGGAAAAAAATTAGAAATAACATACTAAAGAGATGCAAAATTCTTGGATAAGGAAGATAAATTTTTAGAAACAAGTAGAGGTCTTAAAATTTCAAGAATATTGGATTAGGGTAATTTTTCCTAATTCAAGAACTAGAGTTACTAAGTTTAAAATCTTTACCCATACATTGGGCTTTTACCTATGGACACTTCATATAGAGTTTTTCCACTTCACATAAATTTTTAGCAAGCCCATTGGATAACCTAAGCAAGAAATAAAACATAGACTTGGATTAGGATATAGTAATTGGACCAATAGTCCAAAAATTATAAAAATGTGACCAAGCCCTCCAAGAAAGGTAGAATTTTATCCAAAGCAAAGAAAATGGGTAGGAATAAGCCCATAATGGGTAGGAATAAGCCCAAATCCAAGAGAAAAAATAAAATAAAATAAAATAGGTGATGATATAATAATGTAATAATAATAAATAGTAGGTTACATGGCATTAAGACAAAAATTTAGCAAATGTTGTGATTCTACATTCATAATTTTGGCAAGTGGCATGATAATACAAGGCTTTAGGATAAAAACATCTATATCCTACAGTCATAATTCTAGCAAGTGGTATGATAATACATGGCATTAAGACAAAATATTCTTATCCCACACAAATAATATCAACCAAATAATGGAGATTCAAGAGCTAGAAATTTTCCATCTAAAAAGTCAAACCTATCATACTTGTTTAAGACAAAAGAAAATGGAAATGAATCCCTAAATCAAAGGGACCTTGTCCCTTATCTTAAGAACATATCATGACAATTTTCAAAATACAAATCTCTTTTTCCTATGCATATCTTGACTAAGGAAGAGGAAGACAAGAAGATAAGTTGTTTGTTTTCCAAAAATTCAACAAAGTGTATCCTAATTGTGATAAGGTAGACCCATGATCATGAAAGGTAAATTATTTGGTGGTCTATATAAGAAAACCCACCCTTACAACATTAGAATTTCGTCCAAGTGAGGGAGAGGAAAAATAGAAGCAAGGTAGAGTGAGGAAAGGAGAGGAAGAAAGGAAGAAAGAGGAAGGAGAAGTCTAGGGGACTAAGTGCTCCAGGTAAGTTTAACAATATTTCTTTTTGAAGAAAACTTTTGAAACTTATAATATTTATTTGAGATTTTGATTTTAGAACATTGATGATTGGTCATGATGTTGCTATATCATGTTACATATTGATCTTGCATGTGATGTATGTTTGAATATTTAGACTGGTATAGAAAGTTCTGCATAGTTATGGCTATGGGTGGAAAATTTTTTAGCTTATGTGTTTTAATTTATGAAAATTATCTATAGGGAATTAAAATAAATAGTTAACATAAGAATTAAAGATATATGTGTCACAGATTTTTAGCCACTGGAATCATTCAATTTGGAGTCCATATGAGGTAGATATGGTCTGATTAGTAAGCAAATGTCAGAAAATGGTTCATCAGGGAAGAATATGTTAGGATAGCTTCTGTGTTTTAATTTCTGAGAATTATCTATAGTGAATTAAAATAAATGGTTAACATAAGAATTAAATATATATGTGTCACAGATTTTCAACCACTGGAATCATTCAATTTGGAGTCGATATGAGGTAGATTTGGTCCGATTAGTAGTCAAAGGTCAGAAAATGGTTCATCAGGGAAGAATATGTTAGGATAGCTTCTGTATTTTAATTTTTGGAAATTATCTGTATAGAATTAAAATAGATGGTTAACATAAGCATTATATCTATGTGTGTCATGGATTTGTAGCCACTGGAATCATTCCATTTGGAGTTCATATGAGGAAGCTATGAGCTGATTAGTAGACAAAGATCAGAAAATGGTTCATCAGGGAAGAATATGTTAGGATAGCTTCTGTATTTTAATTTTTGGGAATTATCTGCATGGAATTAAAATAAATGGTTAACATAAGAATTATAGATATGTGTGTCACAAATTTTTAGCCACTGGAATCACTCAAGTTGGAGTCAATATGAGGTAGATATGGTCCGATTAGTAGGTAGAGGTCAGAACCTATCCGAGAAGAACTAGCCTGTACATTTAGGGAGTAATATAACCTTGATTTCTTAATATTTCACTACAATGTTCAGCATAATAGTTTTAGATAATTGTTTTATCTTGAAATTGACACCAAGATCAACTACATCGGAGTTTAATGGAGGGAGTTATACTCTGATTAGTAAGAGAATGTTAGATATGATGAAAACCTGCATCAAGAAAATAAAGAAATAAAATTAATATTTAAAAAAAGAAGTCGAATCTTATAAATGACTAGTATATGCCATAGCCATTGCCATTGTATGAACTTCTTACCATCTTAAGTGTAAAATTCTGAGATGGAAAAATTTTATAAAGTGATATTTGAAATGGTTATGTTCATGGCATGATTACCAATGATTTATAGTAATAATTATATTTTGATGAACATACTTGTTTTTGAAAGCATATTTTTGGCTATCATTGTGAAAAGAAAAGATATGTGTAACATCCTTTTTTATTATTATTATACAATATTGAGTTCACATACACGTCATTAATCAAAACGTACATGCAACATATTAAAGACATAGATATTTACATCTTATTTATTTTGGTTAACCAATTCCGGAGATACAGGTACGGGTGGTTGCACCTTCACCGGGATCTATGCCAACTCGCTCACAAACATTTTATTTAGGATCTGCCCATCATAGAATAACTCGATCCAACGTGCACTAAAAGCCAGAGCTATAGAAAATCTGCATAACTAATTTTCTGAACATGATATGGAAATATAGTGATAATTAAATCCCAGTAAGTTCAACAATAAATCATCATCAATAAAGCTTATCACGTCATGTTCAGCTGTATAAACTACAGAAAATATCTTTGGTCATATGAATGCATTATATCTACGCACATAAGAATCATACTGTAATGATATGTATGACATGATTAATTATTTTCAAAATATTATATGATGGCCATCAACTTATTCTCATTTCAAGCTACCCCGGTCAGGGTGAGTATCCTCTACTCTCTGGTACGGGCTTTTCTCGCTTCGTCCGACATGGCCCAATTTCTCTTTCTTTTCTCATTATCATGATCATAACCGTTGGTAGGGCGTCCCCTACTGGTGCACCACACGGATTTCCATGTGACCGTGCTTATTTCTTTTCTTTTCACAATGATATCCAAAAATATTCTTTCAATAACAAGTATGTTCATCAAAATATAACTATTACCATAAATTATTGGTAATCATGCCATGAACATAACCATTTCAAATATCACTTTATAAAATATTTTCATGTCAAAATTTCACACTTAAGATGGTAAGAAGTTCATACAATGGCAATGGCTATGGCATATACTAGTCATTTATAAGATTCGACTTCTTTTTTTAAATATTAATTTTATTTCTTTATTTTCTTGATGCAGGTTTTCATCATATCTAACATTCTCTTACTAATCAGAGTATAACTCCCTCAATTTAACTCTGATGTAGGTGATCTTGGTGTCAATTTCAAGATAAAACAATTATCTAAAACAATTATGTTGAACATTGTAGCTAAATATTAAGAAATCAAGGTGATATTACTCCCTAAATGTATAGGTTATTTCTTCTCGGATAGGTTCTGACCTCTACCTACTAATCGGACCATATCTACCTCATATGGACTCCACTTTAAGTGATTCCTGTGGCTAAAAATCCGCGACACACATATCTATAATTCCTATGTGAACCATTTATTTTAATTCCATACAGATAATTTCCAGAAATTAAAATACAGAAGCTGTCCTAACATAATCTTCCCTGATGAACCATTTTCTGACCTTTGACTACTAATCAGCTCATATCTTCCTCATATGGACTCCAAATTGAATGATTCCAGTGGTTTAAAATCCATGACACACATAGATATAATTATTATGTTAACAATTTATTTTAATTCCATACAGATAATTCCCAAAAATTAAAATACAGAAGCTGTCCTAACATATTCTTACCTGATGAACTATTTTCTGACCTTTGACTACTAATCAGCTCATATATTCCTCATATGGACTCCAAATTGAATGATTCCAGTGGCTTAAAATCCATGACACCCATAGATATAATTCTTATGTTAGCGATTTATTTTAATTCCATACAGATAATTCCCAGAAATTAAAATACATAAACTGTCCTAACATATTCTTCCTTGATGAACCATTTTTTGATCTTTGACTACTAATCAGACCATATCTACCTCATAGGGACTCCAAATTGAATGATTCCAGTGGCTAAAAATCCATGATACACATATCTTTAATTCGTACGCTAACAATTTATTTTAATTCCCTGCAGATAATGCCTTGAAATTAAAATACCGAAACTATCCTAACATATTCTTCCCTGATGACCCATTTTCTGACCTTTGACTACTAATCAGACCATAGCTACCTCACATGGACTCCAAATTGAATGATTCCAGTGGGTAAAAATCCATGACACATATATATTTAATTCTTATGTTAACCATTTATTTTAATTCCTTATAGATTGTTCCCAGAAATTAAAATACCGAAGCTTAAAATTCTGCCAACCATAGCCATACTCATGCAGAACTATCTACACCAACCTAAGTATTCAAACATACATCACATGCAAGATCAATATGTAACATGATATAGCAACATCCATGACCAATCATCAAAGTTCTAAGATCAAAATCTCATATAAATATTATAAGTTTCAAAAGTTTTCTTCAAAAAGAAATATTGTTAAACTTACCTGGAGCACTTAGTCTCCTAGACTTCTCCTTCCTCTTTCTTCCTTTCTTCCTCTCCTTTCCTCACTCTACCTTGCTTCTATTTTTTTCCTCTCCCTCACTTGGATGAAATTCTAATGTTGTAAGGGTGGGTTTCCTTATATAGACCACCAAATAATTCACCTTTCATGATCATGGGTCTACCTTATCACAATTAGGATACACTTTGTTGAATTTTTGGAAAACAAACAACTTATGTTCTTGTCTTCCTCTTCCTTAGTCAAGATATGCATAGGAAAAGGAGATTTGTATTTTGAAAATTATGATAATATGTTCTTAAGATATGGGACAAGGTCCCTTTGATTTAGGGATTCATTTCCATTTTCTTTTGTCTTAAACAATTATGAAAGGTTTTCCTTTTTAGGTGGCAAATTTCTAGCCCTTGAATCTCCATTATTTGGTTGATATTATTTGTGTGGGATATGAATGTTTTATCCTAATACCATGTATTATCATACCACTTGCTAAAATTATGAGTGTAGGATATAGATGTTTTTGTCCTAAAGCCTTGTATTATTATGCCACTTGCCAAAATGATGAATGTAGAATCACACCACTTGCTAAATTTTTGTCTTAATGCCATGTAACCTAATCTTTATTATTATTACATTATTATATCATCATCTAATTTATTTTATTTTATTTTTCCTCTTGGATTTGTGCTTATTCCTACTCATTATGGGCTTAGTCCTACCCATTTTCTTTGCTTTGGATAAAATTCTACCTTTCTTGGAGGGCTTGGTCACATTTTCATAATTTTGGGGCTATTGGTCGAATTACTATATCCTAGTCCAAGTCTATGTTTTTATTTCTTGCTTAGGTTATCCAATGGGCTTGTTAGAAACTTATTTGAAGTGGAAAAACTCTACATGATGTGTCCATAGGTAAAAGCCCAATTACGGGTGGAGATACTAAACTTAGTAACTTTTGCTCTTAAATTAAGAAAAATTACCCTAATCCGATCTTCTTGAAATTTTAAGACCTTTACTTACTTCACAAAAATTTATCTTTCTTTACCTAAGAATTTCACCTTTCTTTAGCATGTTTATTTCTAATATTTCCTCTTAGGTTTTTTTTCTTTACCTATTCCATTAATATTAGAACATTTGTATGCATATATGTAAGGTGAAGAATTTCTAAGGAAAATATCTAAAAATTACGGGATGTTACAAGATGAGCATGGTCACATGGAAATCCGTGTAGTGCACACGTAGGGGACGCCCTACCAACGGTTATGATTATGATTATGAGAAAAGAAAGAGAAAGTGTGCCATGTCAGACGGAGCGAGAAAAGCCTGTACCGGAGAGTAGAGGATACTCACCCTGACCGGGGTAGCTTGAAATGAGAATAAGTTGATGGCCATCATATGATATTCTGAAAATAGTTAATCCTGTTATACATATCATTACTGTATGATTCTTATGTCCATAGATATAATGCATTTATATGACCAAATATTTTTTCTATAGTTTATACAGCTGAACATGACGTGATGAGCTATATTGATGATGATTTATTGTTGAACTTACTGGGATTTAATTCTCACTATATTTCCATATCATGTTCAGAAAATTCGTTATGCAAATTTTCTATAGCTCTAGCTTTTAGTGCACGTTGGATCGAGTTATTCTATGATGGGCGGATCCTAAATAAAATGTTTGTGGGCGAGTTGGCACAGATCCCGGTGAAGGTGCAACCACCCGCACCCGAATCTTCAGAATTGGTCAACCAGAATAAATAAGATGTAGATATTTATGTGTTTGAAATGTTGCACATACGTTTTGATTAATGATGTGTATGTGAACTTTATATTGTATAATAATAAATAAAAGAAAAAAAAAGTTGTTACATCGACCATATTGCATCAACACACACCCTAGTCCAATTCTTGATGCATCACAATATACCGTGTATCCTTCAGCACCTGAAGGAATAGACAGTACTGATGATGTAGTCAAACATTCCTTTAGTTTTTGAAAACTTCTCTCACATTCATCTAACCAGTTAAACTTTATTCCTTTCCTTGACAATCATATCAAATGAGCAACAATTTTTGAAAAATATTGAGCACCTTATAGCTGGTCAAACAAATAATCTATACGAGGTAATGGATACCTATTACGTACTGTCACCTTATTCAACTATTTGTAATCTATGCGTAATCGAAGTGATCCATCCTTCTTTTTCACAAATAGGACCAGAGCACCTCAAGGAGAGTACTAGGGCGTATAAATCCCTTGTCTAACAAGTCTTATAACTGATTCTTCAATTCCTTGAGTTAAGTCGATGCCATTCTATATGGGGGTATAAACAATGGTTGGGTTTTAGGAAGTAAATCAATACTAAATTCTATTTTACGTTTCAGGATAATCCTGATAATTCCTCAGAAAATACATCAGAAAATTCGCTAACCATTGGAACTTGATCTACATTGGTATATTTTATATCAACATATCTCACCACTGCCAAATTTCCTTGGCACCCTTTTTGTAATAACTTATGGCTGCTAAAGGTAAAATTAAATTACTGGGTACTTGCTTCCATGATTGTTCACTACTAGCAGCTCCTTTACTAATATTTTCTGCTATTGATGACATCTTCATACTGTATCAGCTAGAACACACTTCAGAACACTTAAACAAGTTCAACCCATTTTGACTTTATTCTTTAACATGCTTATACAATATCTTAACAATCAATCATGAAAAGCTTATGTCTATCCAAGAGTCCTTTACATGAATTGCCTATTTTGCATACCTCAAATTTTAAATTTCCATGGGAAAACCTTCCTTTTTCATAATGCTTGTACAAAATATTATTGAAAACTAAACTGTCTTCGAATCCTTTATATCAACAAAATCTATCATTGAATTATCTTCATAGATTCCCTGCTCTCAAATTCTATCCACCCCATAGTTTTCCAAATCCATTTATATATATAGGTTTTAACTCATCCATCCAAAAAGAGATTTACATCCATTTCCAAAACACTCACTTTCTTTCAAGCTATTATCTTAGAGTTAACAACCTTGATCACATCATAACCCACTATCAATATTGTATTAACCATTCGTCGTATTGTTTCACATAAGCAATCAATTCAAACCTTTTTGACATTCAAACAAGCCATTACCTTTGTGTTCGGATGGAATCTTCTTATTTTCAGTTAATTCTTTTTCTTTGTACCCAAGAGGGTTCTCTTTATCACTTTTAATCAAAGCGAGTTCAAAAGCCGAACTGGCAGTCCACACTCAAGAGGCACCATCTATGACATACGCAAAGATGTTTAAACATCGCATATCTAAATAAAAGAGTTAGAAGGAAGAAAAGGATGACACCATATAGAATTTCACAACAGCACCGTGAGTATAAATATACCTGCAGTTACATACCCATTCTCAAAGTCCTACTATAGAATTCTTTGCTCTGTTAGCCATAGGGAAACCTAATGCTCTGATACTAACTTGTAATGCCCCCAATTTACGTTACGTGAAACAATACATTTTTTTTCCTTTCACAATCAGATATTCTCCATAAAGATGCATAATTCAATTCTTCATCAAGAAAATAGATACATATAAGTTCTCTCATGTATACACAATATAATTCACTCTTTTACAGTTATGTAGTTTCATATATACACCAAATCTATAAACATCAAAATACAGCAGAAGCAGGGATTCTTTCTATGGCATTCAAAGCAACTCTAAAGTATAATTATATTACAATTTTAAACACTGAGAGCCCAAAAACAATTTAGGCTCACCACGGAAGTATGACACCTAGTCGATCAAGAAACAACAGGATCAAACTCTGGGTCTTTATCTGAAAAACATATCAACCATGTGTAGTGAGTTTTACAACTCAGTGAGCAGATAAAACCTTTTATGACCTCTTAGGTCAACATATGGATGTACTCTTTATTTAAAACTTGTCACATTGAAAATCACAATTTAGAGGTACATCCATATGGGACCCGCATTTCAAATAATCTATGTTCAAATTCATATTCATATCAATTCATAAGTAATGCTCTAAGAATGATAATAAAATCATGATATGCATCAACATAATTCTTATGAAAACATTTGGAGGATCCCATATTAGAACCACCATATTAGAGTTTAACCCCTTCCGTACTTTGGTGGTATAGGATTGTCCTAAACTTAGCATCCCGCTGAGGTTTGCCCTACTACCATTCAAGAGGACACACAAAGGGACTCTATATGGGTATTTCGCAAGCACTCAGTAAGGGAAGGCAAATCACATATCATATAACTGGCATCTCACCCATATAGGAGGCATCCCGCTCTCTATCACATATCATCTCCCGTGTGTTGGCCCTCACACGAGGCTAGCACCACCCCCTGCTAGCTGGGTTATCAAGGTGCACTAGGGTTAACATCACTTGCTGTTAGCAGACAGTGTTTCCAATAGGATTCCTCCACATAAAATATCATATGCACATATGTCATATAATCCAGTATAAAATTTTCAATATAATACAGACTTTCAATCTCAGTACAGATTCATCTATTATAAATTCCCTACTCAGTGATAAGATAAAACCTTCTATGACCTCTTAGGTCAACATATGGATGTACTCTTTATTTTAAAACTTGTCACATTGAAAATCACAATTCAGAGGTACATCCATATGGGACCCGCATTTCAAATAATCTCTGTTTAAATTCATATTCATAAGTAATGCTGTAAGAACGATAATAAAATCATGGTATGCATCAACATAATTCTTATGAAAATATTTAGAGGATCCCATATCAGAACCACCATATAAGAGTTTAACCTCTTCTATACTTTGGTGGCATAGGATTTGCCTAACCTCAGCATCCCGCTAAGGTTTTTCCTACTACCATTCAAGAGGACACGCGAAGGGACTTTATATGGGTATTTCCCAAGCACACAAAAGGGAAGGCAAATCACATATCATATAATTGGCATCTCGCCCATATAGGAGGCATTCCACTCTCCTTCACATATCATCTCCCGTGTGTTGGTCCTCACACGAGGCTAGCACCACCCCCTGCTAACTGTGTTATCAAAGTGCACCAGGGCTAACATCACCTGCTGTTAGCATACAGTGTTTCCAATAGGATTACTCCACAGAAAATATCATATGCACATATGCAATATAATCCCGTATAAAATTTTCAATATAATACAGACTTTCAGTTTCGGTTCCTAAATTTTGAGCCTCTAGCCAACTGACTATTATTGCTAGTTGGCCCATTTGATTTGTTAAATTTTGAATGCTGGCCCTTACCTCTTGTTGAAATTGATGAGTATTATATGCAAGAGATTTAACAATTTATTCTAAAGAACTACTTACTTGGGAATCCTGATATGCAGGCTGTCTAGGATAATAGACTTGTTGGTTATGCTAAAAATTTGTAAAATCTTGTTTTTCAGGCCAATTTTGTGCATTACCATACTTAAAGTTGGGATGATCCTTCCATCCAAGATTATACATGTTTGAATAGGAATCATACCTCCCTTGTGATGGCCTAGGGAAACCACTAACCATATTTACCTATTCAAATGATTTTTCATAGAAAGTTGGGTACCCATTAAAAGGATACCCCATGGCTGAATGATTTACATAGCACTTCTCACTTTGCATATTTTCTACACGTTGACGAATAAGAGAAGTTAAATTTGCAAGTTGCTGTTCAAGGGAAGAACTACATACCTCACCAGCATGTCTTAATGGAGACCCTCACCTAGTGCCAAATTGTTGAAAATTGGCTGCCATATTCAAAGTTATGAACAAAAAGAAAAGAAAAGAAAATCCCAAAAGGTAAATAGACACAGTCCCCGGCAACGGCGCCAAAATTTGGTGCGTACTGTCGCAGGTACACCTAAATTGATACCTTACCTCAAAACTAACCTGTAGTAGTGGGAGTAAGGGTCGATCCCACAGAGACTAGTATTACCTTATGTAATTGAGAAAGGGGGGATTAATAGTTGCAAATAAAATCAAGTAAACAATAATACAAGTAATTAAGAGAGAGTGATTAATGATAAAGACGTTAGTTTTGGTTGATTTCCACCGTCAAGGGATTGCATTGATCATTGACAACATAATCAATCTGTAATTGAATATCTATAATTGGGTTTCTAACCCTGTTCCTCCTTAAGTCTAGTAAATTAATGACAATCGCACCAATTAAACCCTAATTAATAAGCAATCCTTTAGCACATCGGTAAAGCATAGCATATTAACTGCATGAAGAACTAGAGAAACTGACAGAGCTAAACAAATATAAACACATCAGTTATATCTAATTTATTTAATTATTCATCATAGGTTCAATGATTTATAATCCAAAATCCTCAAACCTATTTGCCTCATGAATCACAGAATTGAAGACTTTGTTCAAAACAAAATTCAGCGGTAGATTAAGACAGATAATATACTAGTAGACCTCGTAGCAATCATATGAATAATCATTGAGAAGAAGAACAGATAAATAATCAATACTCAATTCAAATTGAAATAATAAAATCAAATCCACATCTCACAATGCATGAAGGTCCCTTGAGGTTTCAATCTACCTCAACCAACTAAAAAGAATTAGCCACGCAGGGCCATAAGAAAATCTAAAGAAGAATTGAAGAATATAACTAAGAACTTGGATGAATGATTGAATGACTTCTTTGCTTGCTTTCCTCCTTTTTTATAGATTCCCTCCTCCTAATTGGAGTAGGAGTGTTTCTAGGTCAAATCCCGGCCTATCGGGCTTTAATTGGAGTCAAGAAAACCTAAAAATTGTGAATTTAGCAATCTGGTGCGGCGAAGAGCGCCGCGGTGCACTACATGGGTGCCACGGCACCTGATCCAGCATTGGGGTGCTCTGGTTCTAACACTCGGGTGCTGCGGCATGCTAGCCAACGCCCGATGCTTCGAAGTATGAGTGTTTCTAGGTCAAATCCCGGCCTATCGGGCTTTAATTGGAGTTAAGAAAACCTAAAAATTACGAATTTAGCAATCTGGTACGGCGAAGAGCGCCGCGGCTTGCTACATGGGTGCCACGGCACCTGATCCAGCATTGGGGTGCTCTGGTTCTAACATTAGGGTGCCGCGGCGCCTAATGCTTCTGGGTAGCCAACGCAGCGGCACGCTAGGGAGCACCATGGCCCTCGGAATCTGCAATTACGCAGCGCCGCGTCGCTCTCTTGCGAGTGTTGCGGCATCCAAAAAATTTTAGAATTTGCCAAAGTTCTAAACACAAAAGTTGTACTTCTTTCTATAACCGCTGGAATCACCTCAATCCGATCTAAATTGAAGGAGATATACCAAAATTAGTGACCAAAGGTCAGAATTCATCCTGCTGCACTGTGATTCTGATTCGTGAGCTCTGTAACGCTATTAAATCTCCTGAATGTGACTAAGTATCCAACATAAACGTTGTAGATAATTGTGTTATATTTTCATAGCCACTTGCATAACTTTCATTGGAGTGTATAAGAGGGAGATATGCTCAAAACAGTGCTTAAAGGTCTGGAATTGCTGTAGTGTAGTATTTTTCCATGAATTTCTTATATTTTTCTTCTCTTTTCTTCTTCTTTTGTTCCTACAACACAAAACACAAAACAAAGCTAATTCCTAATTATATTTTACTTAAATCAAATAAAAAGTAAGTTTAAAGGTATTAATATCAAGCTTAATTAAGATTACATTAGTAGTAGAGCAGACGAAAAGCATAATAATATAAAGTCAAAAATTTGGATAAAGCATTTAAAGAAAATTAAAATTGGTGACCGTAATTCTTGAATTTTTTTTTTAAAAAGTATAGCTATTATTTCAGAAAAAATCGGTGGCCGCAAAATTTGAATATATGTGCCAAAATCTACTTTTAAGCCCGTGATATTTGGTGAAAAGGAAACATTTCTAAGCTTATAAAAGTCTATGAAAATCAAAGAATACGTAGTTAACTGGTATGATGCAGTTGATTGCTTCAAAATAGATGTAATCAATCAACTGTAAAATAACCAGTCCAAATTAAAATTTCTCAAAATAGTTAGTCAACTTAATAATACTGATAGTCGACTAGTAAAAATGTTGGGAAAACAAAACAAATCATTTGATTGTCCCTCTTCAACAACTAACTGGTTTACATCTTCATTCTTTCTCTATTTTTTTTACAATTACGCCTATCACCTAAAACTGTCCTACAAGAATCAAGACATCAATGCTTCATCAAGGACAATAAGGAAAAGACAAATTTCTGATGATATCTTAACCTTATTCTCTTTATATGCTTAATATAAGCGACTATCACAACTACGATACATATACATGCTTGCCGTCATTTTTGAAAATTTCACTTTTAATTTAGCTTATATCCACCAATAACTCACATAGCTGTTCTAATTATTCCCAGCCTATTCACATATCTATCATAAGTATGCCTTTCTTTAAGTTCTATAAATGCACACGTTAATATCTTTACTTTCATACTCAAAGTTAAAGTATGTGCAACTATGGAGGGAATTGTATTCCATCAATTTCGAAATATTTGTGTCTTTTGTGGTTTCAGTTTTGGAAAAGATGGAGAGTATATGAAAGCAGCACAAATTTTGGGTATGGTGCTGGCCAGGAGAAAAATTCATTTAGTCTATGGTGGAGGTAACTGTGGGTTACTGGGGTGTGTGTCTACAGCTGCACATGTTGGAGGATGTCAAGTTCTAGGAATTATTCCTACAGCTGTAGTTGCATCCAACACCACAGGAAAAACAGTTGGGGAAGAATTTAGGGTGCTTCCATGCATGAGCGCATGGCTAGAATAATGAGCAATGCTGATGCCTCCATTGCCTTACCAGGGGGTTTTGGTACTTTAGAAGAGATTTTCCAAATAGTCTCTTGGGCACAACTAAATATGCATCACAAACCGATAGGTTTGTTAAATATCAACTACTTCTTTGATGGTCTGTTGTCTTTTCTTGATCATGCTATGCAACAAAGGTTTAGCTCACACTCTGCACGACAAATTCTCATCTCAGCGTCAAATGCTGAGGAGTTGATTGATGCTTTACAAGCATATGTTCATGTACCCGATCCAATTACAGCTCAAATAGAATGGACAACAAACAATAGTAGAAAATGCAAATTGGACTTGGATCTTCATCTGTAACTGTAGCAAGATGTGGACAATACTGTACCACTTTTTGTAACATCCCTAATTTCGTTTCATGTATTAATAAAAGTACAAAAGTATTCAAAGTAACATCTCTCATTTCTTTTCTTTTATTAATAAAGGTACATAAATATTTAATTAAAGAAATAAAATTTATTAAACAATTTTTAGATATCTAAGGAAATATAATCCTTAGAAATTCTTCACCTTATGTGTATGTATAGAAATTTTCTAATATTAATGGAATAGGTAAAGAAAGAAAACCTAAGAGGAAATACTAGAAAGAATCATGCTAAAGAACTTAGGCAAGGAAGATAAATTTTTGTGAAGTAAGTAAAGGTCTTACAATGTCAAGAAGATTGGATTAGGGTAATTTTTCTTAATTTAAGAGCAAAAGTTACTAAGTTTGTATCTCCACCCATAAATTGGGCTTTCACCTATGGACACTTCATATAGAGTTTTTCCACTTCACATAAGTTTCTAGCAAGCCCATTGGATAACCTAAGTAAGAAATAAAACATAGACTTGGACTAGGATATAGTAATTGGACCGATAGCCCAAAAATTATGAAAATGTGACCAAGCCCTCCAAGAAAGGTAGAATTTTATCCAAAGCAAAGAAAATGGGTAGGAATAAGCCTAAATCTAAGAGGAAAAATAAAATAAAATAAATTAGGTGATGATATTATAATAATAAAAATTAGGTTACATGGCATTAAGACAAAAATTTAGCAAGTGGTGTGATTCTACATTCATAATTTTGGCAAGTGGCATGATAATACAAGGCTTTAGGACAAAAACATCTATATCCTACACTCATAATTTTAGCAAGTGGTATGATAATACATGGCATTAGGACAAAACATTCTTATCCCACACAAATAATATCAACCAAATAATGGAGATTCAATTGCTAGAAATTTGCCACCTAAAAAGGCAAACCTATCATACTTGTTTAAAACAAAAGAAAATGGAAATGAATCCTTAAATCAAAGGGACCTTGTCCCTTATCTTAAGAACATATCATCATAACTTTCAAAATATAAATCTTCTTTTCCTATGCATATCTTGACTAAGGAAGAGGAAGACAAGAACATAAGTTGTTTGTTTTCCAAAAATTCAACAAAGTGTATCCTAATTGTGATAAGGTAAACCCATGATCATGAAAGGTGTACTATTTGGTGGTCTATTTAAGCAAAACCCACCCCTACAACATTTTAATTTCGTCCAAGTGAGGAAGAGAGAGAAATAGAAGCAAGGTAGAGTGAGGAAAGGAGAGAAAGAGAGGAGAAGAAAGGACGGAAGAAGAAGGAGAAGTTTAGAAGGCTAAGTACTCAAGGTAAGTTACCTTAATCTCCACTTGAATCCAATTTTCTTCTTCATCCTTGAGGTTCAAAAACTCACCCTCCTTCTCTTACCTAAGCTGCTAAAAAATCTAAGGGAAGGGAGGAATCTTGTTACTTCTTTCAAGAGGAAACAAGAAAACCAATTCACTAAGTGAGCTAGGGAGATTCTTAGGTAGGTTTAACAATATTTCTTTTTGAAGAAATGTTTTGAAATTTGTAACATTTATATGGGATTTTGATCTTAAGAACTTTGATGATTGGTCATGGATGTTGCTTTATCATGTTACATATTATTCTTGCATGTGATGTATGTTTGAATACTTAGGCTGGTGTAGATAGTTCTGCATAGTTATGGCTATGGGTGGCAAACATTTTAGTTTCTATTTTTGAATTTCTGGGACCATTCTGTAGGGAATTAAAATAATTTGTTAACATAACAATTATAGATATATATCACACAGACTTTTAGCAACTAGAATCACTCAATGTGGAGTCCATATGAGGTAGATATGGTCTGATTAGTAAGTAGTGTTCAGAAAATGGTTAATCAGGGAAGAATCTGTTAGGAAAGCTTCAGTTTTTGAATTTATGGGACCATTATGTAAGGATTTAAAATAACTTGTTAACATAACAATTATAAATATACGTCTCACGGATGTTTAGCAACGGGAATCACTCAATTGGGAGTCCATATGAGGTACATATGGTTCGATTAGTAAGTAGTGTTCAGAAAATGGTTAATCAGGGAAGAATCTGTTAGAAAAGCTTCTATTTTTGAATTTCTGGGACCATTCTGTAAGGAATTAAAATAACTTGTTAACATAAAAATTATAGATATATGTCTCACGGGTGTTTAGCCACTAGAATCACTCAATTTGGAGTCCATATGAGGGAGATATGGACAGATTAGTAGGTTAATGTCAGAACATATCCAAAAGAAAATAACATGTACTTTGAGGGAGTAATATCACCTTTATTTCTTAATATTTAGCTAAACTGTTCAACATAATAGTTTTAGATAATAGTTTTATCTTAAAATTGACACCAAGATCACCTACATCGGAGTTCAATTGAGGGAGTTATGCTCTGATTAGTAAGAGAATGTTAGATATGATGAAAATCTGCATCAAGAAAATAAAGAAATAAAATTAATATATAAAAAAGAAAATGAATCTTATAAATGAAAATAATATGCCATAGCCATTGCCATTGTATGAACTTCTTACCATCTTAAGTATGAAATTTTGACATGGAAATATTTTATAAAGTGATATTTGAAATGATTATGTTCATGGCATGATTACTAATGATTTTTGGTAATAGTTATATTTTGATGAACATACTTGTTATTGAAAGCATATTTTTGGCTATCATTGTAAAAAGAAAAGAAATGAGTACGGTCACATGGCAATCCGTGTGGTGCACCAGTAGGGGATGCCTTACCAACGGTTATGATCATGTTAATAAGAAAAGAAAGAGAAAGTAAGACATGTCGGACGGAGCGAGAAAAGCCCGTGCCGGAGAGTAGAAAATACTCACCCTGACCGGGGTAACTTGATATGAGAATAAATTGATAGTCATCATATGATATCCTAAAAAATAGTATTTATGCCATACATGTTATAATTTTACAATTTTCATGTGCTTGGATAAAGTGCATTCATGTGATCTAAAGATATTTTCTGTAGTTTATACAGATGGACATGACATGATGAACTATATTGATGGTAAATTATGATTTATTGTTGAACCTACTGGGATTTAATTTTCACTATATTTCCATATCATGTTCAGAAGAATAATTATGCAGATTTTCTCAATGACACTTATTATTTCCGTACGTTGGATCGAGGTGCCCTACCTTGGGCAACTACCAGTTATATCAGATGTATCTGTAGTAGATGTGACTGAGATTCCGGTGGAGGTGCCGCCACCCGCACTAGTGTCCCCAGAAGTAGTCGACGTAGATGATTAGAGCTAATATGTATCTTTGTACAAATGTTTGTAAAATAATGGTGTGTATGGAAACTCAGTATTGTATCACTGTTAATAACAATTATACTTGGTTAAAGTGATTATTATTACAAGTTAAGTGGTTAGAATTAAAGCAGTAATAACTTCATGGAATTTTACAAATATAAAAAAAAAATTTGTTACATTTACATAAATGGAGTTGTTACACTTTTACTTTCTCAAGGTCAATTTGGATACCATCTTGCTAGCCACATACCTTAAGAAAGTAATATTACTAAGTCAGAATTTGTATTTTGAAAACTTAGCATGTAGCTGATACTCTCTTGGAGTTTGTAAAACTATCTTTAAATGTTGCTTATGATCCTTTGAACTCTTGGAATATTCTAGTATATCATCAATAACTATAATAAAAAATTGATTCAAGAATGGCTTAATTACTTATTTATTAAATCTATGAATGTAGCTGGGGCATTTGTCAATTCAAATGATATTACTAAAACCTTATAGTGTCCATGCCAAATCCTAAAGGCAATTTTTTTAAAATATCATCTTCCCTTATCCTTAATTGATAATAAATATCCAGATCTCAAATCAATTCAATTTTTGAAAAACGTTGAGCACCTGTAGCTGGTCAAACAAATCACCTATTTGAGGTAATGAGTATTTTATTTCACACTGTCACCTTATTCAACTGTCTATAATCTATGTACAATCGCAACGATCCATCTTTTTTTTTTCACAAATAGAACTGGAGTACTCTAAGAAAAAGTACTAGGGCATTTGAATATGTTGTCTTACACATCTTGTAACTAATTCTTTTTCAGTTCCTTAAGTTTAGTGGGTTCCATTTTATATGGAAATATAGACACTGATTAGGTTCCAGGAAGTAAACCAATACCAAATTATATTTATCGTTTCGGGGTAATCTTGGAAATTTCTCAGGAAATACATTAGAAAATTCTCTAACCACTAGAACTTGATTTACACTGGTATACTTTATATCAACATGTCTCAACATTGTCAAATATTCTTGACACCTTTTTATAATTATTTATGGGATGTTAAAGCAGAGAATAGATTACTGGGTATCTCACTACGATCTGTATCAAGAAAGAAAATTCTCCAAGAATATTGAATTTAATCACCTTATAGTGACATTTCAAAATGACATGACATAATGCCAACTAATTCATTCTTAATATCACATCAAAGTCTACCATATCTAGACAACCGGGTACAACGGATATCACATTCATAAACGATCATATTTGCCATTTGTCTCAGTTCCTTAAATTCTCTGGGATGCCTATCCCTTTTACTTTCAAGCTGTAATTGATCCATAGATACCTCTTAAGATGTCACAATATTCAATCTATCTATAACTAATTATACATACCAAGTCTACGTTTATCAGTTTTACAACGGAAGCAAGGATCCTGCCTGTGACGTTCAAAGCAACTCTAGAGTACATTTATATTACAATTTAAACATTGAGAGCCTAGAAACAATTTAGGCTTACCACGGAAGTAGGACACTTAGTCTATCAAGAAGCCACAGGACCAAACTCTGGGTCTTTATCTAAAAAACATATCAACCACGTGTAGTGAGTTTTGCAACTTAGTGAGCAGATAAAACCTTCTATGACCTCTTAGGTCAACATATGGATGTACTCTTTATTTTAAAACTTGTCACATTGAAAATCACAATTTAGAGGTACATCCATATGGGACCCGCATTTCAAATAATCTCTGTTCAATTCATATTCATATCAATTCATAAGTAATGCTGTAAGAACGATAATAAAATCATGGTATGCATCAACATAATTCTTATGAAAACATTTGGAGGATCCTATATCAGAACCACCATATTAGAGTTTAACCCCTTATGTACTTTGGTGGTATAAGATTTGCCTAAACTCAGCATCTCGCTGAGGTTTGTCCTACTACCATTCAAGAGGACACGTGAAGGGACTCTATATGGGTATTTCCCAAGCACATAGCAAGGGAAGGCAAATCACATCTCATATAATTGGCATCTCACCCATATAGGAAGCATCCCGCTCTCCATCACATATAATCTCCCGTGTGTTGGCCCTCACACGAGGCTAGCACCAACCCCTGCTAGCTGAGGCAAGCAAGGTGCACCAGGGCTAACATCACCTGCTATTAGCAGATATTGTTTCTAATAGGATTCCTCCTTAAAACCATAATCTCATATATTCCATATTAAGCAAAATAGAGGTACCATTATAAAACAACATTTTCATTCTCAGTATATTCCTCTGTCTAAACTTCCTAATCAAGGGAATCACGTAAACATGCCCATATTCGAGGCAAACATATCACTGTATAAATCAATATCATATGCATAACATATTTCCTTTGCCATATAATGAGAAATACATTTAAAATCACATGTTCAATGTGTTTCAAAATTCATTTCAAAAGTCATACTCTTTTTGAACTAGATATCATATTGCAACCGTTTCATATATTCTAAACCATTTCAGGAACATATAAAATTATAAATAACTTGTAAACATACTCATTTATCAATTTAAAGTTCAAGAAGAGTAAAGTAAGTCATAGAAAGAATTATCTACTTACAAGGTAAGAGCCCTGGATTGGATAGCCCTAAAATGCACTTTTCCAATCTCAATTTGATCAGAAAGACCTCAAAAATGTATCCGGAGGGTCCAAAAACTTAGAAAATGACTCCGGGAGTTTGGTCACTATTCACGATCGAAAAATATTATTCACGTCAGCTGAAATCACTATTCACCACCGAAAATCACTATTCACGACGAACAAAAAGCTGTCAGATGGCTGAAAATATTCATATCCTAAGGTTTATCTAACTCCTGAATCCATCTACAGTGTTAGATTTCTAATTTGAGGTCTCTAAGTAAGTTTCTGAGTTTACCTTAAATTTTTTACTTTCGATCTACGGCGATTCAACGGTTGATTTGAGAAATTGTTCGTTTAAAATTGTAGTAATCTCCGTCCTAAATCCATTGGTACTATTAGTTTTGAGATCAGAGGCCTATAGTTACTCCAGATCTAGAGAAAAACATGGAGATTACTATTCACACTATTTCACTATTCATCGATGCTGCGATTCTTCTTCGGTTTCCCGTCTCCCCCTTCCCCTTTTCCTCTTTTATTATTATTTTTATAATAATAATAATAATAATTATTTAATAATTAAATATTTAGATTTATTTTCATTTTATTTCATATATATTCATTTAAATATCGTTTTTCACCCTAAAACATCCCAATTTTTTTTAAAATTTACATTCTCATAAAACTTTAGTCAAACTCTTAAATCATGATTTTTCTTGATAAAAATCTTAATAAAATAAATCACAAAATAAATATCTTTATACATAATAAAAGAAAGAATATTTCTAAAAATGAAACAAAAATTTATTAAAGGCTAATATAATTATTGGAAGCAAAACAATAATTACTTTAATAAAAAGTATACTTGCTTTTAGCATAATATAATCATTTTTAAACAAATAAAAATATATTTGTTTATAGCAAAATATTATTATTTAAAAATAAAAATTACAGGATATTACATTCTTCCCTCCTTAAGATATTCGGTCCCCGAATTTCAACCCATCTTATCACATATAGGGAATGAAAATAAGACATAATTCGGAGTTACCAACCTTATTACTTAAATAATTAGGGATATCTCATCTGTATGGTATCTTGTACTTCTCATGTAGCTTCCTCACTTGAGTGGTTTTGTCATATAAACTTAATCATAGGGATTTCTTTTATCCATAAGTTCTTCACTTGTCGATCAGAATAAACATCGATTGTACCCATATTTAAGCCAAATTTTGTCCAATTGAATTATTTGGAATTAGGTAATATAAGAAAAATCTAATAGGTATTTTCTTAGCATTGATGCAAGAAATTTTGTATCCACGTTACTTAATCCTGATGGCAAAGCTAGGCAATGTACTACTATGTCTACTTTGTTCAAATTTTCAAAAGAGTCTATATATTAGAGCTTAAATTTTTTCTTCTTTCCAACCTCATTACCTCTTTCATTGGTAAGTCCTTCAAGAATATGTGGTCACCAACTGATAATTTCTAGTGCTCAACATTCATGGTCCTTATAGACTTTTGACCAATATTGAGTTACTTGTATTTCTTTTCTAATAAATTTCACTTTATGTAAAATACTCAACAGATTATATATATACATATAAGGAACTCTTAAATCATTGTATATCTCATTCTTTTATATCCTCAATCTCGCATGTATATATCTATAAGTTGACATTAGAAAACACACATAAATCAATATATTTACTTTCATATTGGGTAACTATATTTTCTTATTCCAAACTTTTATCAAGTCATTTTTTTTTGGTTTTCAAATGTCAACATCATCCTATGAATATCATCATCTTAATCTATCATCTATTTTTATCCTAAAATCCTTTAAACAATATGTTAAACATACGTAGTAATAAATTCACCAAACATTTTATAACGTTTATGTACCATTGACACGTGTCTAACAATTCCACTTATCTTATCACAGTAAATCTATACCCTCTTATTAACACCAATAAATTCATTATCAAAATTTTTAATCCTTTCTTTTATTATATCCAAAACCACCTCATTCTAACTTATATCAATCTCGTTTAATTCATCCAATCATTTTAAGAAGATCTTTCCCAACAATTACTCATATATAAATTCTCAATTTCAACATAATTCACATCCTATATACTAGATTCGATTTAGCATAGTATAAATCTTTAACACAAATATCTTGATCACTTACATTATTTTCGGACATGATTCTCATAATATTCTCCATATTTCGAAATTAAGAGTTCAAAGATTAATTTAAATCCTACTTCCCATATTTTCCTCCTCAAGAACTTCAACACCACTAATTCTCTTGATTACATTCATCAAAGCACCATAAGGCCATCATCCGTCTATTCTTTTTAAACTGTTCATTACTTTAACCTACTAACAACTTAGACATCATAATAATTGAGGTTCAAAGAAAATAAATTAACTTTTCTTGTAATGAGGGAAAATAACTTTGCATTTAATGCCAAACATTAATAAGAAAAAATATAGTAGAACAGACAAAAGCATAATAGAAAACGGTGCCAAAATAGAAAGTCAAAAATTTGGACAAAACATTGAAAGAAAATTAAAATCGGTGGCCATAATTCTTGAAAATCTGTAAATAAAATCTAGCTATTATTTCGGCAAAAATCAGTGGCCACAAATTTTGAATATATATGTCAAAATCTACTTTAAACCTGTTGGTATTAGGTGAAAAAAATAGCACATGGAAAAAGAAACATTTCTGAGCTTATAAAAGTCTGTGAAAATCAAAGAATACGTAGTTAATTGGTAGGATACAGTTGATTGCTCCAAAATAGATGTAATCAATCAACTATAAAATAACCAGTCTAAATTAAAATTTCTCAAAATAGCTAGTTGACTTAATAATACCGATAGTCGACTGGAAAGAACATTGAGAAAATAAGAAAATTCAATTAATTGTCCCTCTTCAATAATTATCTGGTTTGCATCTTCATTCCTTTTTTTTACAATTACGCCTATCACCTACAACTTCTCTACAAGAATCAAGACATCAATACTTTATCAAGGACAACAAGAAAAAGAAAATTTTCTAGTGATATCTTAACCTTATTCTCTTTATATGCCTAATATAAGCGACTATCACAACTACTGTACATATACATGCTTTCCGTCATTTTTAAAAATTTTACCTTCAATTTAGCTGATATCCATCAATCACTCACATAGTTGTTCTAATTATGCCTGGCCTATTCACATAGCTATCATATGTATGTCCTTCTTTGAATTCTATAAATATACACATTAGTATCTTTACTTTCATACTTAAAGTTAAAGTGTGTACAGCTATGGAGGGAATCACATTCTGTCAGTTTCGAAATATTTGTGTCTTTTGTGATTCCAGTCTTGGGAAATATGGAGAATATGTGAAAGCAACATAAAACCTGGGTATGGTGCTGGCTAGGAGAAAAAATCATTTAGTCTATGGTGGAGGTAACCGTGGGTTAATGGAGTGTGTGTCTACAACTATACATGTAGGAGGATGTCAAGTTCTAGGTATTATTCCTACAGCTCTAGCTACATCCAACATCATAGGAAAGACAATTGGGGAAGAATTTATGGTTGCTTTCATGCATGAGCGCATGGCTAGAATGATGAGCAATGTTGATGCCTTTATTGCCTTACCAGGGAGTTTTGGTACTTTAGAAGAGATTTTTCAAATAGTTTCTTGGGCACAACTGAATATGCATCACAAACTGATAGGTTTGTTAAATGCTAAACATTTCTTTAATGGTCTGTTGTCTTTTCTTGATCAAGATGTAGAACAAAGGTTCATCCCACACTCAACACGACGAATTCTCATCTCAGCTTCAAATGCTGAGGAGTTAATTGATGCTTTACAGGCATTTGTTCATGTACTTGATCTAACTATGGCTTAAATAGAATGGACGACAGACAACCATATGAAGCGCAAATTGTATTTGGATCTTCATCTTTAGATGTAGTAAAACGTAGCCATTGTTGTACCACTTTTACTTTCTTAGAGTCTACTTGGATACCATCTTTACCAACCATACTCTCTTAGAGTTGGTAAAACTATCTTGAGATGTTGCTTATGATCCTCTGAACTCTTGAAATATTATAGTATATCATCAATAAATATAATAACAAATTGATCTAAGGATGACTTAATTACTATTCATTAAATCTATAATTGTAGTTGGGGCATTTTTCAAACCAAATGAAATCACTAACAACTTATAGTGTCCATGCCGAATCCTAAAAGAAATTTTTTAGAACATCCCGTAATTTTTAGATATTTTTCTTAGAAATTCTTCACCTTACATATATGCATAGAAATGTTCTAATATTAATGGAATAGGTAAAGAAAGAAAACCTAAGAGGAAATATTAGAAATAAACATGCTAAAGAAAGGTGAAATTCTTAGGTAAGGAAGATAAATTTTTGTGAAGTAAAGGTCTTAAAATTTCAAGAAGATTGGATTAGGGTAATTTTTTTCCTAATTTAAGAGTAAAGGTTACAAAGTTTAGTATATCCAGCCATAAATTGGGCTTTCACCTATAGACACTTCATATAGAGTTTTTCTTTTTCACATAAATTTTTAGCAATCCAATAGGATAGCCCAATAAAGAAATAAAACATAGACTTGAACTAAGATATAGAAATTGGACCGATAGCCCAAAAATCATGAAAATGTGACCAAGCCCATTATGAAAGGTAGAATTTTAACCAAAGTAAAGAAAATGGGCAAGAATGAGCTCAAACCCAAGAGGACAAATGAAAATAAAATAAAAATAAAGTGATGGAATAATGGTGTAATCAAGATTAGGTGATTTGACATTAAGACAAAAATTTAGCAAGTGGTATGATAATACAAGAATTTAGGACAAAACATCAATATCCTACACTCATAATTTTAGCAAGTGGGTAATAATACATAGCATTATGACAAAATATCTTTATCCCACACAAATAATTTCAACCAAATAATGGAGATTCAAGGGTTAGAAATTTGCCACTTAAAAAGGCAAATCTATCATAATTGATTAAGACAAAAGAAAAAGGAAATGAATCCCTAAATTAAAGGGATCTTGTCCCATATCTTAAGAACATATTATCATAATTTTCAAAATACAAATCTCCTTTTCCTATGCATATCTTGACTAAGGAAGAGAAAGAAAAGAACATAAGTTGTTTGTTTTCCAAAAATTCAACCAAGTGTAATTAAATTGTGATAAGGTAGACCCTTGATCATAAAAGGTAAATTATTTGAAGGTCTATTTAAGACAAACCCACCCTTACAACATTAGAATTTTCGTCCAAGTGAGGGAGAGGAAAAATAGAAGCAAGGTAGAGTGAGGAAAGGAGAGGAAGAAAGGAAGAAAAAGGAAGGAGAAGTCTAGAAGACTAAGTGCTCCAAGTAAGTTTAACAATTTTTTTTTTTGAAGAAAAGTTTTGAAACTTATAATATTTATATGAGATTTTGATCTTAGAACTTTGATAATTGGTCATGGATGTTGCTATATCATGTTACATATTGATCTTGCATGTGATGTATGTTTGAATACTTAGACTGGTATAGAAAGTTCTGCATAGGTATGGCTATGGGTGGCAAAATTTTAAGCTTCTATGTTTTAATTTCTGGGAATTATCTGTAGGGAATTAAAATAAATGGTTAACATAAGAATTATAGATATATGTGTCACAGATTTTTAGCCACTGGAATCATTCAATTTAGATTTCATATGAGGTAGATATGTTTCGATTAGTAAACAAAGGTCAGAAAATGGTTAATCAGGGAAGAATATGTTAGGATAGCTTTGGTGTTTTAATTTCTAAGAACATTATATAAGGAATTAAAATAAATGGTTAACATATGAATTATAGATATATGTGTCACGGAGTTTTAGCCACTGGGATTACTTAATGTGGAATTCTTATGAGGGAGATATGGATAGATTAGTAGGTAGAGGTCAGAACCTATCCGGGAAGAAATAACCTATACATTGAGGGAGTAATATCACTTTGATTTATTAATATTTCGCTACAATGTTCAACATAATAGTTTTAGATAATTGTTTTATTTTGAAATGGACACCAAGATCACCTACATCGAAGTTAAATTGAGGGAGTTATGCTTTGATTAGTAAGAGAATGTTAGATATGATGAAAACCTGCATCAAGAAAATAAAGAAATAAAAATAATATTTAAAAAAGAAGACGAATTTTATAAATAAAAATAATAAATGACTAGTATATGCCATAGCCATTGCCATTGTATGAACTTCTTACCATCTTAAGTGTGAAATGTTGACATGGAAATATTTTATAAAGTGATATTTGAAATGGTTATGTTTATGGCATGATTACCAATGATTTTTGGTAATATGTATATTTTGTTGAACATACTTGTTATTGAAAGCATATTTTTAGCTATCATTGTGAAAAGAAAAGAAAAGAGCACGGTCACATGGCAATCCGTGTGGTGCACCAGTAGGGGACTCCCTACCAACGGTTATGATTATGATTATGAGAAAAGAAAGAGAAAGTGTGCCATGTCGGACGAAGCGAGAAAAGCACGTATCGGAGAGTGGAGGATACTTACCCTGACCGGGGTAGCTTGAAATGAGAATAAGTTGATAGCCATCATATGATATTTTGAAAATAGTTAATCCTATCATACATATCATTACTGTATGATTCTTATGTGCATATAGATATAATACATTCATGTGACCAAATATATTTTCTGTAGTTTATACAGCTGAACATGACGTGATGAGCTATATTGATGATGATTTATTGTTGAACTTATTGGGATTTAATTCTCACTATATTTTCATATCATGTTCAGAAAATTAGTTATGCAGCTTTTTCTATGGTTTTTGATTTTAGTGCACATTGGATCGAGTTACTTTATGTTGGGCAGATCTCAGAATCAAATAAGATGTTTGTGGTCGAGTTTGCTTAGATCCCGGTGAAGGTGCAACCACCTGCACCTGTATCTCCGAAATTGGTCAACCAAAATAAACAAGATGTAAATATTTATGTGTTTGATATGTTGCATGTACGTTTTGATTAATGACGTGTATGTGAACTCAATATTGTATAATAATAAAGAAAAAAAAGGGTTGTTACATATATCTCAAATCAATTTTTGAAAAAATATTGAGCACCTTATAGCTGGTCAAACAGGTCATTTATACGAGGTAATAGATATTTATTTCACACTATCACCTTATTGAACTGTCTATAATCTACGCACAATCGCAACGATCCATCTTTTGTTTTCCACAAATAGTATTGGAGCTCTCCAAGAAGGAGTACTAGGGTATATAAATCCCTTATCCAACAAGTCTTACAACTAATTTTTTAAATTCTTTTAGTTCAGTTATTATCATTCTATATGGGGGTATAGACACTGGTTGGGTTTTCGGAAGTAAATCGATATCAAATTCTATTTTATGATTTGAGGTAATCTCGGCAATTTCTCAGGAATTACATCAAAAAATTCTCTAACCACTGGAACCTGCTTTACACTGGTATACTTCATATCAACATCTTTGACTACTGCTAAATACCCCTGACATCCTTTTTGTAACAGCTTATAGGATGCTGAAATAGAGATTAGATTTTTGAGTATCTTACTATAGTCTCCGTGTATCAAGAAAGAAGATTCTTCAGGAATATTGAATTTAATCATCTTCGGATGACATTCTAAAATGGCCTGACATATTGCCAACCAATCCATTTCTAATATCACATCAAAGTCTACCTTATTTAGTCATTCAGGTAAAACGGATATTATATTTAGAAATGATCATATTTGACATTTGTCTCAATTCTTTAAATTCTCTGGGACACATATTCCTTTGACTTTCAGGCAGTAATTGACCTATAGATACCTCTTAAGATGTCACAATACTCAATCAACTTTATACTAGAAAATTTAATAACTTGAAATAGAAAGGAAATTGAAATCCTATAGAATCCCTCAGCAGCACCTGAAGTATAAATATGTCCGACTCATATCCATACTAAAAGTCCTACTAAAGAATCATTTGCTCTTATTGTCACAGGGAAACCTAATACTCTGATACCAACTTGTAACACCCCCAATTTTAGGAACGTAAATAACACTACTGTCCGATAACTTTATCTTTATCTATTTATAATCAACTTCATATTATAGCATATTAGGATAATGTCATACATTTGCATGTTTCCATTATAACTAATTATACATACAAAGTCTACGTTTATCAGTTTTACAATGGAAGCAAGGATCCTCCTGCCTATAATGTTCAGAGCAACTCTAGAGTATATTTATATTATTTGTCATGCCCCTAATTTTAGGAACGCGAATAACACTACTGTCCGATAACTTTATCTTTATTTATTTGCAATCAACTTCATATTATAGCATATCAGGATAACTTGTCACGGCCCTAATTTTTATGGCACGTGAAACACATATACCATGAACATATATTTTCCATAAACATACATATTCCAATCATTTATCATGGTAACAGATACATATAGGTTCTCCCATACATATTCCATATACAGAACAAGTCCATAAATATCAAAATAACAGCAGAAGCAGGGATTCTGTTTGTGGCATATAGAGCATACTTTAAAGTACAAGTACAATATAAATCAAAATCTACGAGCCTTGGTGATGCGTTCTTCTATACCAAGAAACGGAGTGTTTGGTGAAATCAATGATCGTCTTGAAAATTCAATGGATGTTTGATCGCCACGAGTTGCCTTGATAAGATTGGATTCAGTTCTTTACCCAAGAACTAAGGGAAGCTCTCACTTTAGGAGAAAACTGAATCTTTATAAATCATCAAAATATGTATTACATGAACTTAAAGAACCCTTATATAGGCAGTCAATTCTAACCCTAGTAGGAAAGCCAAAAGGCCTTAAACTCCTAATTGGACTTTTAATAGAATATGACCCAAATAACACTAGTTATCTGACTCAACTAAACTAACAAAAAAAAATCCATAATTAAACTACTAATTGGCCAGCATAAAGAATGGGCCCAAATAGTAATAATATCCAAAACAAAACCTATAACATAAAGCCCATAATACATATTAAGTAAATGCAGATTTGAGCTAGTTGTCTTCAAGATCCAACAAACTTTATTGGGCATCCGAACTGCCCTCTTTAATGCCATCCTCAAGGCTGTAAAGTGTGGCCCACTTGATGTCTTGACTTGGCCCAACAACTTCCTCTTTAGCTTGCACATCCAAGATCAAGCTCAGTAAAGCTTCTTTGGTCCTCTTCGCCCTGCTCCTAGTCATTGGACCGCCTATCCCTTGCAAAGGATCTTAGGAACGGTTTATAGTAACTTTGACAGCACCTTGATCTCCTTCACTTGGAAACAAAATAGGCTCACTAGAGAAAATGTCGCCTAGGTAATCATCCATCTGAAGGGAAAAGAAAAAACTCTGTATTCTTATCTGAAAAATATAGAAATATCATGTAGTGAGTTTGACAACTCAATGAGCAGATAATCCCTTCTATGACCTGTCAGATCAACATATGGATGTACTCATATATTAAAATTTATCACATCAGAAATTATAGTTCAGAAGTACATCCATATGGGACTCGCATTTTCAAATATTCTCAGCTCAAATCACATTCAAATATCTGTAACCACATATGATACAATATGATCTTAAATCAAACTTGATATGCATTAAAACATTTCACATGAAAACATTAAGAGGATCCCATATCAGAGTTCAATCCATTCCATACTTTGTTGGTGTAGGATTTGCCTAAACTCAGCATTCTGCTGAGGTTTGCCCTACCACCATTCAAGAGGACACGTGAAGGGACTCTAATATGGGTATTTCCCAAGTACACAGCAAGGGAAGGTAAATCACATCTCATATAGTTGGCATCTTGCCCATATAGGAGGCATTCTGCTCTCCATCATATATCATCTCTCATGTGTTGGCCGACACATGAGGCTAGCACCACCCCCTACTAGCTGGGTTATCAAGATGCACCAGGGCTAACATTAGCAAACAATGTTTCTAATAGGATTCCTCCACAAAAAATATCATATGCACATATGCCATATAATTCAATATAAAATTTTCAATATAATACAAACTTTCAGTCTCAATACAGATTTATCTTTTATAAATTTCCCATTCAGGGTTTATCACATGTACATGCCCTTTCTCGAGGCAATCATATAGCTTTATAAATAATGCCACATGCATAAATATTCACTTTATCATTTAATGAGTGAAATCAGATACACCATGAGTTCAGAAATCCAGTTTCAAAACTATACTCTTATTGAACTGTATTTCTAATTGTAGGAAATTTAGATAATTTTAATGCATTTCAGTAACATATAAAAATGTAAATATCTCATAAACATAATCATATACATGCTCAAAGATTAAGAAGAATATAGGTCAAGCCATAGGAAGAATTATCTACTCACAAGGTAAGGGCTCCAGATTGGACAGCTTTAAATTGCACTTTTCCAATCCACATTTGATTAAACAGACTTCAAAAACGTGTCCTGAAGGTCCAAAAATCAAGAAAATGACTCCAGAAACTTGGTCACTATTTACCGTCAAAAAATACTATTCATCGTCGAAAAATACTATTTACCAAGAACAAAAAGTTGTCAGATAGCCGAAATATTTCGAATCATAAGGTTTATCTAACTCCTGAATCCATCTACGGTGTTATATTTTCAATTTGAGGTCTTTAAGTAAGAGTTTCAGAACTTACCTTTTTCTGAAATTTTTTACTTTAGATCTACGGCGATTCAACGGCTGATTTGAAAAATTGATCAGTCAAAACTGTAGTATTATCCGTCCTAAATCCACTAGTACCCACAGTTTTGAGATCGGAAACCAATAGGCACTCCAAATCTAGAGAGAAAATTGAAAGTTACTATTTATCACTATTCATTCTCTTCCTTATGTTTTTGCAGTTTCCGTCTCCCTTGCCCCTTTTTTCTTTTATTTATAAATATTATTATTATTTAATAATTAAATATTTAATATTATTTTTATTTTATTCTATATATATTCATATAAATACCATTTTTCATCTTAAAACATCCCAAAAATTTCTAAAATATTATATTCTTGCAAAACTTTAGTTGAACTCTTAAATCAAGACTTTTCTTGATAAAAATTTTAATAAAATAAATCACAAAATAAATATCTTTATACATAATAAAAAAAAGAATATTTCTAAAAATACAACAAAAATTTATTAAAGGCCAATATAATTATTTTAAACAAAAATATATTTACTTCTAGCAAAACATGCATAGTCATTTAAAAAAAATCATACTTGTTTATAATAAAATATTATTTAAAAATAAAAAATTTTGAGATATTACATTCTTTCCCCTTTAAGAAATTCGGTTCCCGAATTTTAGCCCATTTTACCACATGTAGAGAATGAAATCAAGGTATAATTCGAAGTTACCTACCTTATTACTCAATTAATTAGGGATATCTCTTTTGTATACCATCTTCACTAATATCTGAACTATCCTCAAATTCGTATATTTATATCTATAAGTTGATATAATTAGGAACCATATACATAAAAGAATACGTACACACCCATATAGGGTAACCAACTTTTCTTATTCCAAACTTTGATCAAGTCTTTTTAATCTATCATCTATTTTTATCCTAAAATCTATTAATCAATATGTTAAACATATGTAATAATAAATTCACCAAACCTTTTATAACATTTAGTCACCATTGACACATCTCTAATAATTCCAACTTACCTCATCACAGTAACTCTATACCCTCTTATTAACACCAATAAATTCATTATCAAAAATTTCAAGCCTTTCTTCTATCATATCTAAAAGCACCTCATTCTAGTTCCTATCATTTCCATTTAACTAGCCCGTTCGGTCTAAGAAGACTTTTCTCAATAATTAGTCACCCATGAATTTTCAATCTTAACATAATTCACATCCTAAATACTATATTCAACTTAACATGGTATAAACCCTTAACACAAATATCTTGATCACTTTGCACTATTTTCAAACATGGTTCTCAAAATGTTCTCCATATTTCTAAATTAAGAGTTCAAAGATTAATTTGAATCCTACTTCCCATATTTTATTCATCAAGAACTTCAATACCACTAATTCACTTTATAACATTCCTCAAAGCACCATAAGGCCATCATCCATCTATTCCTTTCACCTAAAATTTTTTATACAGTTCGATGTCCAAACTCACTATTTTAAATTATGACTAATTTAATATCCAACTTCCTCCAAGATTTTCTCCATTAATCACTTCCAACAAATTAAAATTGCAAATTTCCTATTTTTGTCTTACCTATCCTAAAATAAACACCATATGCTCAAATCTTCCTCTTATGAAACTTTCCCATCACTAGTCAATCCTTAAGCAATCCTAATATATCTTACTTTCACCATTCCTAACATGTCTACTACCTACTCATCTCTATTCACTTCTCACACATTCATATATTTTAGTGACATACTATCCAAATCTCAAACATCACCCAAGTTACAATCTCAACATACGAAAATAGTCATAAATTTACATTACATAACCATATTATACAATCTATAAATTTAGAGACAAATTATAATTCTTTTCTCCATTCCATAATTTATGCCATTACTCACTCACTTATTAGGAAATCTACAATGTTCCATGTAAAACCTCAAATAGTGTTATTTGTATACTAGCTTGGTAGTTATTGTTATAAGCAAATTCAGTTAGGGCAAGAATCTCTTCTAGCTACCTTAAAAATCAAGCACACATGCCCGAAATATGTCTTCCAATATTTGGATGGTTCGCTCAAACTATCCATTTGTTTAAGGATGGAAAACAGTATTGAGATTTAGTTTCGTGCCCAAAGCTTCCTGAAAGGCTCTAAAAAAACAAGCTGTGATTGTAGTCCTTGATAAGATATAATTGATATTAGTACCTTATGAAGTCTCACTATCTTATTCAAATATAAATTTGCATACTGAGCTACGTTATATGTGATTTTCACTGTGTTGATTTAATCAACCTATCAATGATCACTTAAGTCAAACTTTTTTTTTGGTGTTTGCGGTAGCCCTGTAAAAAAATTCATAGTTATTCTCTCTCATTTCTATTCAGGTATTCTATTTGTTGATGTAACCCTGCAGGTCTTTGATGTTCTGCTTTTACTTGCTGGCAAGTTAAACATTAAGAGACATAATCATCTATACATTTCTTTATACTGTCCTACCAATAATTTTTTTTTAAATATTTATACATTTTATTTACCTCAAGATGAATGGTATATATGGATCTATGGGCTTCCTCTAAAATCTCTTCCTTAAGTTCTTCTTTATTAGGTAGACACAATCACTTGCCCAATCTCAAAATTCCTTTAGAGTTTATAGTAACTTCAACATCACTGTCATTCTTCACCTCTTCATTTTTCTTGCCTAAATAGGCATCCTCTTCCTTTGCCTTTTTCACCTGCTCAACCAAAAATGATTGAAACTGTGTGAATTTCACATGTATCACCATACAGATAATGCCTCCAAACTTTGAAAGTAAAACCACTGCTGTTATTTTTAAATCATAAGTCAGATAATTTTGTTCATGTGGCTTAAGCTGTCTAAATGCATATGCAATGACTCAACCATATTGCATCAACACACACCTTAATCCAATTCTTAATGCATCACAATATACCATGTATCCTTCGGTACCTAAAGAAATAGATAGTACTAGCATCGTAGTCAAACATTCCTTTAGTTTTTAGAAATTTCCTTCACATTCATTTTACTAGTCAAATTTTATTGCTTTCCTTGTCAACCTCGTCAAAGGAGCAACAATTTTTTTTGAAAAATATTTAACGAATCTATAGTAATAACTTGATAAACCAATTAAATTGTTGGCCAACACACAGGAGATGATATATGAAGGAAAACGGGATGCCTCATATATGGGCGAGATTCCAACTATATGAGATGTGATTTGCCTTCCCTTGCTATGTGGTTGGGAAATACCCATATAGAGTCCCTTCGCGTGTCCTCTTGAATGGTAGTAGGGCAAACCTCAGCGGGATGCTGAGTTTAGATAAATCGTATACCACCAAAGTACGGAAGGGGTTAAACTTTGATATGGTGGTTCTGATATGGGATCCTCCAAATGTTTTTATAAAAATTATGTTGATGCATACTATGATATTATTATTGTTTTACAACATTACTTATGAAATGAATATGAATTTGAACAAAGATTATTTGAAATGCAGGTCCTATATAGATGTATTTCTGAACTGTAATTTTCAATGTGATAAATTTTAATATATGAGTACATCCATGTGTTAACTTAATAGGTCATAGAAGGTTTTATCTGCTCACTGAGTTGTTAAATTTCATAGTATAAGATTGATTGAATATCGTGGCATCTTAAGAAGTACCTATGGGTCAATTTCTACCTGAAAGTGGAAAGGGATACACATCCTAGAGAATTTAAAGAATTGAGACAAATGTCAAATATGATCGTTTCTGAAAATGATACCTATTTTACCCAGTTGTCTAGATATGATAGACTTTGATGTGATATTGGAAATGGATTGGTTGGCACCATATCTTGCCATTTTAGAATGTCATCTTAAGGTGATTAAATTTAATATTTTTAAATAATCTCCTTTCATGATACGAGATTATTGTAGTAAAGTACTGAATAATTTAATTTCTGCTTTAACAGCCCATAAGTTATTACAAAAAGGTGCCAAGGATATTTGGCAGTGGTGAGAGATGTTAATATAAAGTATACCAGTGTAAATCAAGTTACAGTGGTTAGAGAAATTTCTAATGTAATTCCTAAAGAATTGCCAGGATTTCCCCGAAACGATAAATATAATTTGGTATTGATTTATTTCCTAGAACCGAACCAGTGTCTATATTTCCATATAGAATGGCACCCACTAAACTTAAAGAACTGAAAAAGAAATAATTACAAGACATGTTAGACAAGATATTTAAAAGCCCTAGTACTTTTACTTGGAGTGCTTCAGTTCTATCTGTGAAAAAGAAAGATGGATCACTATGACTATGCATAGATTATAGACAGTTGAATAAAGTGACAATGTGGAATAAATACCCATTACCTTGTATAGATGATATGTTTGACCAGTTATAAGGTGCTCAACGTTTTTCAAAAATTGAATTGATTTGATATCTGGATATCATCAATTGAGGATAAGGGAAGAGGGTATTCGAAAAATTTCTTTTAGGACTCGTTATGGGCATTATGAGTTTTGGGTGATGTCATTTGATTTGAAAAATGCCCTAGCTACACTTATGGATTTAATAAATATTAATTAAGCCCTTCTTGGATTAAATTATAAATATATTCATTGACGATATTATTAATATATTTCACGAGTACAGAGGATCATAAGTAACGTTTAAGGACAGTTTTACAAATTCAAAAGGGAGTATCAGCTATATGCTGAGTTTCAAAATAGGAATTTTGACTTAGTAGTTTTATTTTCGTAGCGCATGTTAAACAATAATTTCTACGTACTACTACAGTTAAAGATGAAGATTCAAATCTAACTTGCGCTTTCCACGGTTGTCTGTCTTCCAATCTATTCGAGTCATAGTTGGATCAGGTACATGAACATATACTTGTAAAGCATCAATCAACTCCTCAACATTTGAAGATGGGATGAGAATTCGTCGTGCTGAGTGTGAGATGAACCTTTGTTCCACAGCGTGATCAAGAAAAGACAACAGACCATCAAAGAAGTGGTTAACATTTAACAAACCTATCGGTTTGTGATGGATATTTTATTGTGCCCAAGAGACTATTTAGAAAATCTCCTCTAAAGTACCAAAACACATGGCAAGGCAATGAAGACATCAGCATTGGTCATCATTCTAGCTATGAGCTCATGCATAGAGACAACTCTAAATTCTTCCCCAACTATTTTTCCTAGGATATTTGATATAGTTAGAGCTATAGGAATAATACCTAAAACTTGGCATCTTCCTACATGTGCAGATGTAGCCATACACCCCATTAACCCACGGTTACCTCCACCATAAACTAGATGAAGTTTTCTTCTGGCGAACACTATACCTAGGTTTTGTGTAACTTTCACATACTCTCCATCTTTTCCAGGACTGGAACCACAAAAGACACAATTATTTCGAAACTGATGGAATGCGGTTCCCTCCATAGCTACACACACCCTAACCTTGAGTATGAAGGTAAAAATACTAATGCAAGCATTTATAGAACTCAGAGATGGGCATAATTAGAACAGTTATGTGAGTGATTGATGAAAATTTCAAAAATGACGACAAGCATGTATATATACAGTAGTTGTAATTGTGGTTCATATTAAGTACATACAGAGAATAAGGTCAAGATATCACCCGAGATTTGTCTTTTCCTTGTTATCCTTGATGAAACATTAATGTCTTGATTTTTGTAGGAAAAATTGTAAGTGATAAGCGTAAAAAAAGTGAAAAATGCAAATCAGTTAGTTATTGAAGAGGGACAATCAAAAAATTTATCTTGTTTTTCCCAATGTTCTTACCAGTCGACTATTGGTAATATTAAGTCGACTCGTTATTTTGAAAATTATTAATTTGGACTAGTTTATTTTACAGTTGATTGATTACATCTGTTTTGAAATAATCAACTGCATCCTACCAGTTAACTATATGTTTTTTGTTTTTCACAGACTTTTATAAGCTCAGAAATAATTCTTCTTCATGTGATATTCTTCCATCGAATAACGGCAGCTTTGAATTAAATTTTGGCACATATATTCAAAATTTACAGCCACAGATTTTTGCCGAAATAGCAGCTAGATTTTGTTTATAGATTTTCAAGAATTACGGCCACCGATTTTAATTTTCTTTCAATACTTTGTCCAAATTTCTGACTTTCTATTTTGGCATCATGCTTTATTATCTATTCTGCATTTTCTACTGCATCGTCCTACATTAATATTTGGCATTAAATGCAAGATTCTTTTTCCTTATTATAAGGAGGGTTAATTTCTAATTTTTGAAACTCAGTTATTATGGTTTCCAACTGGTTAGTAGATGAAAGTAATAGATATTTTGAAAGGAATAGATGGATGTTGATCTAATGGTGCTTTGACGAATGTAATCCAGGAAATTAACGTTGTTGAAGTTTTTGAGGAGTCAAGTATGGGAAATAGGATTTAAGTTAATCTTGAAACTTTTAATTTGGAAACATGGAAAATATTTTGAGAATCATCTCTGAGAATATTGTAAGTGATTAAGATATTTGTGTTTAGGATTTATACCATGCTAAATTGAGTCTAGTATCTAGGATGTGAATTATGTTGAGACATGAGATTTCAGAAGAAGCCATAGATTGTGAATATGGATAATCTTAGGGCAATAAGGATATATTAAGATCTTAAATAATTGTATTAGCATAATGGTAAAAAGAAGATACAAGTGAAATATTTTTCATTGTTTGGTATGTCAGCAAGTAAAAATTTAATATTTTGTTTCAAGAGAGCTATTCAGAAAGCCTAAAGATCTTTGTTAGATTATAGTATGGCTGATAGTAAATTTAAATGATGTGTTTATACATTAGAAGTTATGCTTTAGGTATCTTTATATAATTTTGGTGAAAGTTGGGAGAAATTAATTGTTCTTAGTTGAACTTGCTCATATCAATAATTATCAGGCCAATATATAATGGCACGATTTGAGGTTTTACATGAACATCGTAAGTCTCTTAATATGTGAGTGAATTGAGTAAATTTAAGCTTTGGAAATATAATTTGGAATAACATGCAATAGATAAAATATGACTTACCTAAATTGATGATGCTAGCTTGGAGAGCATGCTTCAAGCATATGTTTTTGAGATTGGTGGGAGATTCCTTAGGAGAATTTGTCTATAATAAAATGATATTAGAATATTTAAGCCTTATGTAAGAGGTGTTACAAATTTTCTGTTAAATGACTTAGTGGAGTTAAATTTATTGTAAGATGTCATTGATAAAGTGAAATTGATTAGAAAAAGAATACAGAAAACTTAATACAGGTCAAAAGTCTAAAGGACCAGGAATGTTGAGCACTATAAATTATCAGCTGATAACCAAATATTCTTGAAGGATTCACCCATGGAAGATGAGGTAATAAGGTTTGGAAAGAAAGAAAAAGTTAAGCTTTAGTATATAGGCTCTTTTGAAATCTTGGACAAAGTATACATAGTATATATCGTCTAGCTTTGCATCAAGATTAAGTGATGTTGGTAAAATCTTTCTTGCATTAATGCTAAGGAAGTACCTATCAGATCCTTCTCATATTATCGGGTTTCAAGAACTTGGCTTAATTATGAGGAAAAACGATGATTATTATTGATTGATAAGTGAAGAACTTATGGCTAAAAGAAAATCTCTATGGATAAGTTTATATGGAAAAACCACTTAAGTGAGGAAGCCACCTGGGAAGTAGAAGATGACATGCAAAAGAGAAATCCTCAATTATTTGAGTAATGAGGTTGGTAAATCTGAGTTATGTCTTGACTTCATTCCCTACATGTGGTAGGATGGGTTGAAATTTGGGGACCGAATTTCTTAAGGGAGAAAGAATGTAATATCCCAAAATTCTTATTTTTAAATAATATTTTATTTTAAACAAGTATGTTTTTTTAAAATGACTATGCATGTTTTGCTGGAAGTAAATATATTTTTGTTTAAAATAATTATATTGCCTTCTAATAAATTTTTGTTGTATTTTTAGAAATATTTGTTCTTTTATTATGTATAAAGATATTTATTTTGTGATTTGTTTTATTAAGATTTTTATCAAAAAAAGTCATGATTTAAGAGTTTAACTAAAGGTTTATGAGAATGTAAAACTTTAGAAAATTTTGGGATGTTTTAGGATGAAAAATGGTATTTATATGAATATATATAAAATAAAATGAAAATAAATCTAAATATTTATTTATTAAATAATAATAAAATAAAAAATAATAATAAAAGGGAAAGAGAACGTGGAAGGGAGACGGAACTGAGAAGTCAGTGAAACTTAGAATGAATAGTGAATAGTGATGAATAGTAACCTTAAATTTTCTCTTTAGATCTGGAGTGCCTATTAGCTTCCGATCGCCATAGATCAGAAGTAGAAAATTTCAGAAAAAGATAAACTCTAAAACTCTTATTTAGAGACCTCCAATTGAAAATCTAATACTGTAGATGGATTCAGGAGCTAGATAAACCTTAGGATATAGATTTTTTCGACCATCTGACAGCTTTTTGTTCGTCGTGAATAGTGATTTCTGGCGAGTGAATAGTATTTTTCGATGGTGAATAGTGATTTTGGCCAGCGTGAACAATGATCAAGCTCTCGGAGTCATTTTCTAAGTTGTTGGACCCTCCGGACACATTTTTAAGGTCTATTTGATCAAATTGAGATTAAAAAAGTGCATTTTAGGGCTGTCCAATCTAGGGCCCTTACCTTGTGAGTAGATGATTATTTCTATAACTTGCCATATACTCTTCTTGATATTTGAAGATGTATTTGATTATGGTTAAGAGATATTTACACTTTTATATGAATATGAAATGCATTAAAATTAGCTAATTTGCTTACAATTTGAAATATGGTTCAAGAAGAGTATAGTAGTTGAAAATGGATTTCTAAACTCATGATATATCTGATTTCACATGTATTTCTCATTAAATGATAAAGTGAATATTTATGCATGTGGCATTATTTATAAAGCTATATGATTGCCTCGAGAAAAGGCATGTACATGTGATAAACCTTGAATGGGGAATTTATGACAGATGAATCTGTACTGAGACTGAAAGTCTGTATTATATTGAGAATTTTATACTGGATTATATGGCATATGTGCATATGATATTTTATGTGGAGGAACCTATTGGAAACACTGTCTGCTAACAGTAGGTGATATTAGCTATGGTGTACCTTGATAACCCAGCTAGCAGGAGGTGGTGCTAGGTTCATGTGTCGGCCAACACAAGGGAGATTATATGTGAAGGAAAGCGAGATGCCTCCTATATGGGCGAGATACCAACTATATGAGATGTGATTTGCCTTCCCTTACTGTGTGCTTGGGAAATACCCATATAGAGTCCATTCGCGTGTCCTCTTCAATGGTAGTAAGGAAAACCTCAGCAGGATGCTGAGTTTAGGCAAATCCTATACCACCAAAGTACGGAAGGGGTTCAACTCTAATATGGTGGTTTTGATATGGGATCCTTCAAATGTTTTCATAAGAATTATGTTGATGCATACTATGATATTATTATTGTTTTACGACATTACTTATGAAATGAATATGAATATGAATTTGAACAAAGATTATTTGAAATGCGGGTCCCATATGGATGTACTTCTGAACTGTAATTTTCAATGTGATAAATTTTAATATATGAGTACATCCATATATTGACTTAAGAGGTCATAGAAGGTTTTATCTACTCATTGAGTTGTCAAACTCACTACACAATGTTTATATGTTTTTCAGATAAGGATATAGAGTTTGGTTCTTTCCCTTCAGATAGTTGACTAGCTAGACGACATGATCTCTGGGTGAGACTAATTTGTTTCCATAGCTCATAGATTTTGATTTATATTGCATTTGTACTTTAGTTATGCTCTGAATGCCACAGTCAGGATCCCTACTTCTGTTGTACTATGATATTTATGGACTTTGTCTGTATATGGTATATGTATGGGAAAAACTATATGTATCTGTTTCCATGATAAATCATTGGAATATTCATGATTATGAAAAATATGCCTTAAACTTAGGGATGTGACACTTATAACAAGTGCAAATTTAAATTTTACACATGTAAATCATTGTGCACTTACTATCATATTCAAGGTCAACTTTACAATTCATTTATATTATATTTTGTAGGATGTATGCTGACTTTTTAAAGGAGCTTGTTCCAAATATCTTAGTATCTCAAATTAACTTTGAGATTGCTTCCAATTTTCTATGTGGTTTAGAAAATATGTGAGGATTTTATTTAACTATGAATTTGTTATTGGCTCTTACGTTATATAAGATAACATGCTTTTTTTTTCAACTAGGTTGAAAACCTAACAGACAATATTCAAGATCATATTTTACAGGGTTTAGCTTGAGGTCCTTTACGAAGGTTGAATCATGGCCAGTATATATAATCAATGGGTATAGGTTTCATACTTTAAACCATAGTGAAGGAAAGCAAGTTTTAAATTATGGTGTATGTGTATGAGGCACTAATGGAAAAATAGAAGATAAATTCTATGGGATATTGACTGATATTCTTGAAGTAAGTTTTATTGGTTGGCTTATAAAAAAGTAGTGCTTTTTAAGTGTAAGTGGTTTGACAATACTCCTAATCAAGGGACAAAGGTACATCACCAATATAGGCTTGTTGAAGTTAAACAATCAAGAAGATACAACTGGGCATACGATCCTTTTATACTTGCACAACAAGTTGAACACATGTATTATATACTGTATCCAAAAGGTCATAATGGATGGTTGGGTGTCATGAAAATAAAGGCACGTAGTACAATAAGTGCTCCTGGTGCTCAATAAACTGAAAGGGATGTTCTGTATCAAGATAAAATTCAAGATCTTCCAATTATGCAAGTTAGCACAGATGAATATGACGATTCAGTTGTAGATGGAGATGGTGATGTAGAAGAAGTTGACGGGGATATGGTTAACCAAGCAGAAGTAGATATGTCAAGTAAAGATGTTTATGCTTCTTCAGAGAGTGAAACTAAATTTAGTGATTCAGAAACATCTGTTGATTAGTTTATGTTAGATTATAATAGAGTGTAATGACTTTATTGTATTAGTGAAATAAGTTATAATTATTGTTCGTTTGGTAATTTGTATTAATTACAAATTTTTCTTTTTTACAGATGGTTGACATATGTCGAGGGAAAGGTCGAGCCACTAAGGCTCGTAGGATAGGATGTGGTAAAGTGGCTCTTTCCACTCCTACTGAGGATGATTCCACTCCATCCACCCTTATCGTTCAAGGATCATCAAGATCATCTTCATCCACAAAGCCTTCACCTGTCACATTGGGTACACAGGTACCTTCATCCATTCAGCCTCATGAACCACAAGATGGGAGGAATTTGATTGTTCCTGGAGATGTCCATTTTGAGTAAGTAAACTTAGTTTATTAGCATGCTAGTTTTTCTAATTACTTTGGGGATTTCTGCTAACTTACATTATTTTTTTGGAATAAGATTTGACATTACTAGACGACCATCAGATATAATTATTGATGCTATTAGGTCTCACTTCACTGGACTGTGGACATGTTAGAGTGAGGTTCCTGATCATGAGAAGACTGTATGGTTTGCTAAATTTCATATAAATTTAATTTTTTAGCATATTCTTAATTAGTATGCAAGTGTATTTTATAATTGTTGAACTAACTAGTTTTTTTTATTTGTAGGAAACATATAGATGGCTTTTTGCGCATGACCATATAGTTAGGAGGATTTTTGGCCAAAAAGGTAAAAAAAACGCCTCAAAAACGTTATGAACAAACTTAGAACGGGAAAAAGAAAAACCAACTAAGTGCATCCATCTGTTAGGGAGAAATTGGAACATAAATGAAGGAGTCCCCAGTGGTAAGAGAAGAGTAAAAAAACTAAGCAAAATCAGTTAATGGATGCAGGTGCTTCATCATACACTGGTGGGTCTATCTCTACAGCTGGACATAGAAGAGATTGGTATGACTTTATGGTAAAATTTTTTGAATCTAATTTATCATGTTATTTTGTCTCAAATGTACTAACATTTTAGTAATGAGTTTGTTGCAAAAAGATGACATCTAAAGGGAGCCCACTACTTTCGAGATTATGGAGCGTATCAAGAAGTTAAAGGATGGACAGTGGTCCTATCAGAAGGCTCAACATGTTGTTGCAAGTATATAATTCTTAATATGTCAGGTTAACATAAATTTTTTTATGTTCAACTCATAATTAACTCGTTTAATTTTAAATGTGTAAACTGAGTATCACCGATGCCGGGCTCAGTCCACAATGAGTGTGGGAGAAAGCTCATTAGTATCTGATAATGCTCTCTACCTAGAGGTTGTGAGAGGTTAGGGATGGAAGGGAAATGTAGTTGGGATGGGAGAGCTAGGCCTTATGCTACTCTCTTCTTCACGTCTTGGAACATCTTCGCAGGCACCTAATAGTGCAGAGTTGGTCCAATTAAGGGTAAGGGTTGCTGCCCTTTCCATGGAGCTCATGGGAAAGGATGACATTATTAATGATATCACTTATTGTCTCCACGAAACTGAGAGGGCAAAACGATTCTTATTTCAGCACCTTGGAGTTTCTACTCTTCCAGGTGCCACTTCTACGCCAGATCACCAACCTTCTGACCCTTCAGTTCATAACCAATAGTTTGACCCATCACATGATTCCTAGCCAACTCCTCTTAAACATGACTATGACACGGATGCTACTGATGATATATCTTAAGAGGATCTTGTGGTAGAGTTTAGATTTCAGCGTTGTATAGGTTTATTTTGAACTATGCCAAAATAATTTTTGGAGGTTATTTTTAGTTAACTTTTATAGATGTTCTTTTATTTTGATTTTATAACATGTTGCTTTTATCATTCATTGAATTGTTATATTTATATCATTGGGATTGATTTGCTGGATTGTTGATTCTGAATTGGATTATATTTGTATTGTTTTTGTGATTGAAATTTGGGAATGTCCAAAAAATATTCAATATATTTCAACTTCACATGATTTTGCAACTGATTTGTCACCTTATTACGACTGCTATTGTCACCCTGTTTTAGGAAATTAAATTGATATCGTCATCGATTTGCGACTGATTTTCACAATCAGTATCAAAAATCGGTCGCAAATTTCATCACATCTTAACTATAAATGGATGAAAAGTGCGATGAATTGGCAACGAATTTTTGGTCACAAATTTTTGTGACTGCTACTTAATCGATCGCTAACGTTGTTGCAACCAGGAAATCTACTATGGTTGTCTGTCTGTCTCTATTAGGATGTAAAACCATTTTGAGACCAATTTTGTCGGTTGGAAAAATGATATTTTTTGTAGTGATTTCCAAAAAAATTTATTCACAAGTTTTGTTCATATGAAACACCCTTAGAAATATAATTCACTTTTTTTAAAAAATACCCTTATAAAAGAAAAACTTTTAAAATAAAAGGAATGATGATCTATAGGAGAAAAAAAAACTGTTATAATTATAAATAATTTTAAAATATAAAAAAATACATCTTACTAAGTTGATATGTGATAGTTCTTGTTGTTTTTATTAAAACTCGCAAGCGCACAAATCTATTGGAGTATAGATTTAGTGGTATGCAAGGTCGATCCCACGAAGATTGCCAATTAAGAAAATTTAATTCAGATCCAAAATAAATATTTCTAACCTAGTTGTCAGAATTTTTATTTTGTGAGAATAGTACCGAACATAGTTTGTAAAGAACTAAAATACTGAAATTAAATATGAATGTATTCAAAGTAAAAAACATGCTAAGGTTAGGGGATCCACTCTTAGTACATCAAATAATAATAAATTTTAACTCTTTTATTACTCAAATGGAATTATCACATAAATGAGGTTCCATTCGGAAGATATGTTACAAAATCAAGAATGATTCAAGCATTTATTGTGCAAAAGATTGTCTACAATGTATCAAGATTTTCACTTTACAAAATTTAAAATAAAAAGATATAAAAGGAAGAAAAATA